>JAZKJV010005070.1:0-369997 GCA_037367405.1 Ottelia alismoides | reverse complement strand
ATTGGAAATATCTGACGCTAATGATATTGATCTGTGATACGTTTATTTTCGTTCATTGTAATCCGTATGATTACTGTAATCTATATGCATGGATGTTCCTGTTCACAACAATTTTAGAGAGGATTTCAGGAATCGATTATAAAATTATGTCGGAAACCATGTTTAAATCGAGGGTAGATATGACGGGTATGCCTGAAAAGTTCGGTGGACAAAACTTTAAGCGTTGGCAATAACGTATGAAGATCTGATTAACCACCATAGGGTTAATCTCGATGCTTGAAACCGACTGTCCTACGGTGGAGATGGAAAACCCCTCACCCGATAGCCAGAAGGCGCAATCTGCGTGGAAGGAACGCGACCGTATATGTCATGGTTGCATCTTGTTGGCTCTGTCCAACACGTTGTTTGACGTGTACTGTTCATCCACGCAGACTGCGAAGGGGCTATGGGAAGATTTGGATCAGAAGTATAATACCGAAGACCTCGATATTGAGAAATACTCCGTGGTCAAGTTTTTGAAGTTTTCCATGGCCGAGGGAAAGTCAGTTTCTGAACAGGCACACGAGTTTTTACTCATGCTCCATGGTTTAGAAGATGCCGAAATGAAACTTCCAGAAAAGTTTCAGGTCATGTGCATCATAGAAAAATTCTCCAAGTCATGGGAAGACTTCGGCATGACCTTGAAACACGGGAAGGGGAAAATCTCTATGGATGACTTAATGGTGACAATTGCCATAGAGGAGGAACATAGGAAACAAAAACATGTGCTTCCTGTTGACATTCAGGCTAAGGTTAATCTTATGACCTCGAAGGGCAAAGATAAGAAGGGAAAGGGTCCTAATAACAATAAAATGAAACCAAAGGGCAAGATCCAGAAAAAGGGCAAAGAATAAACCCTGCTGGCACTGCAATCAGGTTGGCCATTGGAAGAAGTATTGTCCGTCCTTGAAGGCTCAACCTAAGGCTGCATACGGGAGTCCACAAGTGAATATGATCACTATGGGACTCGGGGCTAGCGAGGGGTATGTCTCTGTAAAACCTGAACTATACCATATCCATGATCTAAATGAGTGGCTCGTAGATACGGGAGCTAATGTAAATATCTGTTCTGACAGAATCTTGTTTTCTTCTTATCAGACCTGCAGTGGTGGGACTGTGAAGATGGGGAACGATTCTGTAGCCAGGGTGCTAGGGTCGGGACAAGTCAACTTGAGGTTCTCCTCTGGACGTTGCACAGGGTGCTGCATGTTCCTGACATCAAGAAGAATATTTTATCTAGCTCTATCTTAGTTAGAAATGGTTTTGAGTTAAACTTTAAATGGAATAAAGTTGTCATTCCGAGACATGACATTTTTATGGAAAAGGCTATTTGACAGACTTTGATTTGTTATTTACAATTAGATGTGATTAAGTAAACATTAATGAAATGAATGTTTTGAGTTCTGAATGTTCTAGTTCTGTGTCTCATGTTGTGAATAACGTAGAATCTTGTGATCTGTGGTATGGTAGATTGGGACATGTAAACTTAAATTCAATTAAAAGGATGATGAATTTAGAGTTGATCCCTAAACACATCATTGATAAAACTCAAAAATGTGAAATCTGTGTACAAGCTAAGATACCTAGGAAGTCTTTTCAGTCTGTCTCTAGAGATAGTGAGATCTTGGATCTAGTGCACACGGATATCTGTGAGTTTAATGGTGTGTTGACCCGAGAGAATAAGAAATACTTTATTACCTTTATAGATGATGGCAGTAGATACTGCTATGTATATCTAATGAAAACCAAAGATGAAGCCTTAGAGAAATTTCTTATATTTAGGAATGAGGCTGAGACACAAATAGGAAAAGTGCTTAAACGCCTTAGGTCAGATAGAGGAGGTGAATATACCTCTAACTTATTTGATAAACAATGCAAATCTTTTGGCATAGTTCATGAAGTTATGACCCCATATTCACTGTAATCAAATGGGATAGCAGAACGAAAAAATAGAACCTTAAGTGACATGATCAATGCCCTCTTACAGAGTTCTGGACTTCCAACCTATATGTGGGGAGAAGCCTTGAATACGTCTTGCCATATTCTGAATAGGGTTCCTCGAAGACATATGGAAAAGTGTCCCTTTGAACTTTGGAGAAATAGGAAACGAGTTTAAGATATCTCAAAGTGTGGGGCTGTCTCGCTAAGGTTTTAGTCCCAGAACACAAGAGAAAGAAACTTGATCCTAAAACTGTTGATGCAGTCTTCTTAGGTTATTTGGAAAATAGCTATGCATATAGGTTCTTGGTAATTCGGTCCGAGATACCGGGCATACAAGTCAACACCATTGTTGAACTCCGTGATGCTACCTTCTTTGAGGATGTCTTCCCGTTGAAGACTGGGATTCCTCAGAATCTGACCATTGAGGGCGCCTCTACATCAGGATCTATTCCAGATCAAGTGGAAAGGATAACGAATGTGGGGGTTGAGACTCAACCTGAACCCAATGATCTTTCTGAAGAGAATGAGCCAAGGAGGAGTAAAAGACCTCGGATAGCCAAGGATCTGGGTAGCGACTTCGTTGTCTACCAGATAGAGGGTGATCCACCAAGTTACAAGGAAGCCATGGCTTCATCTGAAGCAAAACAATGGAAGGAAGCCATCAAATCTGAGATGGATTCCATTATGGCTAATGGAACTTGGGAGTTGGTTGATTTACTCAAAGGATGCTCTACATTGGGTGCGAGTGGGTGTTTAAGAGAAAGCTTAGACCTGACGGATCAATTGAAAAGTATAAAGCCAGATTAGTTGTCAAGGGTTTTAGGCAAAAGGAGGTATCGATTACTTTGATACCTATTCCCCTATGACTAGGATGACCACAATCTGGATGCTCATAGCATTGGCATTTGTATATGATCTCTCTATCCACCAGATGGATGTGAAGACTGCCTTCTTGCATGGCGATCTTGAAGAAGAGATCTATATGGATCAACCTGATGGGCTTGTGACTCCTGGGAATGAGGGAACGGTTTGCAAGCTTGTTAAATCCCTTTACGGATTGAAACAAGCACCAAAGCAGTGGCATGAAAAATTTGACAAGACTATTTTGTCATGTGGCTTTAAGGTTTATTAATCCGATAAGTGTGTCTATTCCAAGGAGAAAGTTGATGAGTGTATTGTCTTGTGCCTATATGTTGATGACATATTGTTGTTCGGATCACATATGAGGATTATTTATGATGAGACATAAGTGTGTTTATTCCAAGGTGAAAATTGTATTTAGGTTTTAATTGGAAAACCTATGTAATTACAATTGGAATTAATTTGGTTTCAATTTGGAAACCAAATGGTTTGGAAGGAAAGTTGGGAATTCCCAAATTTGAAACATTAATGAGTTTGGATTGAAGTTTAGTACCATACCTTAGAGATCTAAACTTTTGGTGGACTTATATATGAGTCCCCACCCCAAGTTCTTGTAGCAATAGTAGAGAGGAGGAATGGAGGACCACACACGCGCGCGCGCTTTGCTCCGTCTCCGGCTCCGACACCGGCTCGGGCTCGGGCTCGGGAGAGTCAATTCGGATCTCGGATCTCGATACTTTTGCTGCGGGTTTCATTTGGTTGATCGATTAAATTAATCAGGCAGAATAATTTAATTTCGATCACATTGGGAATCGGACTTGATCCAAATGGCTCGACTTAGCCGCGGTTTTGGAATCCAAAAGGACACGACTGTTGAGGGGTATTTTCGGAAACCAAAGGGACTGCGCGCTAGGGCACGCGAGCTCCTCTTTTTATACCCCCCACCAAATGTCGCTTTTCTTCACTCGCAAAAAAAACTCGCCGCTCCTCTTGTTCTCTCTCTCTCGTGCGCCTGCGACTCTGTTTCTTGTCGGCTGCAAGTTCTCGGAGGTGCTTTCGAGAATGGTCTCATCGGTGTGCGTGGACGAAGACCGTGAACCGTCGTATCCTGGGAGCGGATCGCCAGTACCCTTCGCACCGGTATTGTGGGGGCGAAATCCTCTCTAAGGGCAGTCCATTTCATGGATGCTTCGGTAATCTCTGAACTAATCTTTCTTATATTTTGTTTGCTGCAATTGGTTTATTGCTTACCTTTCCCTGGATCTTGCTCGGTTGTTGCTTTCCGTGTGATTAATCGGTTCTTGCCTGCATGTCGTAATTGGATAATGGATTGGAAATATCTGACGTTAATGATATTAATCTGTGATACGTTTATTTCCGTTCATTGTGATCCGTATGATTACTGTAATCTATATGCATGGATGTTTCTGTTCACAACAATCACATCACAACAAACCCACTCAACATAAAACCCTCTATCCAAACATCAAAACACAAAAATGGGTTATCCTCCTCCAGTTACCCCTTGGTAATCCGGCAACCAAGCACACCCTTAATGTTGAGTTTTCCCCAGACTTCTTGACATGTGATCATCTCTCTACCAACTTTCATCCCTCAAGTAGGTTAAATGTCGAGCAGATCTTTGGCCATTAAAATAAAATAGCAAATAGCATCAGATTTTAGCAAAATTTGAAAGATACGTGGAATAATAGTAGAAGATATAATTTATAAAGTTGTATTTTCATAACCCAAATCGTAAAAAAATAAGAATTACAGCACATGTGTTGTAATACCCATTACAACAGAGGAGGTGGAAGCACCGTGTATCCGCATACCTTGACTTCTTCCACTAGGACATGTCTTCAACTCCACGGAGCCGTGCCACTCACATTACACGTCCACGAACTTGGAGGTGGACTTGCACGAGGTTTTGGAGAAAGTCCTCTACATGTCATGGTGGAGTAGAGTCTAGTTCGAGGTTATGTCGCAGTTGCTCCTTCTTCTTGATTTAGCTGCATAAGAAAAAAGACGATGGACCTACATAAGGTATTGGAATGTGTCACCTTCAACAAAATTTACAAGATCGTCGAGTCTCGTGTGCGGAGGAAGGAGATGGTGGCCTACCAATGACGATCTCCATGAGATGAGCTTGCAAGGCGACACTGAAATCACAAGGCTTTCCCCCTCTTTTATAGTGACGATGGTGTGATGGCTTGCTGCAACTGGGGCGGATGCGAGGCAACGATGAGCCATGGAAGAAGGAGGAGATTCTCTTCGAGATCAAAGAAGATGTGCATGAGGTTGGATTGCAGCAGCCGTGTGTCGTCCCGATGAATATTGAAGAGGAATGTGTAGGAGCCACGATCTAAGAAGTCAGACTGTGTTCCAAGAAAGTAGCAAGAATCCTCTGCAGTACTGTAGAGGTCGCCTGTAAAGGTAGGGTGTGGTATGAACTGCTTTATCAAGATCGAGCGGTTCACATGGTAAGGGCTGAAAAAAACTCTGATTTCGTGTGAACCACTCGATCTTGATCGAACGGTTCATGCCACACCCTCTTTTACAGTCGGCTTTGTAGTACTACCGAGGAACCGATCCCCCAAGAAAGCTGCATCGAATAAAAAATGGATACAACATTATCGTTGGATAAATAAATGGCAAAAAAAGAATATTAGTCCTATACATGCTAAATATCATGTGTATCTAAAACATATTTAAAAAGATATCCAAAGGGGATTCATCCTTTTTATATATTGTCTGCAACTGTACTCTAAGTAATGATGTTATCATTTAATTTTGTTAGAAATGAGACATATTAGATCTTACTTGATGTAAAAATGTGTAATGTGAATTAATTGAAATGCAAGTGAGATAAGTAGTGTTAGGTTGGAACTTGGATTTCTATAATGTGTATAGATATATTAGACATATTACTCATGATAATAGATGCATATCAATAAATAATAGGTTGTAGAAAATATATTCATATAGATAATTGTGTATTCTTAATGCATAGATATATGTGTTTGAATTAGTAAAAAGTGTTCATTCATGTGCTTAAGTATTACGGATCAGATCATTATAAGGTGATGCACTAATAAATCTAATGCACTTAGATTTTAAGAAAAAGGGTATTACTATGTATAAATAAACATATGAGTGCATAAGTGTGTAGCTTAGTTTAGTTTGGAGTGGTTGTTGGCTTATTTATGTGCCAAGTGTGTAAAACATGTAAGATAGAATAATGTCCAATTAATGTATAAATTAAATAATAATGTGTCGGTTTTGCGCTAATTCAAGCAAGTTGATATGACGAATTGAGCATTCGTTAACGTCGTCCCAACGAGTTTCACCAAGGATAAGGGTGGTGATTAGGGTTGGTAATCGAATCGAACTGTAACGAACGAACCTATGTTCAAGTTCGATAAGGAAGTTCGAAGTTTGAGTTCAAGTTCGGTTCGATAAATGTTCGATGGGATATGTTTGAGTTCATTTAGATATGAACGTTCGAGTTCGATTCGATAACAGTTTGTTAATGATTTAACTTAACTAAAACTTGTTTATATGAACAAGTTCGAAACTTGAGTTCGATAATAAGGTTCGATAAGCAATAAAAATAAGAATTGTTCAAATTAAAGGGGTACAAAGCCCAATAAATAACGCAATTTCTTTTACCTCAAAATTTATCATGTGTATAAATACGAAGTTCCACACACAAATACACACACATATACATATATCGAACTCGAACGTTTAACATATGTTATGTTCATGTTCTGTTCATTAAGCTATCGAACTAAAATTTGAATTTCATGTTCAGTTCATTTAGAAATAAACGGATATTTTTCGAACTATTATCGAACGAACTCTAATCGAATATGAACATGTTCAGTTCGATTAGCAGCCCTAATGGTGATAAGCTGTAGTGGTTCATTAGGGCCATCATCTACGCAATCAAGGATCTCACATACCGCTTAACTGACGGGTCAAAAAGCTACCTGATCTTAGCATATTTGATAAATCTTAGAATGATCATGAACGATGGATAGTCTTCAATATGTGAATGAAAAATTTAGAATCTGGAATTGGTGTGCGTTGAAAATTACATTTCTTTGAAAATTTTTGGTCAAGAGTATCTGGATTTTAGTGGTTATTTGAAGCCTTGAAGGTGATGTTGTGATATTCGAATATTTAAAGATAATTGCATTGCATGGGATTTCACGTCACTAAGAAAACTATGCTAGCAATTATATAGGACTTTAATATTTGTTGCGTTAATTGGTGATAGCAAATGTTCAATAAGATGATGTTGTGGGGGATAAAGTAAGATTTGAAGACTTAACAGTGGAAGCATAGGTGTGGTATGCCACCCAAATGGCTATGCCAACTCTCTTTAATCCACTATCAATGTTGTAAAAGGTATGTTTCACAAATCTTGAGAGTAAATTTCTGATAGTTAGTTCATTTAACTCCACTATTAATGTTGCAAAAGTATGTTTCACAAATTTCGAAACTAAATTTCAGATGTTTGATTCATCACCCAAAATGGTAGGGACACAACTGATATTACAAAAAAGAGGGACATAACTGATATTGTAGAATCTAAGAAGAACGTGACTATAAAAACCTACTTCAAAATAAGGAAAAAAACATTCTATTTATTATGTGTTAATACAGAGAGATTATTTATAAGAAGTGGGGCTTTAAAAAAGCGGAGAAAATATTATTGGCCCTTGAAGTTCTCTCCAAAGACGCAACACTAAAATATTTTACATGCATGAGAGGGAGAGGGAGGAATTAAATAAAAGTGATTTTTAGATCAAGTAGAAATTGTATTAAAGATATCCTATTGATAAAAAATAATCTGATATTGTGATATTTTGGAACATAAATTTTATCAATATAACCTTAATTATCCATGCTTGTTATTTTCACTCATAAAATAAAATGAAATGACATTGCGGGGAGTCTATTTTAAGGATACTTTTATTATTATGTTACTATTACCATGCAACACTTCATGATCTAAGTGTAACTAAACCACACGTACTATTTGTAGGAATAAAATTGTAGGTAAGTGCAACTAAACTAATCACACTTATTAATGTGTGTGTGTGTATATATATATATGATCAAATTATCCCTAAAAACGAGAATATGACTACGAATAATTTGGTTTGTTCTCTTATGCTAAAAAGCAATCATGTATTATCTATTTTTCATGTGCTTGATAATCTAAATCCATGTTCCAAAGAATCATTTTTTTGTTAATCTACCATCTAATCAAATTGATACGTTCATTTGGAATTCACTTTTTGCTTAATGAAATCTGAATAGTGTTTATGCTTTGTTGTTTTGGATGGAATACTTTACACCTTCCACTTGAAAAAGCATAGAAAGCTATTGCAATGGATTTATATCTTAAGCTTGAGTCGTTTAAATATATTTTCTAAAAAATGTAGTGTAAGGTCATGTGCAACTAAGACACTCCAATTATTATTTATGCATTATACACTATTTGCAATTTCTTGTATTCGACTAACCTTTTAGTAATGGGTGTGGTATGAAATATTCCATGCCTTAATTCGTTATCTTGATTTTGAAATCCTATTCTTAACACAATCTTCTCTGAACTTAATATCATTATTAGGTCTACAAAATAAAGTCATACGATTTACAAACAATGGCATTTGGAGGGGACAATAGAGCATATATTTCTCTTTCAATATTGCGTGGATGTGTCAAGATTAGCACCACATTGAGTTATTTCTCATGTTCATACTATTTTATTCCTTAATTGCTTATATTGATTTTATAGTCACATATTCCATTAACATTTTCAGGATAAGGATTAAACTAAAGTGGGGTATTCTTCCCAACTATCCCTTCTAGATTAAGCTTGACCATTGTAAGAGGCAATTTTGCACATGATAATTTGAGATAATGAATATGCAGATTTCTCGCACAAGCTCGCAAATATTTTACAATGTATTTCAAAGATAAATTTAGACTCTAAAGCTAAGTTGAGTGCAATATATTCTTATAGTCTAAAGATGTTTATGTACATGTATGTTTTTCTCTAGTTTTTGTCAATTGGGCTAATAAGCTAAAATATATCTGCATTTTTTGTCAATCGAATTAATAAGCTAAAATATATCTACATATATTCTATTTCATCTTCTGACCCTCGTTACCTTTTCTCTCCTACAACAATAATTTTCTAATCTCAATTCAAAAATAGCGTCATCTCTTTTATTGAATATTAATTTTTGGATCTGCCATATTCCTTCATTGGCTTTCAATAGACTCCAGAGTTAACTAAACCAAGGGAACAATATGTACTTCCTATTCGCTATGATGCACGGCTATACATACTATTGAATATGTATGCCAGCATATCTATTTGTACTGTCCGCGCGTATATTTTTTGTTATAAAATGTGGGGTACATTACAAATAAATAGCCTCAACTATACGTCAAAGTCCTAGTCATTGGGCTCCATTTTTAAAACACAACGAAGATGGGTTCGATATCTTTTTGTTCCAAATGAAGGTTTTTGCAAGCTTATCTTTTTTTACCAAATGCAGGCTTTCGTAAGTTTTCATAACCCTTTAATATTGATAACAAACTCTAAAGTTAAAAATTTAGTACCCTTATTATTACATTTCAAAAAATGAGTATCGCAATTGAATATCTAGGCATAGATTAGTCTCTTTTTGTAATTTATTCTAAATAGAGGTAAACATGCATGTTGTGTATATATATTATTTCACAATGCATATGTATGCGATTGCATATATTCATACATATATTACTGCACTTGCTATATATGCATTCAAGCAAGATGTATGCATACAAGCAATAGTATTTCTATATATCCACATATATTTTATGTGTGCATTGAAATTCTAACATATCTTTCATCTTATTGGGCCAATTTAAATCAATTTAAAAGCAGGATACCGTCAATCAATCGTATTTACCACCTTTTGGATTTGATAACGATTGCATCATCAACTTAAGGCCACATCGCCACTAAAATTGAGTTATATTGTCAAATTAACTTGTAGGCATCCTAATCATCTGTTGAAGGCATCACCACTTCTAAATCAAATTGTATTGTGTAACAAATTCAAACATAATCTCACATTCAATATTTACAAAGTGTGAGAGTGAGTAACATGAATGTGAGATTACTACTCGATTTAAGCATTTTGGTTTTAAAGTTAAGTATGATGAATCACTTTAAATCCAAACTATAAATAGGTTTGTAGTGAAAGGCTTCAACCAGAAGAAGAGTTCTAGTTTTGATGAAATATTATCTCACATGGTGAAGATGCCGCCAATTAGAATTGTGATTTTTATCACTTATACCCTACTTTACTTTTGCAACACCAATTATGTCCCTCTCTTTTTTGTAATATCAATTGTACCCATATCTTCTTACAAAAGGGAAGAACTGTGAATTATGTAAGAAGTCTGGGGCACCGCTTATATTACAAACAAGGGAGGGGCATAATTGATAATGTAGAAGTTAAGAAGGGCAAAAGTGATAAAACTACTTAGAATTATTCTTAGTTTGGCCGCCAATTATATTTTGGAGATTGGATAGATGGATGTGAAGATTGCCTTCCTTCATGGTGATCTTAAAGAGGAAATCTGCGCGACACAATCATAGAGTTATGTAAATAAAGGAAAAGAAAATTCATGTATGGACTAAACTATGCTCTTAGGTAGTGGTATAAGAATTTCAAATCTTTCATAGATGAGCGCAACTACATAAAAGACTACTTTAGGTCATTTTGCTTTCATCAAGAAACTCCCAAGTAATGATTTCATGGTTGCATTAATTTATGGTGTTGGAATTCTCATTATTGGTAGTAATACCTTGAGAATTTCAAATTTGAAGGATGAACGAGCATACCTTTGCTATGATGGACTTGGGATTTGCTAATCAAATTTTGGATTTTAAGATTGTTCATTAAAGAAAATCCAAGAGACATTAGTTACTTTAGAGACATGTATTGAGTAAGTACTTTAGAGATTCAACATGGATAATGTCAAGCACATGAGTAGCTCTCTCATAACATACTTCATGTTAAGCATTAAGCATATTTCTACGATAGAAGAAAAAAGAAGGATATGGAGATGATTCGGTATCATGGTTTGTATTATGTTAATATCTCTCTTTTTTATTGGAGTTGTCAGCAAGTTCATTTGAAATCCGGGAAAGGAGTATTGAAATGCAGTTAAATGGATTTCAAGATATCTTCCTAGCACTAGCAATACATGTATTTTTTTGAAATAGAGAAGGCATTTCTTCTGGGCAACACAAACTTTGATATGTAAGACGATAATAAGGGTAGGAGATTTATATCTCGTTGTTTTATGACATATATATGTCGTGTTTCATGAAAATCAAGTTTGCAGGAGTATATCTCATTGTCTACTATAAAGTTAGAATTCATTGCTGCTACAAAAGTTAGCAACGAATTGTAGCATATGAAGAAGTTCATATAGGGACTTAATTTTCTTCAAAATAAGTATAACCTTTATTGTGACATTCAAGGTGTAACCCACCTTACCATGAACTTTACATTTCAGTCGAGGTTAAAAAACATTAATGTTAGATTATTAGATACATGATCTGCTAGAAATGATGCGGCTTGTACTTGATAATCTACACTTATGATAATAGTGTTAATATTATGACAAAGACTTTGGAGATTGGGAAGTTTGAGAGTTGTTGTTCCATTGCAAATTTGGAGCAGCCCATATAGGGATCTCAACTTGCAAATATGACAATGAATAGTCCTATTTGCATTGGATCCTAATTTGATAATGCGATGAATTTCTTTGGGAATAAGAGTTCTCTAATGTTGTTCCTATGGGAGTTAGAACTTGAAGGGTCCATATCTCTCACTCCCATCCCTGTAAAGAATCACTACCACCCCTTCAAAGGAACTAAGTGAAGAGAGCAATCAAAGAGAGAAAGAGAGTAAGACGAGAAGAAGTTTCTCATGAGCTTGTCTTGATGAATGATCAGAATCTGAAACTCATTCCTATCATTTGGTTTGTGGACTTTCACACTCAGTGTCGTTCCTGACATTTCGTGAGCCCTAGGGAAAAGAAAAATAAAGGGCCCTTATAAAAAATCGATTTTCTCAATTTGTAAACTTCTTATAAAATCTTTCTTAAAATTTCACAAAGAACTATAAATGTTTATGACCAACGAATATCAAACAATAAGTCATGAATTAAAATTATAAAAAAAATGATTTCTACGAGCATTTATGGATGCAAAATCTTTAATAATAACATCCACATCAATATTTTCAATTACATCTTTCTCAATTGATAATGTTGCCAAATCATTCAATCTTTCTTGCGACATTGATGACCTCAAGTATGTTTTTATCAATTTTAACTTCAAAAAACTTCTTTAAGCTGATGCCATAGTGACATGCATTGTTAACAAAATCTTGTATGCAATGAAAATATTTGGATGACAATCTGCAGACTTTATAAACTTAAGAATTTCAATAGTAGACATTAACTCATTTGGCAAAGTCATTTGCAATACTTTTAATTCAAAGTAAAAATCATTCAAATCAACATCACACGAATCATCATGAGAAAACTTAGAATGGAAATTAGTACAATATTCTTTTAACTCATTGTCATCGCCTTTAATGTGTTTGCATTAAATAAAAATCCAAAAATATTTTCAAATTCTTTTAACTGATCAAATCTACTTTTTAAAGATGTGATTGTCATATATACAATAACTAAAAAGCAATCAACTTTAAATAAATCATCAGTAGATTTGATTTATTCATTCTCATCATTCTCATCAAATTATTTTTCTAATAATACGACGCTTTTATGTGATGACTTGGATCTATATTCATTTCAAGTGCAATACTTTTAGCAATTTCTAAACTTGTAGCAAAACCTTCTTCTCTGTACTTAGCAAAAAACGATAAAACACCTCATGTTTGTTTTGTGCTAGAGTCAATGGACATTGTAGATTTGTAGTGGACGAATCTGAATTGAAATAAAAAATTTAAGAATTTTTTTGGCTTGATCTTCAATTGGAAAATGTATGGTCTTTTTGGCAAAAGGGACCTCTTATGAGCAACATTGAGAATCAAGATCCCACAACAAGATTTCTTGTTCTTCAGAGTTCCCACAATTACAGGCTCTTTATTTCCTTCCCACCACGAGCATTTAACTGGGGTAATACCCAATTGGGTAACCCGACTCTTCTGGTGGGTATAGGGCTGCTAATCGAACTGAACATGTTCATATTCGATTAGAGTTCGTTCGATAATAGTTCGAAAAATGTTCGTTCGTTTCTAAACGAACTGAACATGAACTTCAAATTTTAGTTCGATAGCTTAATGAACTGAACATGAACATATGTTCGTTTGATAAATGTTCGAGTTCGATATATGTATATGTGTATATATTTGTACATGTAACTTAGTATTTATACACTTAGTAAATTTCGAGGTTAAAGAAATTGTGGTGTTATATTGGGCTTTGTACCGCTTTAATTTGAAAATTTTCTTATTTTTATCGCTTATCGAACCTTGTTATCGAACTCCAGTTTCGAACTTATTCATATAAACAAGTTTTAGTTAATTTAGATTGTTAATGCACTATTATCGAACTGAAGTCAAACGTTCGTTTTCTAAACGAACTCGAACATATCCTATCGAACATTTATCGAACTGAACTTGAACTCGAACTTTCGATTCCTTATCGAACCGGACTCGAACATAGGTCCGTTCGTTGCAGTTCGGTTCGATTAGCAGCCCTAGGTGGGTATTCTAGTGGGTAGTACCCAACCTAGATAGTATACTCGGGTACACCGTACACGTGAACTTCGTGTCAAAATAGTCGGGTTAGATCAGGTACCCATTTGACCCGGTTATTTTGAACACCCTTAATTAGCACTACCTAGAGATCCGAATATTCCTTTCTCGAATCGGTAATCACAATAATTAAAAAAGAGCTAAAAAAAGCAACCTGCGATATAATATCTGGCAACTCAAAAAAACCTGTGATTCCGACCCGTTGGAGACCAGATGTCCGATTGTCGAATGTTGGATTCCGATTGTACCTTGAAATTAATTGTTTGGGTTGAATGTTGATGCAGGATTTGAAAACAAAGAAATTGTTGGTCAAGAGAGAGGGAGAGAAAGAGATGGGGGACTGGAATGGTGATGCACAACTGAAATTAAAAATTTTGATCGAGAGAGAAAAAGGGAGAGAGAGGGAGGGAGGGGGAGAGAGAAAGGGAGAGAGAAGGAGGGGGGTGAGAAGCCTGTATTAAATTAAAAAATGGGTAAAAAGATAAATTATGCTACCGTTGATAGAAGGGGAACAATCATTTTGGGAATTGGGAAAACATTAGAACATAGGGGGAGAGGATAATTTTTTTTGGATTCCTTTGCATGAGGGAAAATGGGTCCTTGGAGTTGATGGGCCCTAGGCCTATGCACTTCAAAACACCCCGTCAGGGCCTGACCTGTTCACACTTTGAAGGCCTTTATCTGTTGAATATAGTTTGCCTTAAACCATCTCTACTTTGATGATATGCACCGTTCTAGAGAGGGTATGCTTTGTGTAAACCGTCACATGTTACAACATTTATTTATAGTGCTCAGTTTGAGTTGCAATCAACTCTATGGGGTTTCCTCACATATTGAGACTTTTCTACATTAAAAATCTTCATGCATTTTTTTTGTTGATTTTTCTGTTACTGGATATTATCTGTGATTATGTTGACATATCATAATGGATTCACTTATTAACGTTACCCGTGATTCGATCTATACGGGAAATATATCCACAATACTTAATCCTGTGAATGGGTCACCTTGTTCACTTATTGTTGAATGAATGCATACTATATGATTTTTTAATCATAACATTTATATTTACGTATAAATACACTTTTCATCTAAATCACTTCGTACTAAACAATGATTGAATCTATATTTACATTAGATCTTCATTCGATCCTATTCGTATTTGATCTTTATTTGATACATGCCAATATTCTATATTTATTTGATTTTATATTCATTATTTGATGAACATCTAATTTGTAAATCGATTAGTTTATAATATCTTAATTTGCATTCAATATTGATAAGATGAATATGAATATAAAAATATCTACATATTCAATTCGATTTCATCCATATTGATAACTTATTGGTTGGGAATTTCTTCCATGCATAGATAACTTTGGCATCAGATATCACTATAAATTCATTAAAAACAAAATATTTCTTTTATTTAATGCATAGAAGTGAATATACTTGTTTATGAATTGATTAGCTAATTATATAATTATATCATAGTAGTTAACATCCTTAAACCCTAACAGAGAATTCTAGAACCCTTCCCCTCTCCTCACTCCACACCCTCTTCTCCGGTGCTCCATTCATCTCCCATTCTCTGTATAGAAACATCCAATTCTCTCTCTATCTTTCTCTCTCTAGAGTTGCTTACTCGACACTATCTCCTCTCCATCTAAGAAATCGCAATCTCTCCCCCACATCATGTACCGCGCTGCAGCAAGCCTCGCTTCCAAAGCCAGGTATCTAAATCGATCTACTTTCATCTAAAATTCGGTTTTTACTTGTTCTTTTGCGTGTTTTTCTCGCAAAGTTGGGATCTTTTAGGGTTCTGGTCTACCTGTGGTGCTTAATAATTTGTTGGTTGGTGTAGGAATGCTGGGAGGAGCAGGCAACTGGTGGGTGACGGGCAAAGTTCCATTTATGTTGGGCGCTTTGAAGTGGGGGGCTGTGATCGGTTGATTTGTTTGATTGCTTTGGTATTGTGGTTTTTAGGGTTTGTCGAGTAGAGTGGAATGGAGCAGGAACTATGCAGCAAAGGAGATCAAGTTTGCCGTGGAGGCGCGTTCGCTGATGCTTAAAGGGGTGGAGGACCTAGCGGATGCTGTGAAAGTGACCATGGGGCCGAAGGTGATTGTTGCTTGTTAGACGATTGATATCTGAGCATTTAGTGATAGTTCTGTTTGAACTTTTGGCAATGTAAATATTTGATGCTTGTTCTCCTCTATGTTGTTTATGAGAAAAATTCGCCAGGCAGGAGCAGGTAAACATAATCCGTCATGTATAGTAGGAAAACTTTTTTTTTCTGTTATCAACCGTAACAAAGTCGTCTCTTGAAGAAATGGCTTTGATCTCAAGCCCCCTGAAAATGCTGCTTTGGTCATGCTTCACAATAGCCACTGGTAGATAGCCGCTTCTTGAAGTGATAAATCAAAGCTGCCTTTTCAAAGGGCGGCTTTGTTATGGTGAAAAAAAGTTTTGCAACTGTGTACAATGAATTATGTTTTCCTATTACCATACACGCATTTTCCTCTTTCTTATGATGTTTTTGAGGATTTAGTTACCTATTTAAAAAATGGGCTTGTAATGATTTAAGCAGTGTGTTTTTGCTATTATTTGAGTGATAGTATTGATGTTAGATGCTTGTGTTTGAGCATTTAACCCGAAATTATTCCACTATGAAGATTTAACATGTGTGTTAGATTTCATGTTTTTATTGAGGTAGGTGTTGGGACATTTTGGTTCTCCATTTGAATTATGGGCATGTGGAAGTTTTAACTTTGCATCTGATTTTTATGTGTGTTTGATGTATCTGAGCATTTGGGTTTTCTATATGCATATCAGGAATGCAAGCTTTGGGTTTACTTTTCTGCATTTTGAGGTGTCTGAGCAATTGTGTTCTCTATTTGAATTCTCGGAATGTAACGGATTTATGTTTTTTTTGTCTGTGTTTTTGAGGTGCTTGAACATTTTTGTTCTCTAGTCGAATTCTGGGCATGTAAAAGGTTCTGGCTCTATGCTTGCTTTTGTGTGTTGTTGAGGTTTTCGAGCATTTTGGTTCTCCATCTGAATCGTGGGCATGTAATGTTTAAAGGTTTGTATTTGCTTTTACCTGATGGTAGTTGTTGTTAATTGATGTTTATTTTGAGCTTTCAGGCATTCTATTTGAAATTTGTGAATGCAAAGATTTTAAGCTTTCTTCATGCTTTTTTTGTTTTTTACATGCCATGAATTAATCCCACTCTAATTTACAGTCCAAAAAGTATTTCTGTTCCGACACCTCTACCTGTAGAACAAGTTTTTAAAATTTCGGTTGAGATAAATGTTAGATAATAGAACTAATTATGACAACAATAAGAACAACCAAGTCCTTTTCTACTTCCAATTTCTTGACAAAATTTCTTTGGTCTTCTCCATGTTCTCTTAAAAACCATTTCTTCCAACTATTGACAATTTCAAAGTGGGCACTGAATAGTTTCCAAACCACTTCCAATGAGTTTTTTTCATTATCATATGTATTGGTGCATAATCAACATCTTGTCTGATACTCTCATTGCACATTGATCCCCTTTCTTAATGGCCACACATTTGCAGGAACATTTTCATTTTAGCTGGACATAGAAAAAATTAATAAAGTATTTTTTAAAAGAGGGATATGGGTGTGGACCCAAGGTGGGGTTAAAGTTTCAGGGACCAGTTCTTAGAAAGAGCCATGGCCAACAGAATTACATTCTCTACCAGAATCTTTCCTGTTAGGAGACCACCCCATTAAAGTAGCATATTATTTTTAATTATTACCAGAAGTGATACAGGGCATAAAAGTGGCAAGGCCACAAGGCCTTTCAACCAGGTCATCTTCATGACGTGGTGTTGTTACAATGTTACCAAAATGCAATCACTCCAATTATGAGCGATGTTATACCTTGATTTGTTCTTATAATTTTATATTGAGTTTAATATGAGTTATCTCCACTAGTCATCTTTTGACTTCCAAAAAAATGCGAGCCTACCTTATTCTGGCATTTGGCCTCTATTCTTGTTGGAGACTTGGAGTTCTTCAACTTAGGCTTTGAAGAGTTGTTTTCATGAACACAGACTATAGTAAACATGATGTTAATTGTTTGTCTGTGCTGGTTATATCATGCAGTTTGTTTTGATCCTTGAAGAGGATGGCCATGGTTATCATTTATTTATGTTATGATGATTCCGAGCTTCGCTCTGTTTTTTCTGTTCTGACAAGGTATTCCTATCTGATAATAGGGTCGAAATGTTGTATTGGAGCAAAGCTTTGGTGCACCAAAGGTAACAAAGGATGGGGTAACTGTTGCCAAAAACATTGAATTTAAGGACAGGGTGAAGAACATGGGTGCTAGCCTAGTAAAGCAGGTAGCCAATGCTACAAATGACACTGCTGGTGATGGTATGCTTATCTTTATGTTGCTTTGTTTATTTTCACATGATGGTTGGGTAAAATGCTGATTCCAATGGATCATCTGTGGCAGGAACAACATGTGCAACGGTCCTAACTCGAGCTATTTTTGCCGAAGGGTGTAAGTCAGTTGCAGCTGGGATGAATGCGATGGATTTGAGGCGTGGGATCACAATGGCAGTGGATGCAGTTGTGACGAGCTTGAAAAGCAAAACCCGGATGATCAGCACTTCAGAAGAGATAGCACAGGTCTGTGGGGTTTCTAAAGAATTGGTGCACATTTCATTTTGTCTAGGACGTCTCTTGTTAGAAGTTAAGCCATCAGTCTTTGCAACTTCATCTCTTCTAGGTTGGAACAATTTCCTCAAACGGTGAAAGGGAAATTGGGGAGTTGATTGCAAAGGCTATGGAGAAAGTTGGCAAGGAAGGAGTCATCACAATCTCCGTAAGTTCGGCTTCACTAGTTTTCTTGTGCTTTATCAGATACCATTTGAAGCCCAAATTATTCAATACAACGAGCTTTCATGCGTTTTTTGACCAGTATTAACTTATCGATCTTGGGTTTTTGTTATTTTGCATCATTACTTGTAAGAAAAGAAAAAAACTTTATTTTTAGTGGAATGAACAGTGCTGGTGCAAGCATCTATGCTTGTTTGTTTCCATTTTTCAACAGAAAGGTTATGGCCAAATTGATCGTTTCTGGTTTCTCTGTACAGGATGGAAAAACTCTGTATAATGAGCTGGAGGTTGTTGAGGGTATGAAACTTGATAGAGGTTATATTTCTCCTTACTTTATAACCAACCAAAAGAACCAGAAATGTGTAAGTATTGCTTCTTTTCCTCTTAATAAACGTGGTGATTGTATTTTAATTTTTCTATGTGGTTCGTGTATGTAGGAACTTGAAGATCCTTTGATTCTAATCCATGAGAAGAAAATCTCAAGTGTTCATGCCATCGTAAAAGTACTGGAACTGGCTTTACAGGTAGATTGTCCTCTTCTATATTTGTATTTCCCTCATGAATCTTGACCATTATCTTCTAATTGCTTTTATATGCTTCTTATACTTCTTAGAAACAAAGACCTCTTTTAATTATTGCCGAGGACGTTGACAGCGATGCCCTTGCAACTCTCATTCTCAATAAGCTCCGTGCTGGGATTAAGGTTTGACGAGTCAATTTATCTTTTTTTAAATGCTTTACCTGGATGTTATTATCATTTATTATTATATGTAGGTTTGTGCTATAAAAACACCTGGCTTTGGAGAAAATAGAAAATCCAATTTGCATGATCTTGCTATACTTACTGGTGGAGACGTGAGTTCTTAACTTGAATCTTGAAGCTTTTGTGATTCTGATGTATCTCATGTCATTAAAAACTGGCTTCCTTCTTTGGTTCCTCCTGCAGGTTATTACTGAGGAACTTGGCATGAATCTTGAGAAGATTCAACCAGAAATGCTCGGAACCTGCAAAAAGGTGAATACTTGTAATGTTTAATGTTGGATGGAAAAATGATCTATTGAGTTATGAAGCTCTAGAGCTCTTTTTTACATAGGAGAGTCCTAATGGGTAAATTAGATTGTAAGTAAAATAAATAGAAAATATATAGACAATGTAAAAACATATAAATATCTCTACACTCCTCAAGATGGAGCATAGATGTCGATCATGCTCAGCTTGGATCCACACTTCTGAAACATGCCTCTAGTCAAGACTTTGGTGAAGATATATGCAGTATGCTCCCGTGAAATGACGTGAGAGGTTGAGATGAAGCCTCTTTGAATCGTGTCACGTGTATATTGACAATCCACCTCATATGCTTTGTCCTTTTATGAAAATCATGATTATTGGTAATAAATAATGCAACCTAGTTGTCACACTAAAAGTGCATGGGAAGTGGTACATCATTGCCAAGGTTGACCAGGATTGTTATGAACCACATCATCTCAATGGTCCCCTTTGCCATAGTTTCGTACTCGTTATGTACTTTGATTCTGCGATTGATCTGGCAACCGGTGTTTGTTTCTTGATCTTCTAGGATACTAAGGAGCCACCAATAGATACTGCAAACCCTGAGGTAGATTTTCTATCCTTAGAGCATCTTGAATAGTCTGCATCTGCACAAGTTGAGACATTAAGGGATGCTCCACTCCTGAAAAATAACCCTGCACCTGGAGATGACAAGTACATCATGATCATATAAACTACATCCATATGTACTTGTATGCGTTGTTCCATAAACTGGCTGACTCGAGTAACGATAAATGAGATGTCCGGTCTGGTGATCTTAACATAGAGTAACTTCCCAACCAGCTCTATGTATCTCCTCTTATTCACTTCCTCTTCCTCTGTATCATCGTCATAGAGCCTAACGACGAGGTTCAGGGAGTAGTAGCTGGTCTGCAGTGCCTGCTCATACATGTCCCTACCAAAAGGTCTGTAACATACTTCCTTTGGGTCATTACAAGACCCTGCTGGTTTATGACAAGCTCTAACCCAAGGAAATATCGTATAGACTCTAGATCCTTGGTAACAAATTGTTGCCCAAGGAACTCTTTAGCCTTGCTAATCCCCTACACATCATCTCCTATAACGATGATATCATAAACATAAATCATAGTAACAACAATGTCTCTCTTGGTCCTCTGGACAAACAACGAATGATCTGCATTCGACCTTGTGAATCCTTTTTGCTAAATCAAGTCCGAGAGCTTCTGGAATCATGCTTCTGACTTTGCTTAAGGACATAGATAGCCTTGTGAAGTCTACAAACTTGTTGACACTCTCCCTCAGCAACAAGCCCTGCGGTTGCTGCATATAGACTTCCTCTCGTAGATCACCATAGAGAAACACATTCTTAACGTCAAGCTGAAATAAGGGTCAATCACATATCGCAACAATAGTAAGAGTAATCTGGAGTGTAGAATGGCGAGCCACTAGTGAGAAGGTACCTTAACAACCCCTCATATGTATGGGTGAACCCACACGCAACAAGTCTCATCTTATAATGATCGACTGAACCATCTTTTCGGTGTGTCAATGTGAACATCCACTTGCAGCTGACAACAAATTCCGTAGGGGAATATGGACTAAGCTCCAAGTGCCATGTGACTATAATGCAGTCATTTCTTCCTCCATCGCAAGATGCCATTGACTGTCTTGCATAGCCTCGTGGTAGGTTCGTGGAATCTCCATGACAGATAAGCCCACGATAAAGCGCTTGAAATCTGCTGATAAGCATGCCAAAGAAACAGTGGAAGCAAGATGGTACGAAGCACATGTACGCCTCTGCTTCCTAAGTGCAATGAGTACCTCAAGATCATCAACAACCCCCTCTACATGCTCACTAACCCCTGAGAAGGGACTTGCTTGTCATGTATAGTAATCTACTGTAGAGATAGATCACCAATGCCATTAGTAGAAATAATGTGTTCAGAATATACCTGAGACATGCTGTATGGCTGGGGAGGCCCATGAGCAGTAGATGGCCTACAGACATAGAATCATGGTAAGAACTGGGTTATGATGATAAGTTGAGGTGGTTGTGGTGGAGTAACCAGAGGTGGCATTGAGATTGGTGGTGATGGTGGTGAAGGTGGAGATATGTAAACCTCTTCGTCAAAATCAGATGGAGTCAACCTATTATCTGTAGGAGAGAAATACATCACATACTTTAAAAATGTGACATCAACACTGACTTAATATCTTCGACGAACTGGATCATAACACGGTATCCCTTCTGTGTCCTGGAGTACCCCACAAAAACACACTTGACAGCTATGAGAGCAAGCTTGTCAGTGCTAGGTGACAATTGATGCATAAAGGCCACAGAGCCAAACACACGAGGAGGGAGAACAACTCCTTCTCGGGAAACATAATTGAGAAAGAGATTTTCTCGCCCAAAATAGTAGAAGGCATACGATTCACAAGATAGCAAGCTATAAGGACTGCATCATCCCAAAAGGAGTGGGGAGCACAACCCTGAATCAGAAGAGTCCGTGTCATATCTAGTAAATGACGATGTTTACATTCAGCAACAATGTGTTTACATTCAACAACACTGTTCGACTGGAACGTGTAAGCACATGATGTCTAATGTAAAATGCTAAGGGATCAAAAGGACTGTGAAAGTTGTATGGTACATAACACCAAGACATTGCCAATGCGAACAAATTTGACAGTAGTAAAAAAATATTCTTTATTTCATTGATAAATGATTGAATCACAATCCCAGTCTCAGTCTCAGACTTATTCTTTTCCAAAATGCCCATGACAATATAGAAAAATCATCTACTAGAACAAGATAAAATATGTGTCCCTGATGGTATGGAACACGACTTGGACCCCAAATATCCAGATGAATTAACTCAAAGAGAGAACTAGTATTGTAATCCTGACGACTCGGGAATGAGGACCGATGGTGCTTTCCTAGCTGACAAGCTTCGCATTGGAAATTAAACTGAGGAGAAAGCTAAGGTAGCACATGACACATCTTCCGAAGGGGAAGATACCAAATCATAGATGCCACATAAACAAAGAGACTTATCCTACGTAACTAAAGGAAGCACCGTCATAAGGAGTATGGATCAGTTGATAAAGGCCTTTCCTACTCACGACCGCCTCCAATCACCTTGCTTGTAAGTATGTTCTGAAACACAAGGGAAGAAGGTCAAAAATATCATGACAGTGTAGATCTTTAGTGATCTTACTAATGAACAATAAATTCATTGTAAATTTAGGTGCATGAAACACATTTTGTAAATGCATGGACGTCGTCAAACTGATCTCCCCTATCCAACAGTAGGGGAATGGATCCCATCTGATACGATTACTGATCTTCCAGGAGCTTTCTGTATGCATGATGTTAATTGTCCTTTGTCCCCACACATATGATGGGAGGCACCAGAATCCATAATCTGTTATGTCGTATCAACCCTACTACAAATGGTCAGAGCATAAGCGCTACATGAGGTACTAGTCGATGCAGAGGCATCTACATCTGAAGTGCCTGCGGAGTTGGAGGAAGCAATGGGAGGCATGATTTCCCTCAGGCGAGAAGCTAGCCCATGAAACCTTTGATCGAAAGTAGAGGCAGGAGGATTCTCAGTCTGCTCAACAACACGAGCAGAAGATGAAAAATCATGCTTGGAGTAGCATATATCCTCAGAGTGACCGAGACAGTGACAATAGGTGCATGGTTGACTAGGATCACGACCAGCTCCTTGACCATGGGATACATGACCTCTGTACTGTGAAGTGCCTCCTTTACTGCGTGATGCAACGATCGCCAAAAGAGATTTGAGATGGAATACGATGGAACAATGATCATGCTAAGTCGACGATATGCCTCCATGGGAGGAATAGTAGCATCTATAAGGATATGCGATCGAGCGGCTTCGTATTTCGGATTAAGAGCCGCTAAGAAGATGCCAACCATCGTGATGTTCCTATACTCATGCTGCTCAGGTGTAGCTGCAAGAGGCATGAAGTTGTAAAGCTTCTCAAACATGCCTCAAAGAGATGTATATAGAGAATGCATAGGTTGTCCATTCTGTTTGGCAGTGAATATGTGATGTTGTAATTGCAAGATCTTCGTCTCGTTCCTTTCCTGTGAATAGGTAGGTACCGGTGAGAATATCTCACATTGCCTTAATAGTGGACTGATGCAAAACATTATTGGCGATCTTTGTCGTCAATGCACCAGTTGGATGGAATACGATAGAACAATGATCTTGCTAACATGGTCTCAAATTTCAACGAAATTCAGTCGAATTTCTGTCGAATATCGATATTCAGACAAAATCGAAATTTGACCGAAATGGTCAAAATGACCGAAATATGGGGGCCCTAGTACAAAAAATGACCGAAATGATCGAATTTTTTGTCGAAATTCGACCGAAATTTTGTTTTAGTCGATCACTGAAATGGTGACCGAAATCGACATTTGGGGCCTTGCTTGCTAAGTTGACGATATGCCTCCATGGGAGGAATAGTAGCATTTGTAAGGATATGCGATCGAGCAGTTTCGTATACCGGATCAAGAGCCGTTAAGAAGATGCCAACCATCGTGATTTTCCTGTACTCATGTTGCTCAGGTGTAGCTGCAACAGGCATGAAGTTGTGAAGCTTCTCGACCATGCCTCGGAGAGATGTATATAGAGAATGCATAGGCTGTCCATTCTGTTTGACAGTGAATATGTGATGTTGTAATTGTAAGATCTTCGTCTTGTTCCATGCCCGTGAATAGGTATCAGTGAGAATATCTCACATTGCCTTGATAGTGGACTGATGCAAAACATCATTGGCGATCTTTGTCGTCAATGTACCAGTCAGCCATACACGTGCATACGCATTATCAGCCTCACACGAGGCATATGGTCCAGTTTTTTCAATCGGCTCCTCTTTGGTAGAAATACGCTTCTTACTAGTGGACTGCATCTGGCTCATGAACTGCATGGCCCATAGTTCGTAATTTGTTCCATCCATCTTGACTATTGACACCGGACTTCGAAAGACGTTTGTAGAAGATGTATCGACCTTGTTTTCTGACATGTTGTCGAATCCAAAGATTACGACTTATAAATCAACGAGAAACTTGTCTACACAAACATGAGTGGAATTGATTGCATGTGTAAACTTAATCTGCATCCATTCCCATCAGTGTGAGGAGTGTCATTAGGTAAAAGGGATGATTTATCAATTTGAAATCACCATAAAAACCTTAAAGTTAGACCGTACATTATCATCGGTATCGTGCCCTAGAAACACACGGTGGTGCGATGATACATCCCCCAATCGAGGAAGGAGCGACACCGCCAGCAAAACTATCGTGGCAGCGACACCGACGAGAGGAGAGTAGGGCAATGGTACTAGCAAGAAGAGGGGGCAACGGCTACGACAACTGCAATGAGAAGAGAGGGGCGGTGACGCTTCGGAGGAGGGTGGTTACGAATCGAGCGACGAGTGGGGTATGAGAATTCCGATCTAGGTCTGTTGCTTTGATACCATGTTGGATGGAAAAATGATCTATTGATTCATGAAACCCTAGAGCTCTCTTTTATAGAGGAGAGTCCTAATGGGTAAATTACATATTATAGGTAAACCAACAATACCAAAGCCTTTTCCCACATTAAGTAAGGTTGGCTAAAATATAGCAAAACTTTCTCCTACTATAAGTATGGTCGGCTACATAAATTCTTGCTCAAATCCATGTTGAAAGATTCGGCTATTTTTTATGATGGCTTGTCACAGGGGTAAATCTCAACTCTAATTTTTGAGATTAACCTGTGCGGCGTTAGCTTCGCGCAAGCTAACCAGCCTTCCCTTTTGCGTGTAAGATGTACACCAGCACACCGATCAAGCACGTCGCTAGATTACTCGGACACAAGCGCTCAAGCACAAGGACACAAGAGCAATTAGCACCAAACCTCTTTGTATTGCAAGAGACTCACTCTGAGTGTGCTATCTACAAATGATCTCTACCCCTCATAATATAGACAAACCAGAGGTATAAGAAGGGACACCATTATTACATGTACAATGAATGTAAGGACTCTTAGTCTTCAACGGAAACATTTCGTCTTTCGAGGTGACTCTTCGTGCACTTGGCTTTTCATCTCGTTTCCCTTCGTCTTCTGCAACCGACGCCATGTCACCCGCTCCGTCAGCATGCCATGTCATCTGGCTCATCAGCACGTCATGTCATCATGCCACGTCATCAGTGGGCCCCACACTCCTACGTAGGATGTTACAACTCAAGCTCCATCAAGTGCTGCCAAACACTTGTATTGTGCCAAGGGGAACCCGCGGTCTACGACCTTCATGCGGTAAATCTCATCCTTAACTGTCCGTTAGCTAAGGTGAAGTCCTCCAGAACTTCATAGTGTGGCCACCGAACCACACGGGCGTGCAATACCGATATTGCACGCTACTTCCGTACCTCGGGAGTTGGTGGTATTACATGCCTTCCCCACCTGATCTATCAGGCGTTCGCGACTGATCCTGCGTCTTCAAGAAGTCCTCGATGAGGTCATCGAACTGCCACAGGGTTGTATCACGTTCCCAGCTTGCCTCCTTCTTTGGGAGTCCCTTCCATTTGACAAGGCAGAAGATCCTCCGGTTCTTCTTGCTCTAGCCCTCCGCGCGCCTATCAAGAATTTTCTCAGCAACCCTCGTGTGCTGAACCCGGATGTTAGGAGGGACACATTTCGATGCCCTCTTGGTGTTATCTTCGGTGTCCTCATGGTACTCCTTCAGGAAGCTGACATGGAACACGGGATGCAGCTTCAGTCTCTCTGGAAGACGTAGTTGATAGGCGAGCGCTCCCACACGTTGAACTATCTCAAAGGGTCCATCGTAACGAGGAATCAACCCTTTGTGCACCATCTTCCTCAGGATTTTCTTCCAAATTTGGGGAGTAAGCTTCAACAACACTTTCTCCCCAACCTGGAACTCGACAGACCTACGGCTCTTGTCAGCTGCCTTTTTCATCCTGCGTTGAGCATGAGCCAACGCATCCTTCGCTTCCTCCCACTGATCCTGCTTCTCCAAAGCAAAGTAATGTGCAGCAGGGAACCGTCCTTGGCTATTCTGCTTAGCCACTTCGTGCGGTGTCACGTGTTGCCTAATCATCATGATCTCGAATGGACTTTGGCCTGTGGTGGAGTTCTGCTGTAGGTTGTAGCAGAATTGGGCAGTATCCAGTAAGCTGATCTAATTGTGCTTATTGGCCGTTACATAGTGTCTTAGGTACTTTTCCAGCCAGACATTGATCCGCTCCGTCTGACCATCCGTTTGCGAGTGATTGCTGGTAGAGAATTTGAGATCAAATCCCAACATCTCAAATAAGGTCGTCCAGAAACGACCTGTAAATCGGGCATCGCGATCACTCACGATGCCCAATGGTATCCCCCAGTGCTTCACCACGTTCAGTAGGAACAACTTTGCTGCGGTCTCCGCTGTGCACTCCTGAGGTGCTGGTACGAAGATCGCTTATTTGGAGAAGCGATCAAATACCACCATCACCGCATTATTCCCGTCCATCTTCGGGAACCCAGTGATGAAGTCCATGGAGACGCTCTCCCACGGACGCGAAGGAATGGGCAGGGGCTCCAACAATCCTGCCGTCTTCTTCCTCTCAGTCTTGTCTTGTTGGCATACAAGATAAGTGCGTACGTAGACTTCCATGTCTTCCTCCATCTTCGGCCAGAAGTAGCTTGAGGAGAGGAGTGCCAGTGTGCGCTCCACTCCTGGATGACCAGCCCACTGTGCATCATGTGCTTCTTTCAACAACATTTTCCTTAAGCCGCCGCTCGAGGGGACATAGGGTCTCCTGCCCTTTGCATAGAGGACGCCTTCCTCTATCCAGAATCTCCGGACTTCGCCATCGTTCACGCGTTACACCCAATGTGAAACGACCAGATCCTTCTGAGTTTGCTCCCGAATGCGCTCCAGCATGTCTCCAGACACGCGGGTGATCGACACGATCACCGCAACCTTCGGCTCTTCCGGTTCGCTCTTCCTCGAGAGAGCGTTTGCTACCTGGTTGGTCCGTCCAGGCCTGTAGCGAAGCTCGAAGTCGATTTCGGCAAGAAAGTCTTACCATCGCGCTTGCTTGGGAGTAAGTTTCTTCTGTGTGGCAAAGCAACTTGTTGCCGCATTGTCCGTCTTCACCACGAACTTTGAACTGAGAAGATAGTGGCGTTATGTCCTCAAACAGTGGACCACTGCAGTCATCTCCTTCTCGTGTACGGAGTACCTCCTCTCCGTTGGATTTAACTTGCGGCTCTTGTACGCCACGAGATGCCCATCTTGTACCAGTACACCGCCAAGTGCATAGTCGGACGCATCGGTGTAGACTTCAAACGACTTCTCGAAGTTCGGAAGTCGTAGAATGGGTTCTTCCACCACCGCCCTCTTCAGCTTCTGAAATGCCTCCTGGCATTCACGCGTCCATCTCCAAGGCTGATCCTTCCGAAGCAGGTCCGTTAGGGGCACCGTCTTCTTGGAGTATCTCTTGATGAACTTCCTGTATTAGTTCATCAATTCGAGGAAGAATCGTAGCTCTGTTGCCTTTGTGGGGATTGCCCACTCTTCGATTGCTTGTGTCTTTTTAGGTTCCATACGTATCGTGCCTCCGCCCACGATATGCCCGAGGAAGGAGATGATCTCCTGACCAAAGCTGCACTTCTCTGGCTTCAAGTATAACAAGTTCTGCCTCAGCTTTTCAAGCACCATCCGCAGATGCTTGACATGTTTCTCCAAGGTCTTGCTGTACACTACTATGTCGTTCAAGTATACTAAAACAAACGAGTTGATATACTCGCGGAAGACATCATTCATAAGCGTATAGAAAGTTGTCGGGGCATTAGTCAACCCAAACAGCATTACAAGGAATTCGAAAGACCCATAACGCGTCACACACGCATTCTTTGGCTCATCTCCCTCCTTAATGCGAATCTGATAATATCCCGACCTGAGATCCATCTTCGAGAAATACTTGACCTGGCCCAAGCGATCAAACAAGTCTTCAACGTTGGGGACAGAGTACTTGTTCTTCACAGTCACCTTGTTCAGTGCGCGGTAGTCCACGCACATGCGCATGCTCCCATCATTCTTTTTCTGGAACATCACTGGTGTTCCATATGGTGCTTTTCTTGGACGCATTAGACCAATGTCCACTAGCTCCTTGAGTTGTCTCCGCAACTCCTCCAGATGTGCAGGGGGCATTTTGTATGGTGCCAGTGCAGGGGACACTGTACCTGACAGTAATTCGATGGCGTAATCGACGTCTCTTTTTGGTGGGAGCTCCTTTGGTAGCTCCTTCGGTATCACGTCCTTAAACTCGCCCAGCATCTTCTTTACAGCCTTGGGGTATGGCTGTATCTCTCGCCATTTTCCTCGACGCGTACCGTAGTCAAATACGTCGTCTCCCCTTTCTTCAGCCCGTTGTAGACTTGCATTGTAGACAAGGTTGCAGAAATCGGTAGTCGGTACTCGGTCGGTGGGGTCACTGACTAAGGATTAATCGGCAGTCGGGCGACTAATCGGATTTAGTCGGCCATTAGTCGGTTTTGAATTTTTTTAATTATTTTAAATATATAAATCATTTTTTATACATATATTCTTATTCCTATTAAAAAAATACATATATTCTTATATATTTGCATAGATTTGTACATTTTATATACAATCATAATGAAAGAAAACTAGTAATATGGCATATTGGTGCAATTTTTTTCCAAAAATCTGGAACAAGAGATAATGACATCTACAAAAGTGTCATTGAAATCTTTTTGCTTCATAGATAGTCCCAAAGACACTTCTTAACAAGTTTCTTTTTGAGCTTGGATGCATAAAGATGACTACTATGTTCAGCCAACACCAGGTGCACAATGGATTCAACTCTCCTTCATGGGATGCCAACTTTCTGAAATCTGGATCCTAATCTTCATATTTTTAAGTTTAGTTAACTTCATTTTATTGACTGATCTATGCAGGCAGTCAGAAGCATAAGGCAAATAAATTATTGGTCTGAGCCCTGTTATTTATCAAATGGCTTGGAAATTAACTCCTCATTATTACCTGGATTTCCTCAAATACTCTAACTGATCTGGAACAGACTATAGTATCCTTTGATGTTTCCATTGAATCACTTCTACATTATGTCTATTGTGTGCTATGATTTTGGAATGTGGCGTCCTCCTTTCTTGTTAGTTTGATCTTTCTCATGATCAGATAGATCTACTGTTTATTATGGTGTAAAGTTAGATATCAGATCAGACATTCAGTCTCATTCATTCCCATCATCAAGCCAATCTATTGAAAAAATATTAGATCTACTCGAGCGTAATCTGTAACATAAATGCAATCTGATCCTGTTGTTGTTTATTCCTTTTGAAGTTCTCAAGAAGGTTTAATAGATTGCTATGTACTCCTACTAAGTACAATAGATTGCTGCATACTCCATCTACTAAGTATAATATGTTTGCTTTTAAAAAAAACAAAAAATAATAAATAATAAAAAAAGTTCTATGTAAAAGTCGGCCGAGTAGTCGGCCGACTAGTCGGGCCGATTAGTCGGGTTGACCGACTAATGGCCGACTAGGCTTAGTCGAGTCGGCTACCCCCACGACTCGACTAGTCGGACCGACTAGTCGGCCTAGTCGGCCGACTTTTACAACAGTGATTGTAGACATGACTACAGTCTGCCATTTCTTTTTGATAGCCCTGATGAAGCAGGGGTTATCTGTAGGCGCGAAGAAAACGCCTCTCAGATAAGACGTTATAGACGCCTTCGCCTTCTTCAAGAACTCGACTCCCAAGATCACTTGAAAGTCGTGCAGAGGTACCACGAGGAAGCGTACCTTTCCCTGCCATTCACCAAGCTGGACAGTGCAGTTTGCCATATCTTCGATCTTCAGCGGCTCGGATTTGACAAGCTTCATGCGACACTGACTATTCTCCTAGGGAACTCCCAAGCTCCCGAACTCTTTGGTAGAGATGAAATTGTGCGTCGCTCCAGTATCGATCATGGCTGAAAGGGTCTTCTTGTGTACCACAACATCGAGGTACACCGGCTCTGGATCCTCGCGTTCCACCTCCACTTTCGCCTCTTTGCCCGACTTCAGCGGATACAAGCGAACGTTGCTCAGCAACCAGAGGTTTGTCATACGCGCCTCCTCGTCTGAGTTCTCCTCCATAGTCATGGAGTTCAGCTTCTCTCGCTTCGGACACTCCCGCGCCCGATATGGCCGTCACAAATGAAGCAACCCTTCCCCTTGGGTTGCTCGGCCTTCTTGGAGGATTCTGCACATCCCTTGAAGTTTCGGCCTTGCCGAACTTCTTAAACTTTCCCTTGCTCTTCTCTTTGGGCTTGCTCTTGGTCTTTTCGATCTCCTCCGCGGTGGGTTGGACTTTGTAGTCGACCAACGCATCCGCAGCAGCGATGACCGTCTGGAGGTCCTTCACCTCTTGCCTCCTGAGCTCCGTCTAAACCCAGTTTTAAAGAACCACCATAAAGTTAAAAAGTTTGTCTTCTTCAGACATATCTTTGATATCCAGCACTAGCGATGAGAACTGCTTTATGTACTCCCGTTCGATTCCCGTGTGCTTCAACCTTCGGAGTGCCTTTCTCGCTACCCAAGCAGTGTTGGTGGGTAGGAACTGCTCCTTCAGTTCCTTCACCAACTCATCCTAATACGAGATGTCTGGTCTTCCTTCGGATGCACGACTCCTCCACCATAGCTTCGCATGGTCGGACATGTACATCACAGCCAAGGATACCTTCTCTGCCTCAGAAGTCTTGACAGCTTTGAAGTATACCTCCATGTCCCACAAAAAGTTCTCCAAGTCTTTGGCACTCCGCGTACCTGAAAAGGACTTGGGCTCTGGGACCTTTGGCCTTCGAGACTCGCTGGATCCGCTCCCGTTCGCGATCGCCTTCTTGACGATGGAGAGTTCTCCAAGTAGATCTTGCACCATGGACTCGAGCTCCTCTAGCTTCCCTCCATGTGCCTTCACTACGTCGAGCGAGCGCTGGCTATCACCAACGACGTCCAATACATCCACGCCTGCGTCGTCCTCCAAACGAGCCAAGCGTTGGGTATGAGTACCCATTTGAGATTGGATCTCCATCACGGTTCCCTCCAAGGAAGCAAGACAATCTCCGGTGTTGGGCGCCATTCTTCGCTCTGATACCAGTTGTCACAGGGGTAAATCCCAACTCTAATTTTTGAGACTAACCTGTGCGGCGTTAGCTTCACGCAAGCTAACTGGCCTTCCTTTTTGCGTGTAGGATGTACACAAGCACACCGATCAAGCACGCCGCTAGAACACTCGAAAACACAAGCGCTCAAGCACAAGGACACAAGAGAAATTGGCACTAAACCCTCTTTGTATTGTAAGAGACTCACTTTGAGTGTGATATGTACAAATGAGTTCTACCCCTCCTTATATAGACAAACCGGGGGTATACGAAGGGACACCATTATTACATGTACAATGAATGCAAGGACTCTTAGTCTTCAACGGAAACCCTTCGTCTTCCGAGGTGACTCTTCGTGCACTTGACTTTTCATCTTGCATCCCTTCGTCTTCTGCAACGGACGCCATGTCACCCATTCCGTCAGCATGCCGTGTCGTCTACCTCATCAGCACGTCATGTCATCATGCCACGTCATCAGTGGGCCCCACGCTTCTACGTAGGATGTTGCAGCTCAAGCTCCATCAAGTGCTGCCAAACACTTGTGTTGTGCCAAGTGGAACCCGCGGTCTACGACCTTCATGCGGTAAACCCCATCCTTAGCTGTCCGCTAGCTAAGGTGAAGTCCTCCAAAACTTCATAGTTTGGTCACCGAACCACACGGGCGTGCAATACTGATATTGCACACTACTCCCGTACATCGGGAGTTGGGGGTGTTACAGCTGTCAACTGCATAACCCAACCCCTACATGGGGGATTTGAACCATGATCTTATGGGTGGTACTGATAGGCACGTTGCACTACCACCGGATCATTAAGTGGGTATTGTAGGTAAAAGAAATAATATATATAATATACATATATATATATACATATATATATATATATATAGATAGATAGATAGACACACACAATGTGAAAACATAGAAATACCTCTGCACCTAATTTATACAAGTTCTTGGAACTTTGTGCATATCTCGGATCTATGGATGTCATTAAATCTTCAGTGTTTTTGGAGTTTGTGGACTCGTGATTCATATAATGTACACCAAGATAACATGTACATTTAAAGGCACCGGTCATATAATCCAAGCATTATCCTTGGATTATTTAACATTTAAAAATGCCTTGCTATAACATGTACATTTAAAGGCACCGGTCATATAATCCAAGCATTATCCTTGGATTATTTAACATTTAAAAATGCCTTGCTACCGTATGCAATTATATTACTTCTTGGATAACTAGTAATCTCTACCAGCCCTTTGGTTTTTGAAAAAATCTTTTCACCTTGTATTTATGGTCGCATCATTTATACCACACCCCCTCACTTTTTCTCCGAGAGCCCCCCCACCCCGCACACACATACATATTCATTGTCCCCATTTTGGGTTTACTTGGACGATTCTGCTGGATGTTAGATAGTCGGTGGTTCTTTTTTCCTTTTAAGTTTTTTCCCGGCTTTTTTCCTTCAGCAAATGATCTCATGATGGTTAGTACATGGTTTGCCAAGGTGCTTTTGTCCCATGAGGAGTGGTTTCTCTTTTCTTTGTTTATTCATTGTTCATTTCTTTTTCCTTATCCTCTCTTCTATTTCATGCTGTACTCTCCTAATAATCTTGTATGTTTCCTTCCGCTTTGGTATGAATCAATGCACGATTCCATAAAAAATCTTCTTAATTATATGAAACAGCGATGGAGACGTGCATCATAACTCTAACAATCTATTGACTAAAACACTCCTACAATCTAGCTTCATTAGTGGACTATTTACTCCTTTACACCACAATGGTTTCATGCAAATATCCCAAATACACATGATATAAACCGTGTTCGGGGTTAACAAGGTATTTTAGAAAAAAATAGGGGTTGATCTCCATCCCTTTGTTCATTTCTCTGCCCCATTCATCTCCCATTTTCCATCCTCGACTCTCGTAGAGATCATATCCTTGGACTCCGCTTATTGACTTCATGACTTTTCCATTATCATAGAAGTTTGTTATTACCTTTTGCAGTGAGGGAAATTGCGTGTTAGCTGATTATTGTGTGAAATATTGTAGCTTCTGCATTGGAATTGCTCCTGATGCCCCTGTAATTTGCTAATTTTTCTGCAAACATATAGGTGACTGTATCTAAAGATGACACTGTTGTTCTTGATGGGGCTGGTGACAAGAAGGCAATCGAAGAGCGGTGTGAGCAGGTATTTACCATTTCTTTTCAGCAATGAATTAAAAAAATTAAATAATTATCTGATGACGAGAATATGAGTTGCAGCTGAGGTCACTGATTGATACAAGCACTTCCGATTACGACAAAGAAAAGTTGCAGGAAAGACTAGGAAAGCTTTCAGGAGGTGTTGCTGTTCTGAAGGTAATTTCATTTTTATTCTATGACTAGTTTACTGAACTTTTAAAACTGAGGCACATCATTACTTGGTGGAGTAAACCAATATTAATTATCTATAGTATATAGATTTTCAGTCAGGTCTTTTTCCTATGTTAGAATTAAATAAATCTTAGCTTTTTAATGCAAATGCAGGGCAATAAACTAGCTAGTTTACTCATGCAAAAATAATTATAAACATTGAGGGGTTCCAAATGACCTCACTAGATAAATAATGTTGGTTTTGCTTTCCATCTTTATTATAGATCTGTTCTTTATCAAAGAAAGGTGCGCATGAAGGCTTTTTCGTGATTAAAAATGATGAACCACTATTGGTCTAACTAATTATGCTGAAGTTCCTTTATTCTAATTATTTGAGTCCTTTTTTCAATGTAATTTTTTGTTGAAGAGGTTCTTATCTTCTCCAACTTCAGATTGGAGGTGCTAGTGAAGCTGAGGTGGGTGAGAAGAAGGATAGAGTTACTGATGCTCTGAATGCCACAAAAGCAGCCGTGGAAGAGGGAATCGTCCCAGGTTTGTATTTTTTGTGTTTTACTTACCACCTTGTAAGGAAGTGTATGGAACTTGTGTTGATGCCACCAGTCAATCCAGCACCTTTGTGGTTTGGTTGACTAAATATATTTCTTGGTATTCTTTCTTTTCCTTGTAGGTGGTGGCGTTGCATTGCTCTATGCTTCCAGAGAACTCGATAATCTACAAACCGCAAACTTTGATCAGAAAATTGGAGTGCAAATAATCCAGAATGCCTTGAAGGTTTACTAATTTATTTCAGTGCTTCTTTGCATATGAGCCATGTTCGTCAATTCATGTTTATTTCATGTTGCAGACACCTGTGCATACAATAGCTTCAAATGCTGGTGTTGAGGGAGCTGTGGTTGTCGGTAAGCTTTTGGAGCAGGACAACCTTGATCTTGGTTACGATGCTGCCAAAGGTCGGTTTCTTTTGACCATGTGCTCCACAGGGGCGGAACTAGGAATTTTATCATGGAGGGATCAAGTTACAACTATTATGTATGCTCAAAATGGAAAAATCATTGTATTTTCAAATGATGTTTTTAAATAGAGTTAATATTTTTAAAATATTTTTTAAAAATTAGCCGGCCCTTCTTAATGTGGGAAAATGCTTTGTTGTTGTTGTAGTTAATATTTTTTAAAATGAACCTCTTTCAATTTTGATAATCTTAGAATACAAATCTATTATTATTTTCAATGGTGAAATCTAATAATTTAAGCCTCACTAAATCCGTCCCAAAAAGGTTAAATTAGCAAACAATTTGAAACAAAAAAGTATTATGATTAAAAGGAAACAATAATTTTTTATTTACAAGGAGTGCTAGAAACAGTTGGAGAGATATACTTATTTTATATCAAATTATAATTTTTATAAGTTGACTACAATTTTATATCAAATTATACTTATAATTTTTATACTTTGGAAGTGATTGGATAAACTATATAAAAAACTAAAAATAGGAGAGGTAAGATTCAAACCTTGGTCTCCAAAATCATAACCATATTACTTTATCACTTGACCATTAAATAACTTTGTAACTTCTCTCTAACAACACTATTCATTATACAATTGATGAGAGGACATTAAAATCTTAATACATTGCATAAGTGATATATAATAATCAACATATAGTAGTTCCGCTCCTGGTTCTCCGTTTATTTTAGTTCTCTGCCAGTTTCAGTTATGTTTATCTCTGCATGCAGGTGAATATGTGGATATGCTTAAGGCGGGAATAATTGATCCGCTCAAAGTTATCAGAACCGCTTTGGTTGATGCTGCTAGGTAAGTCAAGTTTATATCTGTACACAGACTAATCATTTTTCCTTGCATGGATTTGAAACGAACGACAAGTGTTCACAAATTGTGTGATATATCTAGCTTGGAATTGGTTTCTTTAAGACAAAATTGAATATGTAAACATAGACAGATCATATATTCTGTATAGATCAAAAGTTATAAACATTTTTACAGAGATAAACATTTTTACAGAGATGGATTTTCTTTATTATCTTAATTAAAAAATATCTTGGTGCCAGGGATGGAAACTATAAGATATTCAGTAAGGTATTCAGTACTCAGAAGAGCCACTGAATAAAGAATAAACAGTACTCAGTGACTAAACGGAAATATTCAGAAAGGTATCTTCAATTATCTTAAATATAAAAAATCATGTCTAATTCATACAATCTTATACATTACCCATATGGTTGTTAATTAACATGATAACAAGTACCAGTTGATTTACAATCACCAGTTGTATTACAATCAAACTATAATGCTTACCATTTACTTTATATTAAAGAAAAGTATGGAAATCCAAACTAACAACAATAATATATTATATTACATCAGTCGGCCAACTAATTTTCCAAAGTTATTCTATTCGGTCACTCCTCTAAATAACATGATCGGACCGACTGATCAGCTAAATTTCTGGTGGGATGGAATGCATAACATGCCAGCCAACCAATGTACAACTTTCTTTTAAGAAGGAATGCATGACCTTGCTACTCTCTTTTCGTGCTTCACTCATATTATGCTAATTTGATGTCTGCAGTGTTTCTTCTCTGTTGACCACAACCGAGGCTGTTGTCGTGGAGCTACCCAAGGATGAGAAACCTGCACCAGCGATGGGAGGTGGAATGGGCGACATGGACTACTAAAAACTGCTCGAATTAGTTCAGAGAGCACGTCCCTTTGGAAATCCTCTTTATCTTCTTGTGTAGGAAGGTTGTTTTGTTCAGTTTTCATATTTGCCAGAGCAGCCATAAATGCAGTTCTCGAGCCCCAATATAAGGGTTCTCTTGAATTTGCAACAAGGCAGCTGCCATTTTTAAGGGATTAAGGTGTTAATTCTAATATAATGTAGCTGATATTAGGCAATACACTATTGTACATGTTTCAGATAAAGTTTTGTTAGATGGGTTGGATCTCTATTTTGATACAGGATTACATCATGAGGAAAGGGAAGCTACATCATGATGTAGCTAACCTTAGCTACATCAGGAGTATTTTTGTCACTTTCTTTTATTTTTTTGAAAGTTTCATGATGGATTTTCATAACTATATCCCTCTAACATGTTAAAATTTCATCAGAAACGGAGACTCCTACGGCCTCCATCTAGAATAGGTAAAATACAGCAAATCTATGATCGTTAAAAAATGTATGTCTGGATGGAGACTGTAGGAGTTTCCGTTTCTGACGAAATTTTAATAACACATTAGAGGGATATAGTTGTGAAAATTCATCGTGGAATTTTTGAGAAAAAAATAAAAGAGACAAAAATGCCCCTGATGTAGCTAAGGTTAGCTATATCATGTTGTAGGTTCCCTTTCCTCTTACATCATTTTATCTTAGGATGAAGGAATTTTATTTTAGATTCAGCTAACGCGAGATAAGTAGTTACATCATGGTCACATCATCTATTATGGCTGTCTACAATACTTGTTTTCTTATTACTGGAACCTATCTAATAAAAATAGGGATTTTTACCACACAAACTCTATAAACTTTGTAAATGATCTCTACGAACTTTGAAATATTGTAATCCCCCCTTGACTTCGTAAACTTGCTAACTCTTATTGTATAGATTCTGTAGTTAACTCCCATCTATTTGGTTGTTAAAACTATCATGATTTTGTAATTTTCTTTTCCATAATACTCATTTTGTTTATAGAAATTACAAATAATGCCATCCCTCGACATCCCCTTCTTCCCTCCTCCTCAATCTGTCCTCGATCACCACTTCCTCTTCTTTCACCGCTCCTACCTCCTATCCTCTACATGCTGTGACTCTGGTTGCCTCCACTCCTTTGTTTTCTCCTCCCTCATCGATCGGGTTGGCTTCAATGTTTGCCAGGTAAACCTTGCGGTCGAAACATCACGAGCAACTCCAAGGTCCCCTCTGCCTCCGCCCGACCTCCTTTCCCCTGAGCTCCCCTCCCCCTCCTATCGACCTCCACCAGATGCCCCTCACCCCCTTCGTCTTTGCTTGCCCAGGCCTCCTCTCTAAGGAGGAGCATCAGGCCAGGCCCACCTCAGCTCATCTCGAGCCTTCTTAACGTGTCGGACTTGCAGGTCGGGCTTAGGCCTGAATAAATATGGAAAAACCAGAGCAAGTCCGAGCCCAACTCGTTGATATTTGGTTCGGGCTGGCTCGATTAAAAATTGATTAGTACTTGTCATCTTCGTGTCCTTGAAATATAGAGGTCCAAGGAAAAAATTCTTCTTCTTCCATGTTTATATTATTTGAAACCTTATCTTGTAATCAAAGAAAAGGGGGAAGAACAAGGAACGATAAGGAAGCTATTCCAATTCCAAGAATCCATGCTCCAACATGCATAACCAATATACACCAAATATCCTAAAACTAAATACCATGTTCAGTTTTTATTTTATAAATTAGAAATCGAGTTATTGACGTGAAGGCGAGCTGCAAGCATCAAGGTGGTTGGATGAGGGAGGCGGGTGACAAGGAGGGATAGGGTAGGTGGTTGTAGGGGTGGCGACAGGGGGATGCGCGACGCCTTCTTTATCGGGTCGGGCCTCCGATTAGCTTATATTCAGGATGGCTCACAGGCTTCGGGCTCGAGCCTATCGTTGCCCGAGTCTGGTCCGATAATGGAAGTGGGTCAAAAATTAAACCCAAATCTGCCCGACTATTGCTCTGACTCAAGTCTGAGTCGTACTTTATCGGACCAAGCATGGAGCTGCATCGGGCGAGTCTTACCCAATGCTCATCTCTACTCCTCTCTGACCTCCTCTCCTCCTCCCATATCCCCCTCACCCTTCATCTCCTCTGCCTCCGCCTGCCCAGGACTCCCCTCAAATCTCCTACCTGGCCTCCCCTCCCTCCCACCGACCTTTGCTCAGATCCCCCCTCATCCCCTCCGCCTCCGCCTGCCAATGCCTCCCCTCTGACCTCCTCCCTGACCTCCCCTCCTCCCACCAACTACTGCCCCGAACCCCTCTCACCCCTCGTTCCCTCCGCCTCCACCTGCCCAAGCCTCCCCTTCGACCTTCTCCTTGACCTCTCATCCCCCTTTCTCTGCCCCAGCTGCCTCCTCCTCCTCCTCCCCTTGCTCCACCACCTCCTCCCTCTTCGACCTACATCCCATGTGCCTTCCAGGACCTTCGAGCACTTCTCATGTGTCGCCCCGGCCTCGACCCCTCTCCACGCACCACCCGTAGGGTGCTGTGCATGAGTTCTTCGTGGGCTGTAGAAACCCGAGGTGCTCCAGCGACCCCTCCTCGTGCTCTAGCGGTCCCTACTTGCTCCTAGCATCGTTGTTGCAACACACTCTCATTGTCAAAAGGGGAAGGGAGAGGAAGAAGGAGGAGAGAAGAATGAAGAAGAGAGGAGAGGAAAATCCTACCGTTGGATCTGCTGTAGTTTGATTAACCCAATCCTAAATCCAATCAAGTTAGCTCAAGAAGTCTCAAATTAACGACAGGGGTTATGGGGTAAGACGGAGCAAGTTTACTGAGTCGAGGGGAGAATTACGATGTTTCAAAAGTTATAGAGGTCATTTACAAAATTTATAAGATTCGTGGGGTACAAATCCCATAAGAATAAGCAATACGTTTCGCTTATATCTGATCACATCTTATTTCTTGTCCCTCATCCCACCAAGCTCTCAATGAAAGCTAGGGTCCATTATGGAGTGTTTTACACATCCTTGGAACTTATGTAATTACCCCTTAAACTGCACATGTTTTTAGCTGTTTGTGGACTTAAACTGCACAGGGGTAATCCCCTCATCATTTGAGGGGCTGAGGGATGGTATCCGATTTAATAGTCGAGTCTGAGAAGCTCCCCTCACCGACAGATTTGGGATCCACAGAGACTCAGAGAACACGCAGAAGGAATTTCCTTGACATGTTCAAAACTCTTTTGAGGATGATTTCACTTCCAGCATTCTGTCTTCACGATCACCATTCCCTTCTGGTATAACCGAGACTCTACCGCAACTATTGATTCCGCAACTATGAGATGATTTGATACATATTCAGATATATGTATTACCATATCCTTGCAAATACGAATCCAATATAGGTGCTTCTATTAACAAATATGGAAATAATGTTTCTATATCCTTCAAGTGGATACATATTTAAAAGAAATGCAAACCCGATATATGTGAAAAATGGAGTTGTCTCTTTGGAGGAGCTGACTTGGCTCGTCAGCTCCTCCACCTCATTTTCTCTATATTTTTTATTTTTTTTGAAAAATTAACACGTAGAAAGTGCCAAGATAAGTGAACCCATCATCCATCTTGTCTAGACATATCCATCCCTTTTTCTCCAACAATATGAGAACTTAAATTACCCCTTATCTCACTTTATTATTATTCCTCATCGGATCAACCTATGTTAAAGAACTTTCAACCCCTTCGAATCTGCGGATAAATTCTAGGTCAACACATCACGGTAACAACCTCATCTTTCTTAGTAAACAACTAGTAGACTTAATAGTATACTTAATGATCTGGTAATTGAGCAACGAGCTTTCGACGAGAAGAACCAGTGTTTGGGATTAAAATGGTCTAATACCACTATATTTTGAAGGATACAGTATTATCCTCAAGCGCATCACGGAAGTGTGAGCATCGTATCGAATACGATGTAGAACGACTCGTCGTACTAGTTGTTCTATGCAGCGGAATTTAATTTTTTTTCATGCGATGAACCTACATGATCCAAGAATGATTCTCGAATCGTTTCATCTAGAACCACATCAATTATAAAGGAATACCTCTTGAAGCGTGGTTGATCGAGTCTCTACGAAAAGAGACCTCCTGTCTCAAGTCCGATCATTGGAGAAGACGCTTGCGAGCGTGGGGATGAACCGCGTGATCCTCGCAATCCAACAAGTTGATCCAAGCACGGTGAACTCCTGATCTCGTCGTACGAGATCAAACACCTCCTTCGTGAGCGTAGCACTCCAAAGAAGACAAAGAACCGAAGAACGTCGAAGCGGTGGCGCGGTGGTAGAGCGACGACAACCTTCTCCTCTAGGGTATGGTGGACGACCACCAAGAAGGAGAGGGAGAGGGTTGGCGTGTGGAAGGAAGAGAGAGAGAGATACGTGCTTCAAAAGCATAACCCTATAGAGCATGGTATGCCTCTCTATTTATAGGGTATTGGGATCCATGGATCTCAATCCATGGGATACATAAAATCAGTGGATGAGATTGATTTATGTTCAATCCAATGGTCAAGATTGTTGTTGGTAAAAGCCAACAATTAATAACTTAATTTAGATCAAATATATTTGATAAATCAAATACAATTTAATCCCAAATTAAAACAATCAAATAAGGGAGATAATCAATATGGAGATTGCATCCCCCATGAAATATGGTGGACGACCACCAATTCCATATTGGACTTGGTAGTCGTCCACTTGTTTCCAAGTGGGGAGCAATCTCATGAAATCTCATGAGATTTCAAATCTCCATGGAAATCTCCATTATCTAATCCAACAACTTTTCTTGTGATTTATTCTTTAAAAATAGTTTGTGAATCACATTCACAGCCCAAAACAAAATGTAATTTACATTTTCAATTAATTACACAATGTGTATCCAATACACATCAATAATTAATTAACAAATATAAATTATAATTAGCTCTCTCTAATACATTATAAATTACATTTATAATATATTATGAATAATTGGATATTGCTATCCACATTACTCTTATCCACAATAATTAAATCACATTTAATTATATTGGATAATTTCCCCAAACATCAAGCTAATTAAATCACATTAATTATCAATTTCTCAATGCTTAGATATAATTCAACTATGGAATTATCCTCGAACACTTTCAAGAATAATGCGATTTCTCCGCAGATACTTGGAGATAAGGACAAGGCGATTGCATTGTTCCACGTATAGTGACTTGGATGTTGAGATCACATCTCAAATCCAGATCTCAAGGACCTCCCACAGATGCTTGATTAAATCAAGACCATAGACCTAATCTTCTCAATGTATCTGAATCTCATTCAGATCAATGTCCAGTACATGGACCAAGATTAGATCACTTCTCTACTAAGAGGAGTCACTAAAATCCAAACCTATTTCATCACTCCCTCGGAATGGAAGCGTCATGGTTATACAATCGTTTATGATCACATCACCCTCAGGTATTCCCAACACCTGTACATACTGCATACTGGAAGACCTATGATCATCCTGAAGATATAGATCACTTTTACACTGTCATCTTCAGGGTTTGATCAGTAAGTTTCTCAATCTTGGTCATTAGGAATTGGTATAGATCATATGCTTTCCCAAAGCATATATCTTACCTTCAAATTCATGTCATGCTTCCAAAGCATGACGACCATGCATGGAATTTGATCAGTCCCAATACCTCATGAGTGAGCTCATGTCTTCCGGTTCACATGTGAACCTGTATGATCCCTTTGAGAGATCATATTACTCATATGTCCTTACATGCACACCAGCTCGCCGGTGTATAGACCTTGGTTAGGTCATCAACCTATTGGTCTGCCAAATGTACACACTTAGACATATAGCAACACATCTGTCTCTGGTCAGAGGATGCATGCCTATGCTGTGACAGTATTCAACATAGGTCTTTGGTTATATCGATCTCGTTAAGTCAACCCATTGACTCAACTAATCTGACACCTCTGAATCACTATTCCCATGCAGAGGACCTGCATCAAGAGGTCGGTCAGATATCAACCATATGAGAAAGGATTGCCCTCGTCTACTAGACTGGAGATATCACCTAACAATCATTTGATGATGCTTGATGAGCCCTCTATCTAACTCCTTAGATATTCATCCAAGCATCAGTTTCTATGATTCAATTAATGAATCAACATCTGTATGATTATCAAATTGGCCATGGTACATAACCCTTATTGCACAGAAGGACCTTATAGTGCATTCATTCATTCAATCTCAGAAAGGGAGTGAAAAATAATCAATAACTTTTATTTATAAATCATTTATTACAATAACATTTATTGCCGGAATGGTTTGCCTCGGGCTCACATTGCTAACAATCTCCCACTAGCCCTCAGAACCATTCAGGAACAATCCTTAAACCCATACTCATTACTTGCTGGTCGAAAACCTTCTGTGTCAGAGATTTGGTAAGAGGATCAGCAACATTGTCGGTAGAGGCCACCTTGGTGATGATGATGTCACCACGCTTTTGAATCTCCCGAATGATGTAGTATTTCCTTTCCACGTGCTTGCTCTTCTGATGCCATCTGGGTTCCTTTGCCTGGACAATGGCTCCCGTGTTATCGCAGAGTAACGGGATGGGAGTATCAGAGGAAACTACGCCAAGCTCCAGGATGAACTTGCGCAACCACACCGCCTCCTTTGCAGCATCCGATGCGGCAATGTACTCGGCTTCTGTTGTAGTGTCCTGCTTCTTGCTTCTCCAGCTCACAACACCACCGTTCAACAGGAATACAAACCTTGATGTCGACTTTCGATCATCAATATATGATTGGAAGTCAGAATCTGTATATCCCAAGACTTGAAGATCACCATCTCCATAGACCAATATGTAATCTTGCGCCCGTCTCAGATATTTGAATATGTTCTTTACTGCATTTCAGTGTTGCTCTCCATAGCAGGATTGGTAACGACTTACCACTCCCAGTGCATGGCAGATATCTGGCCTAGTACACATCATGGCATACATTAAGCTTCCTACGGCTGATGCATAAGGGCATCTAACCATGGCTTTCTTTTCCTCAACAGTTTGAGGAGCCATCCCTTTAGACAGGTGGATACCATGTCTTAAGGGGAGGAAACCTTTCTTGGAACTATCCATACGGAATCGTACAAGAATCTTTTTAATGTACCCATGCTATGACAATCCCAATATCCTCTTTTCGCGGTTCCTGAAAAATTTTAGGCCCAAGATGTAAGAGGCTTCTCTAAGATCTTTCATCTCAAAGGTATGGGATAACCAAATTTTCACATGGTCATCATCCCTGTATCATTCCCAATGATAAGGATGTCATCTACGTAAAGCACGATGAAAATAACAACGCTCCCACTAAGCTTCTTGTACACACAAGGTTCATCAGGATTCTGCACAAAATCATAACTCTTTATGGTTTCGTCAAACCTGATGTTCCAGCTACGAGAAGCTTGCTTGAGCCCATAGATGGATTTCTTCAGCTTGCATACTTTGCCATCTTTTGTAATGAAGCCTTAGGGCTGCTCCATATAGATATCCTCCTCGAGGTATCTATTGAGGAAATCCGTCTTGACGTCCATCTGCCAGATGTCGTAGTCAAGGTATGCATCTATAGCTAGCAGTGTCCTGATGGATTTAAGCATAGCCACAGGAGTGAATGTCTCATCGTAATCGATGCCTTCTCTCTGTGTGTAGCCCTTGGCTATGAGCCGTACCTTGAAAGTCTCTACTTTCCCATCACGTCTCCTCTTTCTCTTGAAGATCCATTTACACCCACTGGGTTTTTACCCCTTTAGGTGGATCCTCCAGGGTCCATACACCATTCTTATGCATGGAGTCAATTTCTGACTTCATTGCTAGCATCCATCTATCCATATCATGATCCGCGAGTGCTTCATCAAATGAAGTAGGATCATTGTCAGTCTCACTTGACACATGGAATCCATACCTTTCAGGTGATGCAACCACCCTCGAACTCCTTCGAAGAGGTATGGGTGTTTCATCTTTATTTATCTCTTCAGTTTCTGGTCTAGGAAGCTCAGAATCCTCAGGGGATTTAATGAGTTCCTCTACTTCATTTTTGTCTTGACCTTTAAGGAAATTATCCTCCAGAAATTTCACATCTCTAGAGACAAAAACCTTTTGGATCTCAAAGTCATAGAGCTGGTATCCAATACCATCTTTAACATACCCAATGAAGTAATACTCACGAGTGCGAGATTCTAGCTTACTTGCGTCCACATTTTTAGCATGAACCAAGCAACCCTAAACCCTCAAGTGATTAACATTAGGTTTGGATCCATACCAGAGCTCATGAGGAGTCTTAGGCACAGATTTGCTAGGAATTTTATTCAGGATATATATTGCAGTCTCTACTGCATATCCCGAGAAACTAAGAGGTAAATGTGCTTTGCTCATCATTGAACGGACCATATCCATGATGGTCCTGTTGCGTCTTTCAGCAACACCATTAAGTTAGGGAGTTCCAGGAGGAGTGAGATTGGAGACAATTCCATTCTTTTTAAGATATTCCTTGAATTCATTTGAGAGGTACTCGCCACCTCGATCAGATCGAATCCGTTTAATCTTCATATCGATTTGATTCTCAACCAAAGCCTTGAATTCTTTGAACTTTTAAAAGGTTTCAGATTTATGACATAATAGGAAGATAAACCCGTATTGTGAATGGTCATTAATAAACGTCAAGTAATATCGATATCCATTACGAGTCGCGGTACTGAAGGGACCACATACATCGGTTAGGTCAATAATACCTTCGCATCTTGTAACCTTGTTACGGAAAGACATCCTAGTCATTTTACCTCGAATACAATGTTCACAGATAGGCAAAGATTGAACCTTTAGAAAATCTGAAGGTCCATCCTTTATCAATCTATTGATCCTATCAACAGACAAATGACCAAGCTTTGATGCCAAATCATATTCGAATGATTTTTATTCTCCCTCGATCTTTTAGGATTTTTATTATTGATTGTAACATTCATGACATGCTCATCAATGCACAATTCATAGAGTCCACCAGAAGTCAAAATACCATCCGCAATATATTTATCATAATGATTTATGACTAATTTATTATAGAAAAGGAATGAATATCCATTTCTAACAAGCTTAGATACAAATATTAAATTTCTTCTGACTTCAGGTACATAAAGACACTCTTTAAGTACTAAGACTCTACCATTAGATAATGATAGTCGACAGGTCCCGACAGCGACTACTGCAACACTTGCATCAGATCCCATCTGGATGACTATCTCCCCTTCCTCTAGATTCCTAGTTTCTAGAAACAAATGAAACAAATTGCATACATGAACAAAAGCACCAGAATCTACAACCCAACTTCCTTCTCGTCCAACGAGAAAGCTAGTTTCAATGATGAAAGTAGATTTCATACATGCTGGGGCTTTACCTTTGTCGACTGACTTCAGGTATTCTGGGCAGTTATGCCTTCAGTGCCCCGGCTTCTTGCAGTGGTGACAGACGTCGGTTTTCTTCGACGCTATCAGTGTGGATGCATTAGAAGATGAGCCAACACCTTGACTCTTCTTCTTTCTCTTCTGGGCCAGGCCCTTCCGAGAACCTTTCTTCCGATCGGGCTTCCTCTGATCTGTGCAACCATTGCACTGCCAACGGGACCATCTTTCTTCATTACATCTTCTGCAAACTTTAATGCAGCAAGAAGTCCAGCGTTCGACAAGTCCAACTTGTTCATGTGGAATGAAACCACAAAATTATTGAAAGACTTGGCAAAGACAACAAAATGAAATCAGCTTGCATGTCTGCATCCATATTTGCCCCGAGAGTCTCTAGCTCAGACAAGTACCCAAACATTTTGAGTACATGTTCTCGAACTAAAGTTCCTTCCCGCATCTTGTAGCGAACGAGTTCTTTCATAATGTTGTAACGCTGGGTGCGGTTAATGTCACCAAACATATCTTTCAGATTCTGCATTATTTCCTGGCATGTGCTCATCTCCACATGTTGCTTCTGAAGAACATTGGAGAGAGAACCCATGATATAACATCTATCCAAGATATGATCCTCATCATACTTGTCATTGCATTGCTTTTATTCCTTCGATTTAGGGCTTTCATGCTTGTCTTCTATGAGCACATAACTTATGCGTTCAGCCGAGAGAACAAGCTCCGAATTACGGATCCAATCCGAGTAATTTGGACCGGTCAACTGGTTGACCTCCAGATGCCTGCTTAGTGGGTTCATGACTTCATTTTATAGAATTAAGAATGCACTATATTAGAACATATAATCATATATTCATATTTATGATATTTAATTAAGGCATTTTAAATCAAATTGTTTTTGCTCTGTCAACCATGAAAGTTTATTCCCTTAATCACTTTCAAAGTAAGAGATATACTTACCGTTATATCTCAAGCAAGAACTGGGATCTCCTTCCTTATCTTTGTCATATCCCAATAATATGAGAACCTATGACTCCAATAAAGAAAAGCGGGAACACATTCCTCCTTTCAAGTCCAACTTGCATTTCCCAATTCGGTCTTTAACACTCGGGCCCACCACCCCTAAGGTGATGTTGACCCATCATTAATTGAACCAACCGTCAACAGGAATACAACTCGCTATGCGCAATCCAATATCGCCCAATAATATGAGGACCCGATATTGAGGTCACTACACATACATCCTTACTCTTTCGAGAAGCGACGAGCCCGATCCAAATGGATCGTATGCAGGAGGTGTCACTTCGGACATACGTCTCCTACATATAATATCTGGCGACGGAACCCTTTGCCTTGACGGGAGACGATGGATGTCACTTATGTGATCCTCCACCTCATATTCAAATTTTAATTAATTATCATGAATCAAATTCACATAATTAATTCTTCCAAGGGAAATATACATCTATTCATAATAGAGTGTTTTTAATTGGACATAATTAATTCAATCATATTAGATTAATTATCAATCCAATTCAATCAACAAACTTGATTATTTTTACTTGAATACATATATGGTATTATCTCAAAGTACGTATTAATTCGAATTTTAATAATTAGAATATACATCTTGATTTCTCTGACATTATCGAGTCCCTATCCATTGTCATGGCCAGTACCGACGAAAGTGGGACGGATCTCAACCAGTGCGACCCGCTACCCCAATGTTTCCCGACTAGACACTATATCCACCTCAGGAAAGGATAATGCCAAATAGATCAATTTGTACTTGAGATGATCATCAATTCTTCAACCGAAATTATACCATATAGTAATAATCAAAATACGTTTGATTATAAGGAAATTTGCTACACAAATTCGCAATCCTATTCAAGCAAGGAGTTTGATGATTGTGTTTCCAATTATGATATAGATCAAATCTAATCAATTTATTGGTTGAGGCCATGTCAATTAAGGAAATAATCATCATCAAATATTTCTCAAATATTTTCCATAATTATTTCATGAAATTAATAATTAATTTCACTAATTGACAATCACATGGTTCTTGATTAGGATTGTAATTTCAGCAGTGACCCCTACTTACTAAAATTAACATATCATGGTCATTGGAGTTTGTGTATGTAGACTTGTTCTGATCTGGAATATCGAGGAGTCTTGACCATAAATTGGTGGAACTTAGAGGCTGTTAAGTTTTAAGCTTAAGCCCAAATAAGGTTCCGACAAATTAATAATCCAAAGGTCTGACTGAGCTCCATATTTCAATTTAATGAAGGAAAGTTTAATAATCGACCTTGATTTCCCTTCCTTTTCTTTTTCTTTCTCTTTTTCACTTCTTTTTCAAATAAGTGTTTGCTAAGGAACTGGCAAAATTAAAGTATAGGGGGGGGGGTGATGAATCTACATTCATCACTCTTTATTCTTTTATTTTAGCTAGATATCTTGGCAAAATACCATGTATATGATTGTAAATATAATAAGTTATCCATAATTAGCATGTTTTTATGCAAAAATAAAAGAATAAAGAAATAAAGAAAAAGAAGGAAATATTTAGAATAAATATTGAGTGACCTGAACCCAAGAGAGGGCCCAATATGGGCCTGATCGCCAAATAAAACAAATAGAGAGAGATAGGGCCATTCATCATTATGAATATTTCCTTCTTGGTGTATATATTTTATTTTCATAAATATAAAATGTGTTTCTCATAATTTGTATATATTTCTAAAAATAAAGTAAAAATGAGAAAAATAAAATAAAACTAAAATACTTTCTCTCTCTTCTTGTACATATACTATGTATATACCAATAAAAGACTTATTTATTTCACCATTGTACATAACCAACAAAAATCAAATAAAAAATTATTTTATACTCTCAATTTTATATTGTAAATAAATAAAATATAAAATTGGGGTATTTGTACAAAAATAATTAATTAAAAATAAAATATAAAATACATAGGTATTTTATACCTATATATAATATTATATTATGTATATACATTAATTTATTTTTCAAAAAAATAAATAAAAATCACTAAAAAATAACTTGAAAAATAATAAACATTTTTTATTTTGTAAATATGTTTAAATAACATTGTTTTCTATTTTTAATTTAATTTATAAATATTTTGACTATCTTTATTGTGATTGGTCCATGGGGGATTGTTGACCCCCGGTCAACTCTCCCCCCTAGACCACTTGCGCCTGGATCCGCGTTTTAACCCGTCTTCCCCGATTTATCCCGCATCGATCCGCCCACCATTTTCATTGATATAAGGCTCCGTATACTGAGGACTGACCCACGATTCTCGCCCAATACTATCCTTAGGGGTCTGCTCCTCGGAGTACACACCCGATTTCCATCTTTCTCAGACCTCGTCATGTATAAAATTCAATGGAGCCGCCATTTTCACACATCTTCGGCCATTGTCTTCGACCCCAGTGACCTCCATCCTCCTTCCTTGGGTGACAGCTAGCGAGGGAGCGTGTAGCAGCGAGGGACCGAGGTCGCTAGCCCCAGATCCGGCGAGCTCCTCGCCGTGCTCCACCACCGATGAGCCCAAGCCTCTGGACGCGTCGCCCCATTTTGGCAAAGACCCCCCGGAGGTCCAGCACCTCCAGCCCAGACGATCTCCTCCATCAGGTAGTGTAGTAGCCATTAGTTAGCGTTAATCATAGATTTTTTGATTCCGTCCATTCCACCTTCATCGGACCACCGTGCCTCCTCCGACCATACATTCGCCCTTCCGAGTAGCCCTTCACCTTCGCCGGAGTCCTCTCCACGTTCTTCACCCCTTCACACGCCCTGGTTTGCCCAGGAACAGGGTATCGGCTCTCCTCCGTCGTCGCCTCATCGAAGAGCGTCGCTCCGCCTCGCCTAGCCACCCATTCCGTTGGTAACCAGGTCGAGGCACTTTGTCCTCGACCCAGCTTTCTTTCTGTGCAGAATTGAATGAAGAAGGACCTCATCTGGAGGCCCGACACCCGAGCACAGGAGCTCCAGGTGCCTTAGCATCGTCGGGGTCTTCCAGGACCTCCCGGCCTCATTGGAGCATCTCAACAGCTGCGGAACACCATCATCTCTCTTTTCCCCATCCTAGCAGCCTCGGAGGATGCCCCTGCTGTGCGTATCGGTCGATCGAAGCTCACCGAAGGCGAGTTCATCGGAGTTCTTCCAAGGAGCGTCTTCGTCATCCGATCGAGCCCTCCTGCCAGTTCTGATCTCCACCGTCCATCATCCGAGGGTCTCGACCGTTGGATCTATCTGAGGATCCTCTGCCAGCCATCCATCGCCGAAGGGGTATCCCCCAATCCCAGTCGTCTGATCTTAAGTGAAGACCCCTTTGCCGTTGGATCTGTAATAAAGGGTAAATTACACTTAGGCCCCTTTTACTTTATGCATTTATTTACTAGTCTTGTAAATATTGTCTGTAGTTATTTTTAATTTGGATAATTTGCACTTTGGACCTCAGGGTTTCGGAATTTGCATTTTAGTCCCTCTGTTTGAGTTGCACATTTCGTCACGTGACTTTCTAGGACATTTGCGTGTATGGGGCTCGGGTTTAATGCATGTTATGCTTTGATATTTTAGTTTCAATATTTGCACTTATACCCCTGTGCGTGCTGGATTTGAACACGTGCTTAATATAAAGTAAAAATTGCATTAAGTCCCCTACATTTTTGGTGCATGTTATAATTAAGCCCCTAGAACTTACTTTATTTGCATTTAGGTCCCTGTGTGTTGTGCATGTTTGATTGGTTGAATAAAATAGCAATTTGACTCCAAATCTCACGAAATTTGGATACGTAGCCCCTGCCACTGTGTAAAAATTTCAATGATGTTTTGGGACATTTTTGTTTTGATTTTCTATTTTAAAAATTCAAAAACCCCTGTTTTCTCTACTGTCTAACTTGAAAAATCAAATAAAAATATTAAAAGCCTCTAAAAAATCTAAAAAGTTATGGTATGTGTGTTTTGTTGTCTTTTTGAATCTATGCCATTTTTGTTGCTTTTGGATATATAAAAACCCTAAAAATTGAAAAACCCTAAAAACCTTAGAAAAATCATTATGAACTCAGAAAAAAATAAAAAAATGCAATTACTTTTCCAATAGTTAGATTTTTGTCTTTGTTTCCTCATAAAATTGTCTCCGGAATTTTATAGGCTATTTAGTTATTTTTAAATGACTTTTAGATTCTGGCTGCACATTGGTTTTTATTGTTTGCCTTCTTTCATTTTTAGAAAAATAACTAAAAAATTATAAAAATTTGAGAAAATACCAAAAACACCTGAAAAAGTATAAAATCCAAAAACATTTTATTGCAATTTTTTGGCTTGTTTGGAGGTGTGAAATAATTTGTTGATTGTGACTTTTTCCCTTTTATTTACATTTTCTTTATAATTCAAAATCACAAAAACATCTAAAAACTAAAAAATCCAGCAAAAAATATTTTATCATTTTATTTTGATATCTGACTACTTCGTAAGCTATTAGCCAATCCGTGCTCCTTGAGTTCGACCCTGGTAGCTATACCAGGTTAAATAAATAGCTAGACCGCTATTTGACTTGATTGATTGATTTATCTGATTTGGCGGTCTTCGATTTTCTTGTTGGGTTAGCCTCGCGGTTCGGGTCGCAACGACCCTGATTTACACCTTTACTCGAATCGCGCGATTTTCACGGTCATCAGGTGTCGATGAGGTCTCGACCTAGCCATCGATGTCTCACCATCTCGAAGGTCAAGAGAAAGATCTATTTGGAGGAATGATACGGAGTTCAAACAAGGAATAAGGGGAGTGTAAAATAGTAGAAGGCTCCAAATGAGAAGGAGGTCATGTAAGGAATCAAATAAAGTGCTAAAAGGCCATACAATGTACAAGACTGATCTTTGGACCTTAATCTAATTCAAACAAACACAATACAAGGATAGGTTCATCTACTTAACACCTGTGAAGTCAGAAGAGTTCAGCTATTTTTATCTCTTCGATTTTATTGTCAGAAAATCTTTTAACAAGTCCTAAAGTACACTAACCCTATAGGAGCGGGTATTGCTGGGCAAGTGCCCTGTACTTCTTCCACCTCCTTTTTGTAACATGTGATCTGCGCACTGATAGGTCCTTGATCTTGTGCATGGGCGGCTACTTAGTCAAAGAAATAGAGAACGGAAGCTAATAGGATAAACAATACTTCGGACCTCGCTCGCAACAGAATCATATGTGAGCGTAGAAGGACCTACTCGGACATAAACCGATGATACAAACACACCCCTGAGGGCGTGGCCTAAGTTTGGTACTTTATACTAAGTCAGATGCTCCACACAAGGCAGGAGCATCATGCTCGATGAGGCCCTACTAGGTTACGTATGATAGAAGCACAAATACTTCTCCAACCCAGGTGATAATCAAGGCACCATAGATCGGGATTTGAGCTCTTATCATTAGTGGATCGCGCCTTACTTAGTCTGTAGTGTACCTAAAAAATAATGTAGGCTTTATGAACCCCAAACAATGAATGGTTCGTTATGAATTTTAATTAATGTCAAGTTTATTTAAGAGTCTCTTTTTTAATTTTTGAGGTTTTCAATTTTTTGAGTATTTTCAGAGCAAGTCACCTGACAATTTTTTGTCTTTTTTCTTTAAATCCCAAGTGATATAAACACAAGGGGAAGAAGATGGAAAATCCATGCAAGTCATCACTAAGATAGAAATATGATTTTGGTGACTAATGATGCATGCAAAGTTAGAATTACTTACAATGCTTCCCATCTCTCTCCATGTGGGATGCAATGCAGAATTGAAATATTTCCACTATATGGTGATGTGCAAAAGCAAGAAAACGTCCTAAACAGTAGCTGCTATTATCGGGAAGAACCAAATGCTAACTTCTCAGAGATGAGACTAAAAGTCCGGTCTTCGACGCCGATCAGTGCCTGCCACAACAGGTCTTGCAAGCGCTGACTACGACCTCTCTCGACACGTTGTCTCAAATCAAATTAGTTAGCAATTAATTACTTGATTAAGTCCAAGTGTGTATAACTATATGTGCATGTAATATATTTAGGGTTTTAGACCTAGCTATCGAGTCAAACAACCTACTATCTAAGGGATCACTCACAAATAAAAATATAAAGAAAGGCAGAAAACTCAAATCACAGGAAACAAATAAAATAAAGGTGATAAAACACGAAAAATCTGGTACGAGGCCCATAGGTGAACAGATACATGGGCGCTGGACCTCGTGTGGTGGAGAAAGTAGTGTCCAAGACAATTACAAATTATTTTGCAACAATTAAATCGCTCTCTCTCCCACACACAAAAATAGAAAATGCTATGCTAAGTTTGCTTTTTTCCTCCTTCCCTTTTCTTCTCTCATGCTCTCTCTTGATCAGCTCACTAAGAGAAGTACGACCTCCGCTCCCCTTGGATGCACCTACCTCCTAAGAGATAGCCTTCGTCAAGAAATCCCTCACAAGAAATATTAACAAGAAAAATTGAATTGAACAATCAAATTATTATTAAAGAATAAATAGCAGAAAAATGCAAGTAAATAATGAACAACTATATGTACAAAGATCTGCTGCAATCCGTTGCTCACTGGCAATGACGTCATTTGTTTAACCACCTTACATAGAGGAGGGAGTCGTACTCTCCACACAAGACGAGAGCGAGGTCGCTGAGCTGACCCTTCACAATGCCCTAGGTGGTCGAAACAACAATCAACCCACACAGTGTAAATCAATGAATGTATAAGCAGGTGTAAATCAAAATTTATTATAAACCCTACAATAAAATATGTATAGTGACAAGCAGATTAGGGTGTCGAACATAGGGAACACACGATGTAAAACTCAATATTATTTATAAATAAATAATGAATAAATAATATTAGGATGTATAGATATGCACAATATTAACCTAAGGATGCGGGTTTTAAATTATATATTTTTTATCTTTTTGTTTTATATATATTTGTTTTATTTTTATATTTTATTTTTATATTTTTATATTTATATATTTTCTTTTTTCTTTTAAATATGTAAGATAACTATATATATAGAAGTATATATAATATAAGATATCAGGTGGATAATATATATAATGTATAACAAATATACAAAAATCAGGAAAATACCAATAGATATGGTCCTTTTTTATTCTTGGAGGGATTAAAATTATATTAAGGTATTTATATGTTTTAATAATAATATAATAGGTATATGGGTATATTTAGACTATACAAGATGTTATGTATATTGAATTTTTTTGTGAAAATGACCAAAATATAGAAAATAGAGTACTTTTAAGTTTTAATATTTTGCTAATGTTTTTGTATTTTTTCAGTAATTTTTGCTAATTTTTAAGTATTTTTAAACTTTAAAATACACAAAATCAGGAACTTTTCAGTTGGGCCGAATTGTTTTGAGATTTAAAAATACTTAATAAGACCAAAAATTCTTGAAACTATTTTTAATATATATGAATATATACAAGTAAAAAATATAGAGCAGGAACAAGTATTTTTGGATTTTTAGAATAGTTTTTATATTTTTATAGGATTTTGGGGATTTTTAATTTTTAAGTGTTTTCCTTTTATATTTTTTTTAGGGATTTTGGGTCTCAAGGTACTAGACACTATAATAAGCACAATATTTTTTTGGAAATCTTTAGACATGATTATATAATTTTTTGGATTTTTAAGACAAACAGGGACTGGTCGTGGACTTTTTTATTTTTAGGAAATAGGAAGAGGGTCATAAAAACGTAAATATAATCATACATCATGAACAAGCATGCATCCAGGTACCTATTCCTAATTTTTGGTGATTTTGGGGGCATGGCTGCTATTTTCAATAAATAGGAAACAAATCACAAAAATATTTGACCTAGTAGGGGTATAATTACAAATAAATTAAAAGTTAGGTTCTCAGTGCAATTTCATCAAACTTTAACACTAATATTCAAATTTTATATATTAAACGACAATTAAAATAACCTAAGACGATGTTCATGCAATGTTTACAACACAAAACATGCATACACACATGACTCTGAGGGGGACTAAATTGCAATATTTGAAAAGTTCAGGGATACACACAATTTATCCATTAATTTTTAAACTACATAGAATATTTACATGATTTCTTAGCAAATACCAAAAGTGAGGAGGAGGTTATTGAAAATAACCAACTTAACGCCTGGTATCCAGCTGTTCAATGGGTGCCACGTGTATGATCATGTGTCCTAGCACCCGCACCATTTCTCCTTGAATCTACAATCCATATTAGATCTGGAGGTGGTCTTCCATCGGACAACGCTTGGATCCCCTTCAAGAACACAAAGAATACCCAGTTGGGTGAACTTTGACCACCGAATTCGTGCACATCAGGGGTCCATTCTCCTCTCTAGGTGAGGTGTTTCGTTCCTGCTGTTCCTCCACGTTGACCAATGCTCTCAAAATCGTCCCTTATCCCCACGACGGGGACCTGGACACTCCTACGCCTGGAGCTCCTCCTGGATATCGAAGAGGGCCTAGATGCCCTCATTCCTCCTTTGTACCTATGCAAGAAGAAGCCCTACCTCGAGGTGAGTGCCTCAATCCAAGAGATGAGGTTGAAGAACTTGTGTATGCACTAACGGGTGCATATCTGGCGACGTGACAAAAAGGAGCTTCAACTCCTTGAATCAGAGCATGATTCAAAGGGGTTTTGTGGGTAACCAGTGGACAATGCGAAGGGGTTTGAGATGGGGCGATAAGCGAGTCGAAACAATGAGTTTTTTTACGATGAAGCCAACCTGGAGCTTAACTTGGAGCTCAAGCTCCAGGTTCATAAACATATTGGATGTAAGATAAGATCTAGGGATTAAACCTACAACTAAGAACGGGAATGAAAGCTAAGACAATGATATTACCTAAAAATAGAAGAAAAGGGGCTCGATAGAGTAGGGTACTTTGGAGTAGAATTGGCTAGAGAAGCTCCGGCGGTGGGTGGATGCGGCACTCAAGCTGTCCTCCTCATTGTAAACCCGCACCTCGAGCTCCCTGTCACCAAGCTAGAGGTGTATGAAAGGGGCTTGAGGGGTTAAAACCAGCCAAAGAGAAATAAAAAAGCAAAAGAAGATCTGGGGGTGTAGGCGTGTTCTTGGGGTTTTCGATGGCAGATAGCGTGAAGATGGGTGGCGGTAGGTTGAGATTCGAGGAGGGGTTTGAGTCTTGGATGGAGAGGCTACAGGGTAGTGGAGGTTTCAAGGTGGGAGGAGGAAGATGGAGGTGTGGGGAAATTGGCAAAGTTGTGCCCTCGTGAAGTTCTGACAAAAGTCAAAGAGGGCTGGACAGTTGACTTCTCGGGTCAACGAAATGGAAGCGCTAGGGCATAAATGCATTTGAAACTGAATAATAAATAAAAATTGATGTTATTATTTGTATGTTAAAAATGAAAAGTGTTTCTAATTTTGTATAGTATTTTATACTTATTTTATTTATTTTTTCGATGTGTTTTATGACAAGTTACATTTTAGGAGTGTATTTATAGGTATATTTGTCTATGTTTTGTGTATTTTAATTTTATTTTGTATTCTTGATTTTATTATTTTATTTTATTATTTTTTATATTTATAGCTTATTTTTATATACTCAAGTGTATTTTTATTTTATTTTTTGATGTACTGATGTAGTATTTACACTTAAAAAAATAAGGTTATAAATATATAGGTGTAAGTATATGTATATTGTTTTGTATTTTTTATACTTATTTTAATGTTTTATTAATAGTATTAATCTAATTCTAATATTTACATGCGTTACAAATAATATCTACATAATTATAAAAATATAAAATTATAGAAATAATAAAGAATGGATAAAATGAATATTTTACTCGGGTATTTAGTACAATAGGTGCCCAAAACCTAACTTTCACGTACTAACTCCAAAAAATGAAACCATTTCATTAAATAGCTTATTAAAAGTTATATGCAATTAAAGGGGATTTTAATATATTTTGAGTTTGTATTTGGGTGATATAGGTCTATGAAGTTTAGGTTTTAGGATTATTATGTGCACAAAGTGTACATTGTATATTATTTTTGTATGAAATAAATTTTATATTTTTATATAAATTTTCATCTACAATTTTCAAGTACAAATATCTTTATTTGAGGTGTAAATAATAAAGAATAAAATATGTCCTAAGAAGTAATTATTGGCCTATTTTGTAGAGTAATCCAACTGTGTTTTTTGTATAATTAGCCGCCCTATCTCCCCCTTCTTTATTCCTTGTCAACTAAGTCACCATGATGACTAAGTCTCGGGAGCCAGGATCACTTCAGTGTCCTTGAAACTTCGTTTTTTTTATTTTCTTTCTTTTTATTCTTTTATTTTGGCAATAAATGCAATAAAACTACAATATTTTATACACTATTTTGTATGAATTATTGAGTGCTTATTTTGACAAACTATTGATATATGCATGCTTTTAACTAGGGTTTAAAGGCCAAAATGAAAGAATAAAAGTGATGAAATGGAGATTCATCAAGCTTTCCCAAGTAAAAAATACAAATTGACCACTTGCATTAATCGATAAAATTAATTAATTTGCGATTTTTTATTGATCTGTTACTTACTTGACTACAACAACACGACCCATTTAATTAGGATAGATTCGAGGTTTTCACTACTTAGCCAAAGAAAAGAGTCATGAAACCCATAGGCGAAACCATTGCCTCCCCCACAATGGGCTACTCAGACGCAAACCGATTAGATAGACACAAATGTGAGGGCATGGACTATGCTCAGTACTTCAGAACAAGTCGGATGCTACACCCAATGCGGGAAAACCATGCTCGATGACATCCTACTCGATCACATACGATAGAAGAGCCAATACTTCATCGGTCCCATGTGATAGTTGAGGTAGTCATAGATCGGATTTTGGCTCTAATCCTTGAGGGTGGTGCCTCGCTCTGTCTGGAGTATACTGAAATCAATGAGGGATTTACGAACACCAAACAATGATGTTCATTACAGATTTTATTTAGATAAAAGTTCAATTAGCTGTCCCTTTTTTACTTTTTTATTTTCACTTTTTTTAGTACTTTCAATATTAAAATGCCTATCGATTTTTGTAGATTTTCTTTTTCATCAGGCACTCAAAATCATAGGGAGAGGATGACAAAGCATTGCAAGGCGACACTAAGATGAAAATCTCACCTTATTGCCTAAATGGTGAACGCCCAGTTAGAAGACTTATAATGCTTCCCAACGCTCTCAATACAAGATGCCGGGAAAAAGATTTTAAACCTAATATATATATATATATATGGTATGCAAGAAATCACCCTAAAAAAGGAATTGTTATTTCAATGAAGAACCAAATGCTAAATGCTAGATGAGAAACCTAAGGGTCTGGTCTTGGAGGCTCCTGGGTGCCTACCACAGTGGGTCGTACAAGCGTTGTATGGAGACCTCTCATGGCACACGGTTTCAAGTCCAAGTATTTAGCAATTGCTTTTTGATCTAAGTCCAAACATAGAAATTATATGTACATGCAATATATTTGGTGTTTGGTCTTAGATTACCAAGAAATAAATCCTAAAAAACTAAGGATTCATTCAACAAAACGAATGAAATTAAGGCGGAAAACTCAAAATGCTAAAAATAATGAAAACAAAGGAAGTAAAATCACAAAAAAATCCGGCAAGCCCTCAAGTGGACAAACACTTGGAAATTAGGCCCGAGTGTTCAAGAGTCCAGTCCACATGTATTATTACAAATTAATAGTGCAAAAATAAAATAACACTCTCTCACCAAAAATAAAATAAAAGGAAAGGTACTTTGCTAAAAATCCTCTTCTCTCTCTTGTTCTCTCCTCTTGGTCCACAAGTAGAATGAACAAGTCCTCGTGACTAGGGTGCTCCAACCACCTAGGCAGTTGTCGTTACCTCGAGGTCCCTCATAAGAAAAATAGAAGTGAATGTATTAACATAATGAAACAATTATATCAAATGCAAAAGATAACAAGAGAATAATGGAGCAAAAATGGTGAAGGAAAATCAACACCCCAAAATCTATCCTACATGTTGCTCCCCAGCAATGATGCCATTTGATGACATGGATTTGGTGAGGGTCTAATGTAGCCTACATAAAGCGAGAACGAAACTGTCGTTGAAGCGACCACTCACTAAATCTAATGTCGATTAACAATCAACTCTAACAAGCAATTAAACAAACAATCAAAATGAGGTGCCAAAATTTATCATAACCCTATATATAGAAGTATAGAGTTAATATGTATAGGGTGTCGAATACATGGAGAACAGGGGGATATACACAAAAATTAGTAAAAGAACAATAACATTTTTAGGGTTTTTATGAAGATTTATGATTTTTCATAAGTTTTTAATTATTTAATTTTTATATATTTTTGTTTTTATACTTTAATATTATAATTTTTATTTTCTTTTTATATTTTCGGGTTTTTAACTTTCTTTTTTATTTAGTTATCGCATCAGTATGTACAATATATAGATATTATAGATAATAAAAATATAAATGAAAAAAACCAAGAAAATACACTAAGGTACAATCCGTTTTATTTTTTTAAGGTAATAAACTTTTTTTTGGAAATTTTTAGTATTTATAATAATATTATTAATAATATAAGTATTTATAGATATATAATCAAATGTGGTTTTTTAAGTTTATAAAATAGTTACAAACATTGAAAAATCAGGAAATAAAATATTTTTGAATTTTTATAATTTTCTATGTTTTTGGCATTTTTTCTCAAATTTTTTTGGAGTTTTTGTATTTTTAATTAGATAAAATGTCAAAATAATGCGGAATAAAATACAACCGACTTGTTATCGATTTCAAAAAATAGTTAAAAATTTTAAAAAATCTAAAACTAATTTTTTTCTAAAGGGAATATAATAGAGAAAATAAAGAAATAGAAAACACAATTTTTGGATTTTTTTAAATAATATTTAAAAAAATTTCGGGTTTATAGAAGTTTTCTAAATTTTTTGTTTATATCTTGAGTTTTTAAGGGATTTTTGGTCGTAGGTGTTAAATATAATCATAAATAAATACTATTTTTTCTAGATTTTTTCAAAACATTTTCATTTTTTTTGTATTTTTTAAGTTAGATGGTGAGAAATAGCTTGGTTTTGTATAAATATAAATATAGAATAAAATACCTTAATAAAAATTTATTTGGTAGAATAACATATAAGGTATTTATCCTATTTTCATCGAATTTTTAAGGCATGTGATCTATTTTAACTAAAATAAATTCAACAAAAAGAAAATGCAACCTGATAGGAGTATTTTTTTCGAAGTTCATGCACTATTTCCGAACACCCTACAAAAGCTTTTGGGCTAAAACACAAAAATGTTAGGTATTCTTAACAATATATACCTAGAGGGGCATTTGTAATTAGTACACAGTTCAAGGTCCTGATGCAAAGATTCCACAAAATATTACACTAATTTTGCAAAAGTGGGACTAAAAATAAATACAAAAATGTTAAGGGCTAAAGGTGCAAATACACAGTCCCCTCACACACACAAGTACGTGAGATGACGTGGACTGGACCTAAATGCAAATATGAAATGTACATGGACCAAACTATAAATATTACACAAATACTTGAAAAGCAGGATAATGTTTGTAGATTAAAAAGAAATTACAAAAACTTGAGGGTTAAATAAGCAAAATATCCACTATGTGCAATCCGACAATGTAGATGAATCCACTTGATGTGTAGCGTTTTCTCGCGGTGCGATTACAGTTCGTCATCGATGGCTAGGATTAGATCCTTGGGATAATCTGACAGTCGAAGCTAGGCATAATCCGACGACACCTGCTCCTCCTGGAGCATTGTTCTTAATCAAACGACAGAAGGTGGTCCAGGAAGAAAACAATATGAACTCCGCCTTAGCGAGTTTGGATCTGGTGAAACTCGCGTCTCCGGTCACCTTGAGGCTGGTTGAATGGCTCCTCACACTCATATCGTCGTCGTATGCCTCTCAAAGCCTTCAAATGTGTTCATAACCCACTTATTGGGATGTGGAGCTCAAGGGTTTAGAAGAAGACATTGGGGTTGTTCTTGATCCAATTAGCCCTCGGATTGGCTCTTCTAGTTGTTATATCTGCAAGGAAAGAATGGCAAGCAAGGGAAGAGCAGATTAGGCTTTTATTGGAGAAGGTCGAGGGTGAAATAATGGGGGTTGTGAAGTTCTACGGAGGGTTATGGAGTTGGACTTCGATGTCCAAATCAACGATTGATCTGGATGGCTGGTCTGAGGAGATGGATGGAGAAATGAAAGGGGGGGATGGTGAGGTGTCTGGTGTGGGTTAAAACGACGAGGAACAATGCTACAAGATGACCAGAGCTTCTAGAGCTCCAATGAACTACCACAATATTGAAATGATGCCAAAACGACTAGGTAACATAAAATAAAAATGCTCAACGGAAATGCAGGAAATAAGACTTTCTAGAAATGCAGAAAGGGAGCTCAACCTTCCTAGAGGCGAGGGAGCTCAAGAACCCCATGGCGGAGCTCAACCACAGAGGTGGATCGACTCAAATACGGCCCAGATGAACTCGTTGAATCCTCGACCTAGATGAACTCGTTGAACCCCTGGCTCGATTCCTGCTTTCACTAGGGACTTGAAGCAGTGTTAGGATTAGTTTAGTTGGGTGGAAGAGGATCAATGATCGAAGGAAGTTGGAGGCGATACTTTATACAAAGGCGACTTTCATCGAGAACGGATCTCGTCTCAGTGATCCATTGATCGAGACGAAGAGATGGCGTGAAAGAACATTGATCGAGGTGCAAATGTTGAAGAGAGACCGCCTTAAAATGGAGAAAGAATCGAACCACAAAAATTGAAGAATTGAAGGTTGTAGGATTGCATAACGTAGACCTTAGGAGGGGCAGAGGGTTGACTGGGGTCAACTCAGACCGCCTCCCCATTGGTCCATGTAGGCAGGCTACACGACAAAACAAGCTGAAAAAGCCTTGCTAATTAAAAATAAAATATTAGTTAATTTTATTATTTTTAGGTTAAAACATAAAAAATATTTTTTTTATTTATTTTTATAAGTTTGTTTATTATAGGTTACTTTTTACAAGTATACACATATGTATATTTATCTGTGGGTATGCATAAGTATAGGGGTTTAGGGTCATTCAATACATATGGTATTTCATTTCTATTTCTTTTATTTTCTTTATTCTTTTATTTTAACTTTAAATACAGTAATGTATATAATATTTGCATAATAAATAACGGATGTTATTTTATGCAAAATGATATTATTTATATGCATTTAGCTAGGGTTTTAAGGCCAAAATGAAATTATAAAGGTGATGAAATGGAGATTCATTAATCACGACAAGAGATTCAACAGGGGGTTTAAGGTGGATGATTGGAGGCCAATTTTGGACATGCTGGAAGGTAAGATGGTGAGGCGGAAAGCTGCAACAGTATCTTGGGAGGGTAAGTTGGTGCTGCTCAAGCATGTCCTAGCCGTAATTCCCATATTTTCCCATTCTACCATATTGTTTCGATGTGAGTTTATAGGAGCTTAGAGTTTTTGATGAGAAGGTTTTTCTGATCGGATGGGAAGCGGGAGAAGGAGGGGGGTTCTCTTAGTGGATCATGACAATGCCAAAAGGTCAAAGATGGGGGGATTCTAAAGGTTAAGGCATGAATAAGGTGTCAATTCCAAAAGGTACGTCTATGGGCCAATTATGAATATATTGTATGCAAGCTTTTGGGGAGAATCCATGGGATCATTGGGTCATTGGGGTCTGGTAGCAGTCGCACACCCTCCTCCTTATGGTAGGGAATTATGAAGGTTGTGCCCAAAATGACTCAGAAGTTGCGACCTATTTTGGGTAGTGGAGAATCTTTTAGGTTCTGGGAAGATATTTATATTTGTATTGGTGATGGTACCCTCAATACTCATTTTCTCGCTTATTTTAACTAACAGAGGATTGTGAAGTTTGGGCACATAGCAGGGACGAAGCCAGAAATTTTTACGTGGAAGGTCAAATTATTGAGGCTACACATACATATACACATATACATACATATACATGTAGATACATTATATATATAAAGTTTATCTATGTTATTATTTATCGTTTTAATTATTAATATTTATTTGCAAGGAATTCTTACAAAGATACACCTATAAACTTACAATTTCACATAAATATCCAAATAAACATTATATGGACAAAAATGTCCTTACAAAATTCTTCAAGTCACAAAAGTTGATATAATGTTAAGTAGTATTATTAAATCTAATATTTTTAAAAAGTAAAATTATATCACACTTAATGTAGGGATGCAAAGGGATATATATGGATTTAATGGGGCTGCCCCGCCCCACTATTTGGGTGTTTTTTTATTTTTTTCAAAAAATTTCGCTGTGTATATATTTATCCCTATATCCCTTCTATATACCATTCGAATTTCGTCAGAAACAGAGACTCCTACAGCCTCCATCAAGATGGTGTCGATTTAAAAAAAACCTGTTACCGTTAAAAAATGACTAGGCCATACGAGTCTCTGTTTCTAACGAAATTCGAATGGCATATAGGAGGGATATAGGGATGAATATACATGGAAACATTTAAAAATAAAAATAAAAAAACGCTGAAAATGGTGCGGGTGCAACCCCGTTAACCTCGATATATACATATTCCTTATAATATATTTTGCCAGATGTATATGTATATGTATTCAAATGAATACATATATAAATGCCACTTTAGTATCCACGCACATTTTGATCTATATATTTATATTTTTTAATATTTAGTTGTATATTTATTTTAATTACATATAACAAAATTGTAACTTTTCCTGTATACTTGATATAATTTTTAAGAGATATATATTGTATTTGTATCATAGTAAGCCATTCATATCATATATATATAAGCTAATTTATAAAGTACTTGTTATTGTATTCATTTTCAATCCATATTCATTTTATATCTATAATAAATTTTCAAGATACAGTAATACATTATTCATATTCCTTGATATCTATATTGACATCCATACTCATGTATTAAAACAAATTTAGACATGATAACACTTATATGCTTGTCCATAACTAATCATTTATATCCTTATTTTGGTATATTTTGCATAGTGTAATTACTTTTTAAATTCTAAATTTTGTCAATTATTTTAATAATCCAATATTTTAAAGGGTTTATTTATGTTCAAATGAAAGTTCATAAAAAGACGTAAATGTCGAAATGCGTACAACATGTAAATGCTAATACTTAATTATACATCTTTAATAAAGGGAATGATTCACTACAATGAAATGTGTGTATATAGATGTTTTTTAAATCTATCACTATTTCATTCGTTGCTAAATATACAATTACGAGTACTATTTATTAGAAAATGATTTTTGTGTAAAAAAATAGAGACAAATGCCATATTGATTACTATATCATTAATGGAGGTCATTAAACATTGTCATATTTTTCAGAATCTCAACTAATCCTCGATATTAAAATCGTGACGGTTAAGCGTCACTATATGGACCAATGATATTGATATAACAACGGATATTACATTCTTTCCTAATTTCAAATATAAAAAAACTCATTAAATATTATTCATCATTATATATTAAATAACATACAAAATAATGACAAACTAAAAATCTCTACATACTTATTTGTTCTTGTAGTTATTATAAAGGGATGCAAATGGACGGATACAAATACGGATATTGGTATTATCCAATCTTTATCTCTTTTTGAATAGGAATATGTATGCTGATACGGATATTGATGGATATTAAAATTATCTTATCATATCCTTAAAAACATGTACAGATGTGAAGCGGATATTGATCGCATATGAGTAATGTTATATAAATATGGTAAAAAAGGTATAGAATTATGTTCTACATGGTTAAAAATAAATATATGACTATATTTATATACGAAAACACATATATGAATATGGATGTTTGCGGATATCAAAACGATATCCATATCTGTATCTATTTTAAAATGAATATGGATACATATGTAAAAAAATCTTTATAAAACGGATACGGTGACGGATCGGATACGGATATATCCATAACTATATGCATCTTTATACATATAACTTGTAGTTCTTGTAAAATATAAATGAAGGTAGAAGAATTATATACAACTTATAAATGGGAGATGGGAGATCATTTTATACAACTTATTAGTATTTATATTTAACTATTGTATTTAAATCATATACTATTACTATTATATAACATATAATAAGGATTTGTTGGGAGACAGGGGGGCCAAGCTCCCTCCCGCCCCCCTTTTCTCCATCAATGGCACATACGATGTGGTCACATGGCAAGTGGACGCCCACTTTTGCGACAAAATTTTCGTAGCAATAACTCGTTGATTTTCTAGAATTAAATAGTGAGTTGGCAAGTTGGAGGGCCCAACAAACATACATTTCATTTAGACAGAAGATAAGTCCTCATTAAAAGAAGCCTATCTGTTCTCCATGGATGATTGCTTTGTGGTCCATGAGGATCTCAGATTCTCAGGTGTGATGCTACAATCATATATACGAGTAAAATCCCAAAAATAATTAAATTATTCTTGTGGCTTACTAGGTTTGGTCGTGTACTCATCATGGACTCGAGCACGCTCCCTGGGGCTTGCAAGCAAGCTCTTTAGGGAGGTGCACATAGCATACAAAGAGATGTTACGCAAATAAGGGGCATAGGATTCACTTTCACATTGGCGATCATGCACACAAATGATGAAAAAAATCTTGAGAATAACGAAAGAAAGACTGCACAAAACATGAAATCTAAGAGGTGCACGTGAGAAGTGGCACATGAGTAAATCCATCAGGTATATCTAAGAAGAGTACAATTCAGCTTATTGCAAACAGAGACAAAATAATAACTTTTTTCCTTTTCATACTTCTGATTATTTTTTGACGAGCAAAGATCGTATGGAGTACTGTAGATTTTGTAGTAAAATCAGGGGATCACCGAAACCGCTCTATCTTGATTGAGCAGTTTGCATGAAATCGTACTTTTTTAGGCTCATAACATGGAAATTTGTGCAAATTGCTTGATCAGCAGTCCATTGATTTTACTGTAGAGTCTGCGGTACTACAAACAATCTATGCTGTTTTTTTGACTTAAAGGTTGTACCTTGACTGGTACCTTTTTTGAGTTTCTTAATGGCTAGGTCTCCTTTCCTAGTTGGTGGTCCATGTTCCATAGGAAGTTCTTACATATTCATTTACTTAAAAATGAAACTTTATAATTTGCATGGTTGCATAAATGGAGTAGCTTATCCGAGTTGTATTAGAGTTTTAATTAGCATCCCAGGTAATTATTGTGTAGCATCAAGTTTACAAGTTCATTCGCAATTTAACTAGCATGGAGGTTCCAAGCACTACATGGGGAGGGAAAGGAAGAGGTTGCATGATAATAATAACACGGTCACCAGCCAGGATAGTCTGCGCTCGATAAGAGAGCGCGGATCGTCTGCTGGCCAACAGACTCTGCTGTAGTGTTCGAGCCGCTCGATCAAGATCGAGCGGTTCGCATGAATTCGCATGGTCGGGCCCACAAAAGGTGTGAATTCATGCGAACTGCTCGATCTTGATCGAGCGGCTCGAACGCTGCAGCAGAGTCTGTTGGCCAGCAGACAATCCGCTCCCTCGATAAGAAGCTTTTTAAGCTCCCACGCCGCAGTTGGCATTCGAGCCTTCTCGCTTCTTTTTAAGCTCCGCCATCTCCTTGAGCAGACTATGCACCTCTCGGTGAGAAGAACCACCTACCTCCACGGCCGTCCTCGCCTTCTCCTTCATCTCCCTCGCCCTTCTCCTCACCGCCTTTCCCTCTTCCCCGCCACCCATCACCCTCTCCACCGCCCTTGCGATCTGCTCACTGCCCACTAGCCCCCTCTCCTCCTCGCTAAAACAGCACCTCACCCCTTCCACCGGCACCCCAGTTCCCATCACGTGCACCACTTCGGCAGCATTGAATGGTTGGTCCGCAAACAGCGGCCAAGTCACCATTGGCACCCCCGCGCTCATCGCCTCTAAGGTCGAGTTCCACCCGCAGTGGCTCACGAACACCCCGACTGCATTATGGTTCAGGATCATCATCTGCGGCACCCATCTAGCCACCACCATCCCTTCCTCGTTCTCCTCGTAAAACCTCTCCCGCAGCCACTCTTCCTGCTCCTTCCGGATCACCCAGATGAAAGGCCGCTTCAACGAGCGCAATGCCAACGCAATCTCCCGCGTCTGTGCTGGCGTAAACCGACCGAGACTCCCGAAGCACACGTAGACCACGGAGCCATCTCCTTTGGTTTCCAACCAAGAATGGATATCATCATCCCTCGCATGATTGGGCTTGCTGTGCATGAACAGCGGGCCTACCAGCCAAGATTTGTTGACATACGGAAGGACGGCATAATCCGGTTCGAGATGGAAGAAGCTATTCACAATGACGCTATGGGATTTCTTATTCGAAGAGAAAATTTTCTCGGTGAGGTGCGGACGATCGAAGAAAAAGGAGGCAATATCGGATCTGTTCAATTGAATGCGGTGGGGGAGGTCCGGGAGGATGAACGAGTCTTCCTCCTTGGGCAAGCTGGCACGATAACGGACAAGAGATGCTAGTGCGATATTCATAAAGATGCTACTGCCTCCGAAGACAACGCGTGGGATGCCGAGGAGAGACGCAGAGTCTGCAGACCAATGCATAAAAACGTCCGAGACTAAGCAGTCGGGGCGACGGGAGCGGAGGAGGAGCTCGAATGGACTACGGAGGGTCTCCATTGCGGTGATGAAGGAGTCTGGGACATTGGGTGTGGAGAATTCAGCGACATCGTGGAGGCCCGCAGAGAGGGTGTGGTACTCCTCAGGTGGGGAGAGTATGGCTACGTCGATGAGGGGATCGGAAGGGTCGATGATGTTGGTGGAGAGGATGCGTGTTGCTCCGGTTGGGGTGGTGACGACGGTGGACCTTGAGCCGTGGCGGGCGAAGAGGACGGCCATGTGGAGCATGGTGGCGGTGTGGCTTGGCACCGGGAATGGCAGGAGGAAGAAGTGGAGGTTCTCGGGCTGCTGCTGCTCGGTGGCCATGGTTGTTCCTTAGTTTACACACCGTTTGATTAATCCTGCTCTCTGGATCTTCATTCGTGACCTACTCTTCTTATAGGAGAGCCCAATCGACAGTAAGTCTAATTTTGATGGGTTCGCGTCTGTCAGATATTACTAACCTCGTTTTAAACATGCCCGTTACCTCGTTTTAAACATGTCCCCGTCTTGCATGTGATCAAGGTTTTAAAAATGGGAGCACGTCCGCTGCTGGTCAGCAGGGACCTGCTGTAAGGGGGGAGGGTGTCCGAGCCGCTCGATCGAGATCAAACAGTTCGCACGCTAAGGGCGTACAAAACCTCTGATTTCGTGCGAACCGCTCGATCTCGATCGAGCGGCTCGGACACTCTCCCCACTTACAGCAGATCCCTGCTGGCCAGCAGAGGATCCACGCTCTTTAAAAACCAGGGTGTGAATCGTTTGCGGTAAGTGGATTGCAGCATGCTGCAATCCGTGGATGTGTGCCACGTGTCCGACAAAGAATCGGACGGCTGCCGCCCCTCCGAACCCTCTCTCCATTTCACCCCTAACCCTCTCGCCCGATCCCCCTCTCCTTCCCCGACCTCGAGCCCTCTCGCCGTTCGTCGAGCCCAAGCCCTCTCGCCGTGTCCGATGGCCATCAGACGGCTGGGACGAGGACGCACGAGGAGGGTCTGGGTTGAGGACGCGGTGGGGAGGAGGCTGCAGTGCAGGTCGAGGAGGTGACGTCGATGGTGCGGCTAGGGCCGAGGAGGAGGAGACGCGACGGAAGCTGCGGGCCGAGGAGGCGTCACGGAGGAGGCTGCAGCACGGGTCGAGGAGGTGACACCGACGATGCGGCGCGGACCGATGGGGCGATGCGAGGGAGGGGCAGGCCGAGGAGGAGGAGGAGATGCAAGGGAGGGGCGAGCCGAGAGCTCTCGCGGCGGAGATAGGCCGCGGGCTCTGGCGGCTAGATAGCTTCGGGTCGGGGAAGGAGAAGGTCGTCGAACGAGAGGGGTAGGGGGAGTCGGGGGTAGCGTCAGATTCTTTGAGGGAGACGTGGCGTTCATCCACGGATTGCAGCAGAGTCTGCTGCAATCCACTTACAGCAGCCGATCCACACCCACTCCATTTCATACCCGGTTGAACCAATTGAATCAAATTATCAGTTCTACCATCCATTTTTTGAAAAAAATTAATTTCCAAAAAATTAACAAAATACAAATTTTTTTTAGAAATATTCATAATCTAATCTCATTCTAACCCATAATATAGACATCTTTATCTCTTCTCCTTCATATGTTCCAATGACTCATTATCATTTGTCCTTTCCAGACCATTGTCTCTCTCTTCCCACATTATGTATGAGGTTATCCACTTGTAACAATAGCAAACGAAGAAGATATTGTCATAGTCAGACTATGAAAAGTTATACATTAACAACACTCATCGTTAATTAGAGTTTAAACCACTACGACAAATTGAAGCTATGGTGACGATTAAATAACAACGCTTATCTATATCCGTCATTATATTTATAAACTTACCAATATAAAGACACTTATATTTATTGGTCGCTAACTAAACTAGAAATAGTGACATTTATATCTATCCGTCACTAATTACGTTAATAGTAACATAGTAACGACGATATTTTACAATTGTCGTCATTCTTACTACAGCAACAAATAATTCATCAGTAATATTTTAACTAAAAATAAATATACTAATACTTTTACAGTAATGGGTGGAATACGTGGAAAGAGATACCATACATGAAACACATTATTTTAAAATTCTAAAATTGTTCTTGCCAAATGCTATCCACATGTATAGTATTATTTATAATACAAATACTATCCACATGTATAGTATTATTTATGTATTGATACATTCCATAGCAAGGAAAAGAGAGTGACGGGCAAATTTTGGTTATAATAAAAAAAATAGCGGTACAACCCCTACATTAACCTTATATTCAAAGACCGCCCCTTTTCTAAAGGAACCTCACGTTTAAATTCTATTTAAAATTACATACATCAGGCGACTCATCTCTTCTCTCGTAAGTTCATAACCCTTGTTTTCTAGAAGGGATTTTTACACATATAACCTTTCGTAAATTCATAATTACAATCATAACCTCACGTAATTGTGAATTATATGAAAAAACTCGGATAGTCACTCCGTCTCACGCATATAACCTTCGGTTAGTTTAATACGTTAATTCAACCATATAAGTAAGTTAATCTAACCAATATATGATATAAGGCATATGATTAGTCAAAATAAAAAAAATAAAAGAAAAAAAATGCAGCAACCTCTCACCTCCCCCTTCCCCGCAGGACCGCCCCCCTCCGTGCCTGCAGACCTCCCCCTTCCGCCGTCGACCGCCCCCTCTGCTCACCTCTCCCTTCCCCTGTAAACCGCCCCACGCTGCGCCCCTCCGCGGCAATGACAGGACCACCGCCCTCCACTGCGGCTCTGCCGGGGGGTCACCCGTTGCACCATATGTGATCAGGCTCCTCCGTTCCATGGGCGCTGACACCCAAGCTGTCGACGCTGCTGGAAGAACTTCCGTCGACGTCGTCACCGGTCGTCCGGACGCCAAGAATGTTATTCTAGAGCTCCTGGGCGCACCTGAGAGGTACCCATAAATGCTGGCGCCGGAGAAGAGGGATTACCCGGTGGACCCATCTCTTCCGGACATCAAGAACAGCTTATACTTCACCGACGAGTTCAGGATGTTCTCCATCAAGGTGAAACCTTGCTCCAGAGCTTACTCCCATGACTGGACGGAGTGCCCCATCATCTGTCCCGGCGAGAACGCCCGAGACCCCAGGAAGTACCACTACTGTTGTGTGCCATGGCTGGAGTTCCGAAAAGGAGCATGCTGCCGTAGAGATAACAAGCGGAGCAAGAGCCAAATGGAACTTCCGTTGTCGAGATTGAGCGTAGAAAATTGAAGAAAAAGAGAGTCAACATCATGCACATATCTGTGCATTTGCCTAAGGGGTATTCTGGAACATGGCAATGGCGAGGGAGGCACCCCTGCCCGCTATTAATTTCTTTCTTTGAAATTCCATTTCTGTCCTCCCTGTTCTGGCATTCACTTGAAGAGCCTAGCACCTGCATTATGTTATAATAGCCCCCTTATATATCAACAAAAAAATTTAATATATATGATCTAACTACAATAATTAACTGTTAGCATTACATGATGTGCATAATCGGATATTGTATATGCGTATATGTCCATCATCATACTGTTTATAAACCGTCACAGATATATAGTTGTTATTTTGGCATATATGGTATAGATAACAATTTTTCTTTTAATATTTCTTTTCATATACATATATGTATTTGGATACTTCTTTCATTTTTTAGGATCTTAAAATGGAAATGGTTACATATTTTTCTAGTATAACATATATGGATACAAATACATATTTGTATCCGCATATTAATTTGAAACCTTATTTTTATCTACATCGATTTTAAAATAGTATGTAGATACATGTACACATGTCAAAATATGTATAAATAAATATAATAAGAGGTTAATGGAGCTGCCCTTTGGGGCAACCAACATGCCTGCCTCCGCGTCATTTTCGGCATTTTTTTTATTTTTTCAAAAAATATCGTCACGATATATTCATTCCTATATCCCTCCTATATGTCATTCGAGTTTCGTCAGAAACAGAGACTTCTACGGCCTCCATCCAGACATTCATTTTTTAACAGTAACATGATTTTTTAAATCGACACCATCTCGATGGAGGCTGTAGGAGTCTCTGTTTCTAACAAAATTCGAATGACATATAGGAGGGATATAGGGATGAATATACATGATTTTATTTTTCAAAAAAAATAAAAAACACATCGAACTAGGGGACGGGACATCCCCATTAAATCCATATGATAAGGGATTGGTACCCATATCTATATAGTGTTACTTGTTTGAACATATTAAATCTAATAGTATTACTTAATATCACATTAATAAATGTGTATTTCGGTGATATGAAGAGTTTTGTAGGGATCTTTTGGTTAATATGATATTTATAGATAGGGTTTAATGTGGATGCCCCTAAGGGAGAGCTAACTTGGCTCCCCCCGTACCATTTCACCCATTTTTTATATTTTTTTTTGAAAATTTCTTCTGTGAATATTCATTACTATATCACTATATTATGCTATTAAATTTCATGCGAAATGGAGATTCCTACGGCCTCCATCCAGACAGTCATTTTTTAACGGTAATAGAATTGCTAAAAGCGATCACGTCTGGATGGAGGCCGTATGAGTCTCTATTTCACACAAAATTTTAATAGCATAATATAGGGATATATTGATGAAAATCCACGGAAGAATTTTCAAAAAAATTTAAAAAAGGAAAATGGGGTGGGGGAGCCAAGTTAGTTCCCCCTCAAGGGGCAGCCCCATTTTACCCTTATAGATATTATTTATGTTCGATTATAACTTTATATGGGTACTTTTTGTAAAAAAATATCTTCCCAATATTAGTTTCAATCAATTATAAAATTATTGGAAGCTCGCCTTATAGATTGAATTCGTTTCCACAAATCCAACTCATAAATTGAAACTTCTGTTAATATTCTACATATGCTCCAAATTTCGCTCAAATCTGATGATATTTTCTAATTTATCTTAGTGGTTAAAGTTCGATCAATATTTAAGCAGCTTAAATCCCTTTTAAAAAGAGGATCAAACTTTTTATCATTGGTATAAAATAGCAAATGAACTTGAATTTGAGCGAAATTAGGAGGATATGTATAACATTATTCGAAGATTCTATCTATAAGATTGGATTTTAAGAAACAAATTTGAAAAAAAAGTTACAACACCTCTTTTACAACTCACATTACAACAGAGGAACCCCTCCCCAAATATTAACAATTAAAATGACAAGATGAATTAGATAAATAAAATCTAAATAATTTGTCTTCTCCCCTTCTCCGGAATAATTTAGCCCCCCAAGATGAATTTTCTGGCTTCGTCCCTGACCTGTATATATGTGCATTTGCTTAAGGGGTATTTTGGAACATGGCAATGCCTCGTCTATGTTGGTACTGAGTCAAGGCCCGTGCTCATCAGGAAGGCCCCTAGCTTCATCGAGTACGGCCGCCTCAAGTCCGGTGCCCCCGTCGTCGGAGCCATCCTCTCTCTGCCTCCCAGCCCCTCCCAAATGATGGAGAGAGAACACCATGGCATGACTTGCAAATAAGAATAGGCATTAATTATGCAGGGTTATGATTGTAATGATGAAATTATTCAAGGTTATGTATGTAAAAATCCCTTTCTACAAATATGTGGCAGCGGCGAGAGGAGAGGACAGGGGGCGAGCATCTAGGGCAATGATCAGAGGATCGAGGCCGACGACGGTGGCTGATCGCGATGGATATGGGTGGATCGTCGCGACAATGGGCGAGGGCATTGGCTTGATGGTGGAGGCAAGGGTGTGGATGAGGACAATGATTAATGCCTGAGGGCAGCGAGCCGATCGTAAGATAGGCGATAAATTGGTAATGAGGGCATGTCGCCATGGACGTGATGAAGAGTAGAGGTAATCCTCTTTTCCTTCATTAGATTCCAGTCAAAGCTTTGTCTGAGTGTGATTTTTTCAGATCTCATTCATGTATTCCATTGTGATGATCATGCATTCCATAGTAATGATTAGGTATGTTATAATCGTGCTATTGGTTTTATTTATTGCAAATTACCCGGATGTCAATGCTAGGTTCCTTGGATACCCTAATTCTGACAAGTGAAAGTTCAGGAAAATTATTCTAAAATTTTATTGAATGGGGGAAATTTTCTCCATGGTTCAATATAAGGAACCTGAGGTGTGAGAACTGGAAGCGTTAGCATATGGATGACTATTTTTTTGGAAGTTTTTAATTAAAAATTGGATGGCTTGTTCACGCGAACCATTTTAGATTAATGGTTGATTGTCGAACGATAGTGGCCAAAATGTTTTTGTCATGAGTTTTGGTTCAAGATCAACAATTATCTAAAAATTTTCCATTAAGATGGTTCCATTCTTGAAAGTGAGTAAATGGAGTGTCTTTCCATTAATATGATTTCGTTGCCTTCATATTCAATTACTACATTTGAACTACAATATACTGATGCCAAATCATCATCCACCCCTTGAAATTGAGTATTTATGAAGTTTTTGTTACTAAACAGTAGGCAAGTCGAGAGAAACAGCTTTGTTTTTGGTAGAAACAAGCAAATCAGTAATGATCGATAGGTCATTTTCTGTATCCATGAATTGATATCTATTTTTTCCCATTGATATGGTTCTGTTGTTGAAAGTGAGTAAATGGAGCGTCCTTCCATTAATATGGTTTTGTTGCCTTCCCATGCAATTACCACATTTGAACTATAACATAATAATGCCAATTCATTATCCACCTCTTGAAATTGAATATTTATGGAGTTTTTTCACTATATAGTAGGCAAGTTGAAAGAAACACCTTTGTTTTGATAGAAACAAGATAATTAGTATAATGATTGATAGGTCATTTTCTGTATCCATGAATTGTTGGGTCTATTGGAAATGGAAGAAAGACACTACTTTAAAAGGCTTGCACGCCCGCTAAGATGCTATAATTTCTCATCATGATGCACCATATTTTGATGATCAAGCAGGTAGATATAAAAATAGCATAAGAAGGTATGGAAGCCTAGTTCTATCCACATGTATTTGATAATTGAATCGAATATAGAAATTATTTAATTTCATAATTCAATTTTCCGAGTTAGTTTGGGGAGAAAATCATGGATACCCTTGTTGCAGTATTGTCATTTTGAATGGTTGTAGTTTGCAGGATTTTTATTGGATTGATAGACTGACTTGTTTGTAGTTATTGTCTTCCTTAAGATACCTCTTTGTTCCTTATATTTTATTGCAAAGACATGGTGTCGGCTGTTCTAAAATATTTGAATATTATGAAATAGCAATGCAGAAATAAAAAGATCGAGAAGAAAATTAACAAATGCCGGAAGAAAATTATTATTAGTTTATCAGTTTGGAATCCATGTTATAAGATATGCAGGAAATGCAGTTTTAAGGACTTAGATTATATAATGGTGGAACCTTCCCAAACGTGACCCTTAATGCATCAAATCCAGGAAATTTTCGTAAACAGATTGATTTCTTTTTGCAATCTGCTCAAGCAATTGGACATGATGTACCTTGCAAGAACAAGGGGTTTCTCGATCCAAAAGAGATTCGTTGTCTAAAATACACAGTGTTATTTGCTAGAATTTTTGATGATTGCTTTAAAGAGTTATTCTATTTTACCATATATAGTGGTATTTTGATTGTATATTTTTCTAGGTCCTAATGTGTTCCTCATATTATTGTCTTGCAAGTTCTAATGCAAATAGGTTTGTTCATTAGAGAAGGGAAACTTTTTTATATCAAGAGGAAGCCTCCTCAACTCGAAAGAGATTCAGAATGTCAGTGAGTGCATCATAGTGGTAAGGTTTTAAAAAAAGCTAAATCTTTTCCTCTCACATACGATAAATGTAATTGCAAAACAGTTTTTTTCTTGTAAAAGGTGTTTGTTTGACTATGAATATCAACTTTGGGTTAATTTGCAATATCATGTCATATGTCGAACCACAAGTTTGGAAACTTCATTTGCAAAAGGCGATTGGACTTGATGTTCTTTTTCTTATACATAACTCAAATAAAGCTAAAATTGATGTTAAGGTTTGTGGTGCAAGATGGAGTAAGTTTGTGGGGGTTCAGGAGATAACAACTATACTTATATGATCCAGCAGACAATTTACAAAAAATTTAAGTTTAATACGTAAAAATCTCCTTTTTTGATGTCGCAGTAAGCCACTAAGTAACCAGTGCAGAGCATGTGTTTAAATTCTCGCAACAATAAGAAACCGGATCAAGATCAAAACACCCAATCCAGTTCAAGATATTGGAATTAATTAATTCGATCTTATTTAATGTAGCATTTGGGAGGATCTTAATCGAAATTGACAACATTGAGCGCAATGAAAGCACAAATCCACTAGATCCGTTTGAGGTTTTGAAGTAGCATAATATATCAAATATTTTCCCGTCACATTGCAACGTTCATAGTTTATTGTTGTATTGTCATTGTTAACAACAGATATTTTGTCGTAAAATGACTTTTCATGCTTAAAAATAGCAACGAATGACATATCAAAAGGTTATACGTATGGGTTCCTTATTGCGGGTCAATCCACTTAACCAGCACCAATAGGCCGCATAAGGGAAGAAGCACTAAACCCATGAATCAACATATATGAAACTTTGTCCAAAATTACCCCCTAGAAGAAGGAAAACCAACCCAAGCCATCTTACTGCCTCGCTCATCGGAACTGGTTTTCATTCGCTCCCTTCTTCCTTTGGCAGTCGCCTACACTCATCTTATCATTGCTATGGGCACATACTCCCATTCACTTGAGAGTTAATCGATAACTTTCCTTTCTAACTCTCCTTTGATGAAGTTCTTTCCCAGAACTTGGAATTTGTTCACGATGGTGGTGAACTTCGTATGCATTTCTTTGATAGATTTTTCTTCCTTTATCTCAATATTCTCATATTCTCTAGTAAGCATCATAACTTTAGAGCTCTTGGCTTTGCGCATACCTTCATACGTAACCTGGAATGTCTCCCAGATCTCATGAGTTGTCTTAGACTAAGAAATACGACTGAACTCATCTGCGGAAAGAGCACAATATAACACATTCTTAGCTTATGCATTTTTCTTCATACTTTTGATTTTTGCATCGGTGAATTATTCTACTCCTTTCTTCAATGTTGGCTTCTAAAAGGGATGTTCACATCCTGAGATCTATGGAATGCAATCTTCATGCAATTAGCCTAGTAATAGTAGTTTGTGCCATTAAAGTAGGACGGCTTCGTAATGGAGTAGGATGTCCCACTTGAGCTGGTGGATATGTTTCTTTATACCATAAAGGACCAACAAGTAGGTTGTTACATCTGCAAAACTTGAACTCGTTCTGACACCAAATGTGAGTTCGACACAAAGAGGGGGAAGGAGGGGGATTGTGCGATATGAAATTATCCAATAACATTATCCAAATAAAAAAAATTCACAAAGAGATAGAAGAATGTCAAACAACAAAAATACGGTGATTTTTACATGGAAACCCAAGCGGGTGAAAACGACGATCCTGAATCATATTCTAGGATTTCCCCTTCGCTCTCTTGGCGAAGCCTATTTCCACTATTCTAGTACTACTTTAAATCGGGGGTAGCACATCCTCCCGTACAACATGTACTCTTCCTTGGACAACTTCCAAAGGAAGATTTTATCTCTCTCTCAAAGAAAGGAATCTAAAACTTGGATATCTGTACAAAAATGCTAAAGAGAATATAGTTAGGAAATAAACTTGAAATTACAAGCTTACAGACTTTAAAAGTAGAATATGCTTGAGGATGATAAAGATAATTGTAATAGAGGACATAGAGCACAACTTCAGATCTTGAAATCAAAGAAACAAATTGAGTCCAAGTCTTCACTAACTATCTGTACAAAAGTTATCTTTTTCGTCTTTTATTTTATTTCTTCTTTTCTTAATTAATAAAAATCCAAAAAATTATATTAATATGTAAATATTTATCTTTAATTTTATCATTTTTTTATTTTTATCTTGTTTAAAAATGACAAAAAATTATAAAACCCTCAAAATCAAGGTATTCTATGTACATGAGATGCCCCAAAAATATCACTTTGTGCAAATGATCGATTTTGGTTTTGATATCTTCATGAAAGTTGTAGATCTCATCGAGACGAGCGATTCTCATGAAGAAACTTTTATGATCCGATGTTGTTTGCTATTTCTTTTCTATTTTTCCTTTATTTATTTTTCTGGTTTTTGTAGGGCTGACACGTGGCCGCTCCTGGAGCCGCCACGTGTCACCCATTTTTCTATTTATTTTTATTTATTTTTATTTATTTTTATTTAAAAAAAATATTAAAAGGACCGCACGTGCGGGGCACGTGCCTCCCGCGCATGTGCCACGCACGTGCTTCGACCGGACTCCCGTCGACTTGCCACGTGGCGCCCATCCAGGGCGCCGATCTCGATCGATCGGATGACCCCTGCTTGTCGTCTTCCTTCCCCCCTTCCCAAAATTCACCGCCTTCCCTCACCATCTCCGCCGTGATTTCTGCCATCTCCGATCCCCCCGAATCCTCATCAAATCCCTTCGCCTCCTCGTCACCAGATCTTCCCCCGATGGTCGCCACGACCAAATCAAATCATCAGACTCCCTTCCATATCCGGCCCCATCGTCAACCCTATTTAAAACCCTCCGCTGCCCTCGAACCAAATATCTGCCGACTGCACCAAGAAGCACCTCGTTGTGGTGACAACACCACGACGTCTTCTCCAGCGAGATCCGGCCAGCCCTGGCCGTCGCAGCTCGCAAGCTTTCCTGCCATGCAGCCGCCTTGATCCGACTCCGATCATCGAGCCAACGACCAACTGCTTCTTCATAGACTACCTCCAACAACGACTACGCCTTCTTCATCGACCTGCTCTGGCTTTGCCATCCACCTCCGGCATCTTCGACCTCCACCAACCGCAGCATCGCCTTCTTCCAACTTTTCACCGGTTGAGCCAATCTTCGTTCTCCACGCCAACACGCCAGCCAGAGCTTCCACCAGACACAAGCTGCTCAGCCGCTCACGCGCCCTTTGAATGGTGCCCCGTCGTAGTCCACCAGCCACTTTACCTCTCCACCGACGCTTTGACCATCGGGCTCCAACCCCGAGGCCCCCGCCACGTGACTTGCACGTGGGCTGGGGGAACGACGGCGGAAGACCACCCCCGCACGTGACCCCCACGTGATGCATGGGGACATTTCATCGAAGCCCCTCCAGTTCTGCCTGTTCAACAACTCAATCCACAGGTCACGTGCCTCGCACGTGACTTGGTGACGAATCCACATTTCATCATCCTTATTCTATCATTTTAGCCTCAAAAACCCTAGCAAATGCATGTAAATATCCTTAATTTCTGCATTTTAGCATTCATGCATGTGTATGTAAATAGTTTATAAAATACGGTTTTTAAAGCCAAAATAATAGAATAAAAAAAGAAAAGAAAAATAATAAAATACTGTAAATATTTTATGACCCGAAACCCCGAGACCTATGCATCTAGATGAATAGGTCGACAAGGAATAAAGTAGAGGGAGATAGGGGCTAAAATACCCTTTTATTTAATTCATTCTTTATTCATTCTGAGACCTATTTTTGGTTCCACTTTTTACACCTCAAATAAAGAAACTTTTTACATGAAAGTTGTAGATAATTAAACATGGAAAATAAAAAATTTATTTCACTCAAAAATAATGTATAGATAAAAAGTTATGATCTGAATAAGTTTCCAGAATCCCAACTTCCCATACATGTATCTCTCAACTAAAAACTCGAAACACATCAAAATCACCTTTAATTGTATATAATTTTTTTATAAACTATTTAATAAATGTGGTTTTGTATTTTGCAGAGCTACGGTTAGAAAGTTGAGTTTTTGACCCCTATTGTATACTTGTACAGATTAAAATATTCATTTTATTTATTATTCATTATTTTTAACACCTTATATTTTTATAATTTTATAAATAAAATTTTAATATATGTGTATAATAAAACTAGAATAAAAACATCAATAAGACTCAAAAATAAAATACTTGTATAAAATACCTTGGTATAATACCTAAAATTATACCTATGTGAATTATACCTCTATTTACTTCATTATACAAATTACATCAGAAAAATAAAATAAAAATATAATTAATTATATAAAAATAATTTATAAATTTATAAAATTATAAACAAAAATAATAAAATTAAATACACAAAATAAAAATAAATTAATAAAATACATAGATATGTATACCTTTATAGGCTATAAATGGTAACTTATATTTTATACCTCGGGAAAATAAATAGAAATCTTCATAAAATAGTTCAAAAAATAAATATTTTTCCTTTTATAATCTAAAAATAATAAATTCATTTACTATTTTTAAATGAATTTTTAAATGTTTTTCTGGGGCTTTTTCCTGGTTGGTCCACGTGGACCAACCAGGAGGCGGTCAGCGTTGACCTCGGTCAACTAATCGTCCTTCACCTTGTGGTTGTGTCAGAACCTCGTTTTGACCCTCATTTCCCGATTTTTTTGAGGTCGAACCTTGCACTATTTCACGATACATTCTTCACGACTTTCGTACCTCGTTCATCCCTCCTTCACGCCCTAGGCTTTCCTAGGGCCGAGCAGCGTCGATTTTTTCGATCTCTCTTGATCTTTGGAGCCTGGGCGTCAACCATTCAAATAGACCCTCGATTTTTAAACTCGAATTCGAACCCTCTTTTGACCCGATTTCCCTTCGTTCTCTTGGGCCCTAGATCGAGTGACGTGACAGGAAGTTCTCCGGCTGTCGAGAGGCAAGGCTAGGCGGGCCGAGGAGCGACTCCACCCATCTCCGACCACCTTGGCCGTGAGGTACCTATATTGGGTATACACCCTTGAGGTCCGTTTTATCTTTTTTTTCTTGCATTTTCTTTACCCTCCATCGTCTTAGGAACCAATCCCCACCTTTTGATTATCCTTTCATCCATTCGTTCGACCAACGCCACCCTCACCGAAGTTTACCCCGACGAGTCCCTCGTCCGTCATCTCCGCCTTATTTCGCCACTAGGAGGGTCGCGATAGTTTGCCCACGAACTCCCCTTGACTCTCTGTTTTGCAGGTATTTGACGAACCGCGAATTCAGTCCTCTAATAGTGTTGAATTAACACTTAATATGTCATTGCAGTCGAGCCGAACTAGGTCTATCAAAGACCATCTAATTGATTTGTCCATATAATATGATGGTCGTATTTTTATTTTACTTGGCAAGAAACCAAGGTCAAACTCAGGGACACGAGCCTCTCTCGTGATTATCCAAATTTTTATCTATCCAATTAAGTGTTGATTTAAAAATCAATAGGTCAAAGCATGCATGAAATCAAGACAATGCATTAAAGAAAAGAATAAAACATGCCTTTTTTATTTTAATTTTTATCATGGAAATAAATGCGATGCTATGCAACACAAATAATATGCCCTAGATCAAAATAAATATGTGAGCAAATTTAACACGAGTCAATTTCAGGTTTATGTAAGGTTACACACTTGATTGGCAAATTGAGCAAGGCATAAGTTGAGTAATAAGAGACACATGGCTATCAACATAATACATAAAAATTAATATGTCTATCATAAGAAATGATCCTGCCATTAGAAAGTTCATCAAACAAGCTTTAAAATGAAACTAAAATCAACTCAATCGGAAATATGAAGGTCAAGATATGAATGAAAGAAAGCAAGGGCATAACTGAAAGAAAATATGAAAATATAAATACAAACAGGTCCCTGGGAGGGACTAAAGTGCAATAAAAATAAAGCATGAGACCTTTCCTGTAAATAACCCACACATGCGGGGGCATATTTGCAATTATTGAAACCCATAAGGGTCAAAATGCAAATAACCCTGCATCAGGACCTGGTTGCAAAATTGAAGAAGAAGGTGGGCCTCTGGGCAAATTACCCAGATGGCACGTGCTATGCACGCGCCATCAGGCTCGGAGGAACACTCATGCTCGGTAGAGGCTCGGACTGCTTCGGCTAGCCTCGGAGGCTGGTTTAGGCTCGATGCAGGCTCCGCTCGACTCAAAGCTCCAGGAAGGCTCAGCGTAGGCTCGGGAGCTCCGAGCCTGGAGGGTCAGATGCTAAAGCTCGGAGAAGCTCTGGGATTGCCACGTGATCGAATGTGAACCATCTGATCATGGCGATCGGATGGCTACTGTACGTTGTTGGAGTTGCTGGCGTGGCCTCATCTGGACCAATGGATGAACGTCTGAGATTAACATCCAACGGTCGTTGTACCTTCTCCTCCATCTTCAGCTGGCGGCGGGTTCAGATCTCCGGCGAAGGAGCCCGAACTCCGCCGCTTTCTAACTTGCTCGATGAGAGCCTCCAGAGCTCTGTGGAAGATTGGCGATGTCCCTGGAGCTCAAAGGGATCTTCCGAGCATCCTGGACGTGGCTGATCACACTCAAAAGATGGAGGCAGGGCTGTGCAAAATATCTCCGACGAGGATCCTGATGAATACCCATTCATCACTCTTTATTCTTATATTTTAGCTACAAAAACCTTTGCAAATGCATGAAGATATATGTAAATATAAATAATTACCAAAAGCATGCATTGTGTAAAAACCTATAATTAGCATGTTTTTGTGCAAAAATAAAAGAATAAAGATTAAAAAGAAAAAGAGGGAAATATTTAGAATAAATATTGAGCAACCTAACCCAAGGGAGGGCTCAGCATGGGCCTGACCGCATAAAAGCCAAAGTAGAGGGAGATAGGGGCACATGTGTAAATAAATAAAACTATATTTTCCTCACCCAAAAATATGCTTGTAGATACTTGTAAATATTTATAAAAATATAAAAACAAAATAAAAAGTTAAAAATCAAAAAGATCAAAAATACTCCCTTTCATCATGTACATAAAACACACCTATATATTTATTTAAGCTTTGTAAATATATAAAAGTAATTTTTATAATAGTCTATAAAATATATTGTAAATAAATAAAATAAAAACAATTAAAATCAAAACAAAATAAAAATAGAGAAATTAAAAATACAAAAATACATTGTACATATACCATGTATATAGATGTATATATCTATTTATTTTACCTATGTATATATACAATAAAAATTAAACAAAAATATCTTTTTATTCCTTATTTTATAATGTAAATAAATAAAATATAAAAAGGGAATAAAATCGTACAAAAATAACAATTAAAAATCAAAAATCAAAACCCTACATTGTGTATATATACCTATATATAGTACATACTATGTAAATACCTTATTTTTATTTCCAAAAATTAATTAAAAATCACAAAAAAATAGAAAAAAATAAAATAAAAATATCTTATGTTTTAAGTTTTTGCTAATTCGATCATTTTCTAACTCAAATAAATAAATCAAAATTAATATGCTTGGCGAGCTCTGATTGGTCCACGGGGGATTGTTGACCCCCGGTCAACTCTCCCCCCAGGACCACCAGAGCCGGGTCTGCTCTGACCGACCCGACTTCTCGAAATTACGCCCGCTCGACCCGGCACCCATTCCCCTAAACCCCGGCTCCGAATTGCTCACGTCATATCCGTCAACCTCGCCGGGGTATCCACCTCGAGATCCGCGCTCCAGAATGCCCTACCCGCGCTCGTCTTCTCGGACCCCTCCAGCATATATAACCGAGCTCCGCCACCTTCCCACGCTATCTTTGGTCATTCCCCTTCTTCCCTGTGAGCTCCAGAGAGACCGCAAGAGTGACAGCGAGTGCCTCGACCTGTTGCAGCGAGGCGAGGAGGTGAAAACCATCGATCCGACGACGTAGCCGCCGCAGCTCCGCCACCTGAGCGAGCTTCGAGCCTCGGGCCGAGACGACCCTCGAGGCGACGACCAGGAGCACCCCCTGCTCTTCCCCAGTCTCACCGATCATCCAGGTAACCCCGTAGCTCCACCATTCCATCTAATTTTCGTTTACCCCCAATTTGCGCCGCCGTCGTCTTTCTTCGATTCACCCCGGTTCCGACCACCATCCGACCATCGGACCCGACCTTCACGTTCGCCTTCCTCCGCCGCACGTTCTCCACCCACTCACGGAACCCAGCTCGCACAGGAGCTGGGAACCGGGCTCCTCCGTCCACCACCTTCGCCGGAGCCCGCCGTCCCGACGCACCGACCATCCCCACTTCGCCTAACTGGGTCGAGGGACTTTGCCCTCGACATGTGAATCTCCTGAGTGCTTTTGCAGGTCCAGCGGAGGCCATCTGAGGCCTCTTGACAGTCAGACTAGGAGCTTCACCTCCGCCACCCTCGTCGGAGCTCCCCCGAGCTCGGCTGGGGCACCGGAGACCATCAGCAGCTGCGCACCTTCACGCCTGAGCTTCTCCGATATTCAAGCGCAGCAGAGGAGTCCGGAGACGCTTCCACGAGGCCGGAGAACTTCGCCGGCCGCCTGTTCATCCAGGACCTCCAGCCGCCGTCGATCGCCCCCGTCTCGCTCCAGTTCAGATCTTGGCCGTCCATCCTTGGAGCAACCTGCAGCGTTCGATCAGAGAAGGGACGATCCGGAGCGCCCACCAGTCCCAACCTTCCGATCAGCCACGTGGAGCGCATCCGACGACCCCGCTTAATAAAGGGTAATTTACCCTTAGGCCCTTATCTTTGTTTTATTTCGTTTGAGTCCTGTAAATATTAAAATCAGTTATTTAGTTTTTGGTTTAATTGCATAGAGGACCCTGAGCTTTAGTGTAATTGCATTTATACCCCTGCCTGTTGTGAGCCACGTGCTTCGTCACGTGTTATTCTGGTGTACTTGCAGCATATGCCCTTGTGGTTCTGGTTGTTATGAAATGAATGAAAGTTTTTAGATATTTGCATTTATACCCCTGTGAATGCTTTATTTCCGCATGTGCGTCTTATTTTGGGTAATTTGCAAGTGAGGCCCCTGGACCTTTGGTACGTGTTACCAATAAGCCCTCGGGACTTATTTTTCTTACATTTAGGTCCTCGAGTGCCCTAGGCACGTGCGTGGCGCGTGTTTTGCTGGGTATTTTGCACCAGGACCCCAGAACTTTGGGTATTTGCATTTCAGTCCCTGTGCACAGTACCCTCTTGTCATTTTTGAATAAAATATAAAATCACCTCCAAATCTAATGAGAACTTGACATATGGCTCCTGCCATGGTGTAGGATTTTCACGGATTTTTGAGGACATTTCTGATTTTGTTTGCTATTTTTAAAAATTCAAAAACCTCTTATTTTGTCACTATCTAGTTTGAAAAATCACAAAAAAATATAAAAACTCCTTCAAAAATTTCCTAAAAATTAGTTACTGTTTAGTTTAGTTTGTTTGATTTTCTAGCCGATTTTGGCTATTTTTCATTGCTTGAAAATCTTAAAAACTTAAAAACACTTAAAAACCCATAAAAATTCTAATAAATGCATTAAAAATCCAAAAACAATAAACTTGGTACCTAAATTTTCCTTGTTTCCTATATTTTACAGGAAAATTACCTTCAGGCCATTTTGAGGCCCTTAGATATTTTATCTAGGGCTTTTTGGCTCGGCTGGACAGTACCCTTTATTTTTGCCACTATTTGATTTTTAGAAAATAAAATAAACGTCAGAAAATTATCAAAAATTCACCAAAAACATAAAAAAATATAAAACACATAAAAATATTTTTGTTTTGATTTTTGGTTGATTTTTGGTGTTTGAACTAATTTGTTGAATTGTGTTCTTCCTTGCTTTTCTTATTTTCTTAATAAACTTAAAAATCTAAAAAATATAAAAATAATTAAAAACCACTAAAAATATTTTCCTCTTTTCTTTTATTTGTTTTGACTACTTCGTAGGCCTATCGGCCAACCCGTGCTCCTTGAGTTCGACCCTAGGTGCTATACCAGGTTAATCACATAGCAGGACCGCTTTTCGTGCTTGATTGATTTTATTTGTATCGAGTGGTTCGATTTTTCTTGATTGACATAGCCAGGTGATCTAGGTCGCAACGACCATCTAGACACCTTTGCCTTGATCATTTGGCGTGTCGTCAGAATGGCGCCGTTGCCGGGGAGCACGGCTTAGTAGTCGTTTTTCTGGAGTTTTTCCGCGGTTCTGATTTTCGCGGCTTTTTGTATAGATTTTTGTAGAAATATTTTTCTGATAGTTTCTGACAATAATTTGGACTGACCACTTATCTCTTTTTCTTGCGAGGGCCCGAGGATCGAGGCAGCCGATTTCGAGAAGCCGACGCAACCGCGAGACTCGGAGGCAGCTCCCTTCTGCACGGAGCCGCAGGAGAGAGCGAGAGAGAGAGTTGAGTGGGTGAGGATAGATTAGGAATATTTGATTATTGTTGCAATAATACAGGGACTCAGGCTGGACTTGGACTTGGTTGACCTAGCAGGTCTGTTTCGCCGAGCACCGGTGTGCTCGGGGGACCCTTAGGAGTTTTTCGCGGTTTTTACGCGGCTTTGTTTTCTTTCATTTTTACTGCCTTTTACGGTTTTTAGCGGTTTTTCTCGAGCCCCTAGATTTAGGATTTTCTGCTTGACTGTGCCGTAATTAGTAGGATCCCCACACCTAATTACTTGCATGTTCCTATAGAACGATAATTGGACCTACTAATAAATCAATAATAAAAATAGCTTAGTCGCTTTCCTGAGAGCCTACGCGCCGCGAGCCTGCCACGTCAAGCGCTACTCCTGAACTCGACTTGTCGAGAAGAGGAGGGGTGGGTCTAGACCGGACTCTTTGGATCGAGGGCGAGTGACTAAGATAGACGGTTCTATCGAGTAGAAATTGCCTGTTTAGGACTCGGTTTTCACCGCTGCATGATGAATACCCATTCATCACTCTTTATTCTTATATTTTAGCTACAAAAACCTTTGCAAATACATGTAGATATATGTAAATATAAATAATTACCAAAAGCATGCATTGTGTAAAAACCTATAATTAGCATGTTTTTGTGCAAAAATAAAAGAATAAAGATTAAAAAAAGAAAAAGAGGGAAATATTTAGAATAAATATTGAGCATCCTAACCCAAGGGAGGGCTCAGCATGGGCCTGACCGCATAAAAGCCACAGTAGAGGGAGATAGGAGCTCATGTGTAAATATTTGTAAATAAATAATACTATATTTTCCTCACCAAAAATACAATTGTAAATACTTGTACATATTTACAAAAGATAAAAACAAAATAAAAAGTTAAAAATTAAAAAGATCAAAAATACCCTTTCACCATGTACATAGACCATGCTTCTTTATTTATTTAACCTTGTAAATAAATAAAATCATTTTCTAAACTTTTTGTAAATATTCTATGCTATATATTGTAAGTAAATAAAACAAAAAGGATCAAAACAAAAATCAAATAAAAATAACAAAATTAAAATTACAAAAATATAGTGTACAAATGCCATGTATATAGTTGTACATAACTATTTATTTCACCTATGTATATAAATAAATAAAAACAAAATAAAATACCCTTTTATCCCTCATTTTATTCTATAAAAAAATAAAATATAAAATAAGGATAAAATTGTATACAAATAATAATTAAAAAATCAAAAATCAAAAACCCTAATTATGTACATATACCTATATGGTACATATTATGTATATAGCTTATTTTTATTTCCAAAAATTAATTAAAAATCATAAAAAAATAGAAAAAAATAAAATAAAAATATTTCATGTTTTGGGTTTTTGCTGATTCGGCCCTAGCTAGGTATATTTGTCACCTTAAGATCCTGCCACGCGGCTGATTTCATTGGGTCCTGGGGATGTTGACCGCCCGGTCAACTGACCCCCCCAGGACCATTCTTCGCGGATTCGAGCACCGGACTTTATTCTCGGATTATACCCGCTCGACCCGACTGCCTAACACCTAAACCCCGGCTCCGTTTGACACCTCTCACATCCGACACCCTCGCCGGGCATCGACCTCGGGATCCGCGCGCCACCGTGACCCTACCCGACCAGCCCTAGTCGGGTCTGCACACACGTATAAAGCCGAGCTCTGCCACCTTCAATCGCATCTTTTGGCTAATCCACTCCACCCCAGTGAGCTCCAGCACCCGAGCGTGAGTGACAGCTCGCTCCAGGTGCCGTCGCAGCGAGGAGAGGGGCCGATTTCCATTGATCCGGCGACTGCGCGCCGCCGTGCTCCGCCCAGAGCAGGAGCTCGAGCCTCGGGCCGAGACAACCCTTGAGGCCACGACTAGGAGCTACCTCAGCTCCAGCATAGTCTCACCATCCGCCCAGGTAACCCCTTAGTGTCTCTATTTAGTCTAATTCTGGTTAGCCCCAAATCGTACCGCCGCCGTGTTCCGTCGATTCCGACCATCTCGAACATCCTTTCGATCATCGGAACCCGTCATCACCTCCGCCGTCCCCCCGCGCACCTTCTCCATACACCCATCCAACCTAGCTCGCACAGGAGCTGGGGTTCGAGCTCTACCGTCCGTCGCTTCGCCGGAGCTCGCTCATCCCGACGCATAGACCACATCCACACCGCCTAACCGGGTCGAGGCACTTTGCCCTCGACCCGCGAAGCTTCTGACCTATTTTGCAGGACCAGAGGAGGGATATCTGAGGCCTCCCGACATTCGGCCAGGAGCTTTCCTCCGCCGACCTTGCCGGAGCCCCTCCAGAGCTCGGCTAGGCCATCGGAGTCGACCATTAGCTGCGGAGCTCCATCGCGCATCTTCTCCGATATCCGGAAGCAGCAGACGAGGACCACAGCGCTCGCACGAGGCCGGCGAAGCTCGCCGGCTGAGTGTTCTTCCACCATCCTCGCCAGCCGTCCGATCATCCTCGACCTCCAGTTGTCATCTCGTCCGTCCATTCCAGGAGGAGCAGCCACCGTCCGATCCTTGGAGAGGAGATCTGGAGCGCCCACCAGCGTACCCGTCAGATCATCCACGTGGAGCGCATCCGACGGCCCGCTTAATAAGGGGTAAATTACCCTTAGGCCCAGCCTTTGTTTTTATTGAGTTTTAGTCCTGTAAATATTTTAGCAAGGTGTTTAGTTTAGGGTTATTTGCACACTGGACCTCGTACTTTAGTTTATTTGCACTTATGCCCCTGTTTGTGTGAGCCACGTGCTTCGTCACGTGTATGTTTGGTGTAATTGCAACTTTAGTCCTGTAGTTCTGGTTGTTCGTTAATGAATGAAAACATTTTAGTATTTGCATATATGCCCCTGTGAGTGTTTTAATTCCGCATGTGCGCCTATTAGTGGGTTATTTGCAAGACAGCCCCTGGACTTTTTGGTACGAGTTACCAGAAGGTCCTCGGGACTTGTTTTTCTTATCAAAAGGTCCCTGAGTGCCCCAGGACGCGCCGAGCGCGTGACTTCTTGGGTTAATTGCACCAGGACCCCCAGAACTTTGGGTATTTGCACTTTGGTCCCTATGCACAGTGCCCTCTTGTTATTTTTGAATAAAATATCAAATCACCTCCAAATTCGATGAAAATTTGACCCATGGTTCCTGCCATGGTGTAGGATTTTCGAGAATTTTTTAGGATATTTCTGAGTTTATTTGCTATTTTTAAAAATTCAAAAACATCTATTTTTGGCACTGTTCAGTTTTAAAAATCACAAAAAATATAAAAACCCCCTAAAAATTCTATAAAAATTAGATACTGTTGATTTTGTGTTCTTTGATTTTCTAGCCAATTTTGGCTAATTTTCATCACTGAAAACCTGTAAAAACTTAAAAACCCTCAAAAACTCATAAAAATTCTAATAAATATGTTAAAAACCCAAAAACAATAATTTTGGTACTCAAATTTTCCTTGTTTTACCTAGTTTACAGGAAAAATACCTCCAGGTCCTCTTGAGGTCCTTAGATATTTTATCTAGGGATTTTGGGCTTGGCTGGACAGTACCTTGCATTCTTGCTACTGTTTGATTTTTAGAAAATAAAATACACATCAGAAAAATCCCAAAAATTCACCAAAAACATTAAAAAATATAAAAAACATAAAAATATTTTTGTCTGAATTTTTGCTTACTTCTTGATGCATTAAATAATTTGTTGAAGTGTGCTTGCTTTTGCTTTTCTCATTCTCTTCACATATTAAAAATTCCAAAAAAATTAAAAACAATTAAAAACCACAAAAAAATGTTTTCCCTTTTTCTCTGATTTTTTGACTACTTCGTAGGCTTTTTAGCCAATCCGTGCTCCTTGAGTTCGACCCTGGGTGCTATACCAGGTAAATCTCATAGCAGGACCGCTCACTTTGTTTTGATTGATCTTTGATTTATTTAGTGGTCTGATTTTTTTCTTGATTAAGTTGACTTGATCGCTTGGGTTGCAACGACCAATTTAGCACCTATACCCTAGCCTTCAGGTCGCTTATCAGAATGGCTCCGTTGCCGGGGATCACGGCTTAGTAGTCACTTTTAGCTTTTTCCGCAGCTTTTTGAGTTTCGCGGATTTTTGTATAGAATTGTGTAGATATATTTTTCTGACATTTTTCTACAATAATCTGGTTTGACACTCTTGTTTTTGTTTTCTTGCGAGGGCCCGAGGATCGAGGCGGCTTCTTCGGAAGCCGACGCAACCGCGAGAACCGGAGGCGGCTCTCTTCTTCACAGAGCCGCAGGAGAGTGCAGGGAAGCAAGCAGGAGTGCGGGAGTCGCGGGATAACCGCGGATTAGCGTAGTTTAGATTAGGATTTATTTCCAGTACATTTGACTATTATTGTAATAATACAGGTACACTCAGAGACTTGAACTGTTGTGGACTTGACTTAGCGGGTCTGTTTCGCCGAGCACCGGTGTGCTCGGGGGACCCTTAGGAGATTTTCGCGGTTTTTGACGCGGTTTTCTTCTACTTTTTTCTGCCTTTTCCGGTGTTTATGCGGTTTTTGCTCGAGCCCCTAGACTTAGGAATTTCTGGTGCTTGTGCCGTAATTAGTAGGATCCAAACACCTAATTGCTTATCTGTTCCCATAGAACATAATTGGACCTACTAATAATAAATAATAAAAATAACTTAGTCGCTTTCCTGGGAGCCTACGCGCCGCGAGCCTGCCCCGTCAAGCGCTACTCCTGAACTCGACCTGTCGAGAAGAGGAGGGGTGGGTCTAGACCGGACTCTTTGGATCGAGGGCGAGTGACTGAGTTAGACGGTTCTGCGCTAGAAATTGCTCGTCTAGGACTCGGTTTTTCCCGTTGCATCATTTAGGTAGATTTCTTTCTGTCTTTAAATTCTGCGCGGATCACTTGCATGTAGAGTGCTGGAGACAAGGTACGCATTTCTATCTCAGCATGCATCATTGATTTCTCGCGCATCGGCTTTTTTGTCTTCTCCCCCCTGTTTTCGGACTAAATAATCAGGAGAACCGAAAAATTCGTTAGGCCTTTTGTTTGATTTGAAAAATATTAAAAAGAAAAACCATAAAATTGGGACTGGCTAAGATTATTGATCTTAAAAACCGCTCACCCTAAAAATTTTGTCTTGGGGAGAGCAACCCCCTCATTGTCTGGTTTGGATGCGCGAGAGAGTGACCCGCACCCTAGGTAGAGCTTCCCGGTGCTAGTCCCGACTAATTACCGACTCTTCCGTGCGGGCCAGTCGGTTGGGATAGCATCGGATATCCTAACAGGTCACGTAAAGCGCTCTGATATTTCGCGTGTTCACCAAAATAAAATAGACAAGATAATTTGACCGAACTTTCACGGTCTTCAGCTCACGTTGCGTTGGTGAACAGGGGGTTTGTTTTGTGATCATAGTTTCTCCAGATCTCATCCGCACTACTCGCCAGATCAAGATGATGGGTAGACGGTCTCTTAGGCAGCCTCTGGCTGCACCGCTCTCGGGCACGTCTACCCGATCATCTAGGTTGGCCCGCGAGAGCCGAGACCAGCTCTCCGAGCCCGAGTACGACTCCGCCCTGTTCCCCCTCGACCCCCTTTCTTCTGGTATTGAGAGACATGAGCCCGAGGAGAGATTAGCAGATTTGACAACACCTGAGTTGGGCTCATTTGATTTTGCAGACATCGCCATGGCCGGCAGTTCAGATGATCACCCCCGTCAGCCCGAGCATTTTGTACTAGACCAGGGGGCGATCAACTCCACCCTGATCGCATCACTCGAGACAGTTCAGCAGCAGCTACGCGATCAGGGGGCATTCATGATCGAGATGAGGCGAGAGTTGGAGAGGCTCCGAGCAGAGCGAGACCAGCAGAGCGAGCCTGAGGAGATGCCTGATGCAGAGGCCGCAGCCGATGCGGGCGTTACACAATCCCGGATCTACTCTGATGCATCACTGGGTGGTAGTGCCAGCGATCGTGGGGGACTTCAAGTTCCCCCTGAACACCTTGCAGTTACTGCCCCGTTTCCACAGACTAGCCACTAAGGAGACCCACCTCCACCTCCAGGAGTTTCTGATGATCTGCAGCACTGTCCACGATCACCACGTGGACCAGGACACGATCCGGATGATAGCCTTCCCTTTTTCACTGGCAGATAGAGCAGCCACCTGGCTGAAGCATTTAGGGAAGTTTGTCTACACCTGGGAGCAGCTCCGCACCGAGTACTTGAAAAAGTACTATCCACTCGGGCGGACGAATGCAGCGAGGGCCCTGATCAGCAACTTCTCCATGTTCCCCAACGAGCAGTTTCACGAGGCTTGGGAGAGGTTTCGAGAGCTCCTCGACAGATGCCCGCACCACGACATCTCCAAGCCGAACCTAGTTCAGAGCTTTTTCAGCGGGTTGACGCCAGAGCTTCAGGGTCTGGTGAACGCTTCTTGCGGCGGGTCCTACTTTGCCAAGGACCACGACCAGGTCTGGGCCATCTACGAGGAGATGTCCGAGAACTACATGGTGATGTCCCAGACCAGGTTGTATACTCAGAGACCCCAGCCACAGCAGCCAGGACCCGTGCAGTACCAGCGGATAGCATGGGTAGATGCAGGTCCATCCAGTTCGTCCGCAGTCGCAGCAGCACAGGCAGAGTCATCCGTTGCGGACATGGGTATTATCAGCGAGAAGTTGGACTGCATGGAGCTGATCGAGAAGAAGCAGTGCCAGAGCATCACTCAGATGGAACAGATGGCACAGGTTCTGAGCGACATGAAGACCCAGCTCATGTGCCTCCAGGAGACACAGACGGCTTCACAGCCCCGTCTTCTGTCGCGAGGCGATACCGGCGGCAGCAGCAGCTCGTCCCAGCGCTCCAGCTCCTCACAGCAGCCTAGACAGGTTCACCTTGTACAGGCGGAGCCGTACCAGCAGCCGCAGCCCACTTACCAGTCCACACCATCTCCAGACATGCAGATGGTGGTCTACCAGCCGGATCAGCCTCTGGCAGTACTCCCGCCAGACCCCTTCGATGCAGAGCCGTTGATGGATGTCAACGGGATTTGGTATGACCGCCCCCAGCCTGGGATCCAACGAGACCATCCCGGATTCAGGTGGGGGAGTGGTGGTGCCCAGCCCCAACAGCAGCCGTCAGGACAGGGAGGGCAGTACTCCCAGCAGAGAGAGCACCAGCAGTCACAGCAGCACCCAGCACACCAGCAGCACCAGCCATCATCCTTCGGTCCTCGTCCCTATCAGCAGCAGGGACAGTCGTGGAGGCGTGAGCAGCAGGCTCACCCGATTCAGCAGCAACACCCGTCCTCATATCCCTCTTACCAGCACCATCAGCAGCAGATCCAGCAGCCTCACCCACAGAGAGGCTACCCGTCGGGCTCCCACGAGAGCCCCGCTTTGGATGACATCGCCCGCCTCCTCACGGACCAGCAGGCCACCTTCAGACGGGAGATGGACGAGTTCCGCCAGGAGATGCGGGACTTGGTGAGAGGGAAGGCCGCCATTCCAGCCCAGATTGAGCCGAACCCGAACAATCTCAAGAGGAAATCTGAGCAGGTAGTACATACTGAGTTAGCCACTCCTAGTGACCCATTTGATGATACATCTTCGGATCTATTTGATGCTGATTTTGTCACACTTAGGAGCGGTAGGACCCCAGCAGGCGGCGGCGCCTCATCTGAGCTTCACCACGAGGATACTTCAGAGGCGCCACATGAGGAGGAGAGCGGTACTGAGGCCGCTCCAGATGATGATGGTGGCACTGATGCCACCAAGGATGCTGATCCTACCGGCGGTACTGAGGCCGCCGCTTCATCAGTTCGAGGAGGTGGTACTGACGCCACCAGTAGAGCCGAGCCAGCCCGCGGTACTGCTGCCACGAGACGTCTACCAACAGCAGCAGCAGAGCCAGCCAGAGGTGGTACTGAGGCCACCGGTGTTTGTACAGATAGAGATGTTGTCTTTCCTCGCATTCCTGTATCTCCGAACTCTGTTATGAATAAAGGAAAAGGTTTACTTTCTTCTGGTCCCACTGTGGTGCATGATGTATGTGTGGATCCGGTCCTTGAACCGTCTAGACCTTTTCCTAGTCCTTCATCTGAGAAGGCCCTGTGATCCCCTTCCCTAGAGCCCTTCAGATGGGGAAGGGGAAGAAAAAAGAAAATGATCCAAAAAAGAGAGAGCTTGAGGAGTTCAGCCAGAGCATGATTGATAGGTTCCACATCCAGCTGACCCTCCAGGAGGCTTTGCAGCACATCCCCCTTCTCCAGCGATCTTTGAGAGACAGGACTACAGTCAGGAGGAGGAGGAGGAGGAACCACACTTCCGAGATCCATGTGCTGACGAAAGCCACGTGTTTTGCGATCCAGAACCGACTGCCAGCCAAGAGGCCAGATTCAGGGGCCCCGTATGTCAGATGCCAGATCAGTGAGCAGAGGTTCGACCGTACTCTTCTAGATAGCGGATCGTCGATCAACCTTCTTCCGGCAGCCCTTCTCGACCGCTTCGAGTTGGGCACTCTTCGACAGAGCAGGACAGTCCTTCAGTTCGCTGATCGATCTGTCAAGAGGCCGAAGGGGTTATTACGAGACGTTATCATCACGATTCAGGGCCTGAAATTCCCCGTGGACTTCGTAGTGTTGGACATGGAGATCCCTGAGTCAGTGGCCGATACCCCCATCATCCTTGGTCGTCCGTTCTTGGCCACAGCCAAGGCGGTGACTGATCATGATAGCGGGAAGGTGTACTTTCGCGTCGAGGGCGAGAGTATACAAATAGAGACGGTCAAGGACTACAGAGCTAGAGAGAGAACCCGCTCAGATGCGAGTACAGATTCAGAGCAGCTGACAGACACAGAGCCAGACATCCACCAGGACTGTGATTTTGTGATCACAGACGATGAGGCAGCTTGGGCAGATCCTGCAGCACAGACCATCCTCTCATATTCAGATACAGCTGATGCCGAGATGATAGCAGAGGAGAGTCTGGAGAGCACAGCCCTGGTTCAGGATACCATAGAGGCAGCAGAGCCGGTCCTTGATCGCGACACGATGTTCAGTGATGGTGGTGCTAAGGCCACCTTGTCTTCCGGTGGTACTGATGCCACCACGATTGATGCAGATCCCTCGAATTCAGAGTCTGATTGGGCCGATTGTTATGATCAGATGCCAGACCTGAGTTCACCTGAGCCTATAGATGAGGAGGAGGTAGGTGCAGAGCCGAGCAGAGACAGTGCAGTTGAGCAGCCTTCTCCCGATCCAGTTTGCGAGAGTACGCTTTCACTTTCCCAGGCAGATTTGGCAGACTTAGCAGCTTTCACTCAGTTTCTTCCGCAGCCAGATTTGCCAGCACCCAGCATTCCAGAACGGAAGCCGCTCCCTACTTCGCTGAAGTATCGATTCCTTGCGGGCGATTCAGAGATGTACCCAGTCATCATCTCCGCCGAGTTGACTGGAGATCAAGAATCCCGTTTGATGGGGGTTCTTGAAAAGAACCGCAAGGCGATCGGATGGAGCGTAGCGGATCTCCATGGGATTAGTCCAGCAGTGTGCTCCCACCATATCTATCTTGAGGAGGGGGCGAAGCCGTCGCGTGAGTTCCAGCGGCGACTGAACCCCAACCTGAGAGAGGTCGTGATGAAGGAAATATCAAAATGGTGGAGTGCAGATTTTATTTATCCCATTTCCGACTCCAAGTGGGTCAGCCCCTTGCATGTGGTGCCCAAGAAGACGAGCATCACGACTGTGATCAGTGAGTCGGGAGAGGAGATCGCTACACGAGTACCCACCTCTTGGAGGGTTTGTGTTGACTACAGGAGACTCAACCAAGCCACCAAGAAGGACCATTTCCCCCTGCCTTTTATTGACCAGATCATTGAGAGACTGGCAGGGAAGAGCCATTATTGCTTCCTGGATGGGTACTCGGGCTACAACCAAGTGGCCATCGCTCCTGAGGATCAGGAGAAGACCACCTTTACCTGTCCCTTCGGCACATATGCTTTTCGACGCATGCCATTTGGGCCATGCAATGCCCCTGCGACTTTTCAGAGGTGCATGCTGTCGATCTTTTCGGACATGGTCGGGGAGTGTTTAGAGGTCTTCATGGACGATTTCTCGGTCTACGGCGACGGATTCGATTCTTGTCTTGACTGCCTAGACCGGGTACTCCAGCGATGTATTGAGTTTCATTTGGTTCTGTCTTGGGAGAAGAGTCACTTCATGGTGACTCAAGGGACGGTGCTTGGCCACATCATCTCCAACAGGGGCATGGAGGTTGATCCGGCCAAGGTTGATGTCATTAGAAAACTCACACCGCCGTCCAATTTGAGGCAGCTACGGTCATTCCTGGGGCACGTTGGATTTTATAGGAGATTTATTCAGGATTTCAGCAAGATTGCCCGACCGTTGACTGACCTCTTGACGAAAGACACCGAGTTCCTTGTCGATGACAAGTGTCTCTCGTCCTTTGCGACTCTCCAGCAGCATGTTATTGAGGCTCCTGTTCTCCAGCCGCCTGATTGGTCTCTCCCATTCGAGATCATGACGGACGCCTCCGATTTTGCCGTGGGGGCAGTGCTGGGACAGAGGAGGGATGGAGTTCTGTTTGCCATATACTATGCTAGCCGCACATTGGATTCCGCCCAGCGGAATTATACGGTCACAGAGAAGGAGATGCTAGCAGTAGTGTTTGCCCTAGATAAGTTCAGATCGTATATCATTGGATCTAGAGTGACTTTGTTTACAGATCACACCGCCATCAGGTACCTCATGGCAAAGAAGGATGCCAAGGCCAGACTGACTAGATGGATCCTTCTACTTCAGGAGTTCGACATTGAGATCAAGGATAAGCCTGGAGTCAAGAATGTGGTGGCGGATCATCTTTCCCGACTAGAGCAGCCTGAGGATTATGAGCAGATTGATCCTATTCGAGATACCTTCCCAGATGAGGCGATCCTTGCTATCGCCTCACTCCCGTGGTATGCCGATATTGTGAACTTTCTCGTTGCTGGGAAAGTCCCACAAGATTGGCCCAGGCAGAGGCTTGAGACCTTCCTTGCGAGGGCCAAGTCCTACCACTGGGAGGATCCCATCCTTTACCACGAAGGAGGGGATAGCGTCTGGCGTCGGTGTATTCCTCAGGAGGAACACCATAGCGTCCTCACTTACTGCCACAAGTTTGAGGCAGGAGGACATCATTCTGGGAGGAGAACGGCACAGAAAGTGCTCCAATCCGGCTTGTGGTGGCCTACCCTCTTCAAGGACTAATGAGTTCGTGAAGAGGTGTACTGACTGTCAGAGGATGGGCACTTGTGGACAGCGTGATATGATGCCGATGCAGCCCATTCACTTCTGTGAGGTTTTTGACGCATGGGGCATCGATTTCATGGGTCCATTCCCTAAGAGTCAGGGATTTGAGTACATTCTGTTGGCCGTTGATTATGTTAGTCGTTGGGTGGAGGCTATCCCCACCCGAGCCGCTGATGCGAGGACAGTTTGCAGATTTTTGAGGAAGCATATAATCACGCGGTTCGGGGTTCCACGAGTTCTGATTTCTGATGGGGGATCTCACTTCATCAACGACCAGGTGAAGGCCCTTGCTAGCGAGTTCAGTATAGACCATCGTATTGCCACACCTTACCATCCACAGACGAATGGTCTAGCTGAGGTGTCGAATAGGGAGATCAAGACTATTTTGCAGAAAGTCGTCCGCCCTGACCGAAAGGATTGGTCACAGCTTTTGGACTCGGTCTTGTGGGCATATAGGACGTCTTTCAAGACTCCATTGGGCACATCTCCCTTTCGCCTCGTATATGGCAAGCCGTGCCATTTACCTGTTGAGCTGAGGCACAAGTCACTTTGGACAGTCACAGATATTCTTATGGATCCAGATGGTATGGGAGACCAGAGGAGGGCAGAGTTAGCTGCCCTGGAGGAGCTTAGAGATGCAGCTTTCTCAAGCAGCCTACATTATAAGGAGAAAGTCAAGGAGTGGCATGATTCTCATATCAGCCACAAGCATTTTGAGATTGGACAGAGAGTATGGCTGTTTGATGCGAGGCTACGATTATTTCCAGGGAAGCTACAGAGCAAATGGAAGGGACCTTATCTCGTCAGGAAGGTACACGACAATGGTAGCATTGATATATCTGAGTTGTCTTCTGAGAGTACCTTTCGAGTGAACGGCCAGCGGCTCAAGCCATTTCTAGATCATGAGCCGCGGGATGTTATTGTTGCCCCTATTCATTTTGCGTGAGGTGTGGTCTCTTGACTCACATCTTTTGCATCTCACGCCTGATTTTCACTGTTCCTCCGCCTGTATAGATCCAGTTGTCCATATCATTCTATTCTTTAGTCCCACATCCCTTTGCTCATCTTATGATTATGCTATACTTAGGGTGTACTTTACCCTAAGTATAGGGGGGATGTAGGACCTGCGGGTATTCTTTTCACTCGTTCTGCTCCTATTTTGCTGCCTATACTTAGGGATATTTTCCCCTAAGTATAGGGGGGGCAGACTCTGTATCTTCTTCACTCAGATTTCCCTTCATGTACAGCTTGCTATACTTAGGATTAGTTAATCCTAAGTATAGGGGGAAACCACCGAGTTCCTCTCATTCTATTCATTTATTCGTTTCTGTACTTAGCCATTCCTTTTCACTTCCCTTTTACTAAGCACGAGTTATGTCTTCTTCATCGCTCTTGATCACTCTGAGGACATCGTTCGAGCTAAGTATAGGGGGGTGTATATATTTCATATATACTTTAGCCATAACTCGTACTTTGTGTGAGTGTGTTAATAAATAAAATGGCTAAAAATCACAAAATTTAAAAATTTTTCATGTACATAAACTTCTTTTATCATGCACATACATAGCTAGTGTACAAAGTATTTCTGTAAAAATGATTTCAAAAATCTTTTGTGTAAAGCTTGTGTAAATATTTTTGTACCAAAATTATGTATATAGTACAAAATTTTTCCAAAATGTTTTGAAAAATCAAAAGTTTGCAAAAATCTTGTGTAAATGTTTATAAATATCTTTTTGCAAAACTTGCACCTCATGCATCATTCATTCATGATTTCAAAACATTTTTTCAAAAATTTTGCATGATTGTAAAATATTTGTAAATAGCATCTTGTGTACATATATGTATATAGTTTTTCCTGGATGAGAGTTGACATTTAAACTAAGCCTGGAATTAAATTGAGAAATGGAGCTTGAATAAGATCTTAATCCACCTAACTTTAAGAGGAACCTTATAGGACTTAGGGTTAAGGCTTTTTAGGTCCATAAGGACTTAATTCTTTGAGTCCACTAGGCTATGAGCATATGTCATCTTGATGAGCCTAAGTAGAGCACTTAACAACACACGCATGACTCTTAGAGACAATGGCTTGACTTGCACCTGCACTTTACACATGGCTCTCCACGGATGAGGTGGTGAGGAGGCAGTTTCCTTTGGCTTGGGGTAGCATATGAGGGTAGTACTTCTAGGCGGAACCTCTCTTCTTCTTCTAGTGAAGGAAGTGCGTCTCAACTTGGTCTAGTGGTGATGAAGGCTAAAGACAGAAGCCGTGGGTTGCAATAAAGCTTCAAAAGAGGGACAGTCTACTGGCTCAAGAGGAAAATTTCTTGTATATATGCTGCACCATGTAGATATGCTCTATAGAAGTCCTTGAAAAAAAATGTGCAAAAATGCAAAAAGAACTCCAAAAAATTGGTGGGTCGGATTGAAAATTTAATAACCCCACCGGAGTGTATATAGTCAAATAAAGCAAAGCTTATGGTATCCATGTCACATCTCATGAAGCCTGCAGCGGGAGACTTAGCTACACTGGCTAAGCTTCCAAAAGTCTATACTTCTACCCCCTCTTCTTGAGCCGGTTGCACTTGAACTTAGAAGGGAATACCCCCTTCTCGAGGAAAGAGTTTCTAGACCGAGGCATTAGAGTTACCAGGTTGAGGGAGGTTGTTTCTTTGTTACTTCTGAGGTGGGGAGCCACATATCACTTACACCGCATGGAAAGATTCATGGTCATTAGAGTTTGTGTATGTAGACTTGTTCTGATCTGGTTTATTGAGGAGTCTTGTCCATAGATTGGTGGAACTTAGAGGCTGTTGGGTTTTAAGCTTAAGTCCAAATAAGGTTCCGACACATTAATAATCCAAAGATCTGATCAAGCTCCATATCCCAATTTAATGAAGGCAAGTTTAATAATCAACCTTGATCCATGTACATCCTCTTTTTCTTTTTCTTTCTTTCTTTTTCACTTCTTTTTCAAATAAGTGTTTGCTAAGGGACTAGCAAAGTTAAGTATAGGGGGGTGATGAATACCCATTCATCACTCTTTATTCTTATATTTTAGCTACAAAAACCTTTGCAAATACATGTAGATATATGTAAATATAAATAATTACCAAAAGCATGCATTGTGTAAAAACCTATAATTAGCATGTTTTTGTGCAAAAATAAAAGAATAAAGATTAAAAAAAAGAAAAAGAGGGAAATATTTAGAATAAATATTGAGCATCCTAACCCAAGGGAGGGCTCAGCATGGGCCTGACCGCATAAAAGCCACAGTAGAGGGAGATAGGAGCTTATGTGTAAATATTTGTGTAAATAAATAATACTATATTTTCCTCACCAAAAATACAATTGTAAATACTTGTACATATTTACAAAAGATAAAAACAAAATAAAAAGTTAAAAATTAAAAAGATCAAAAATACCCTTTCACCATGTACATAGACCATGCTTCTTTATTTATTTAACCTTGTAAATAAATAAAATCATTTTCTAAACTTTTTGTAAATATTCTATGCTATATATTGTAAGTAAATAAAACAAAAAGGATCAAAACAAAAATCAAATAAAAATAACAAAATTAAAATTACAAAAATATAGTGTACAAATGCCATGTATATAGTTGTACATAACTATTTATTTCACCGATGTATATAAATAATAAAAACAAAATAAAAATACCCTTTTATCCCTCATTTTATTCTATAAAAAAATAAAATATGAAATAAGGATAAAATTGTATATAATAATAATTAAAAATCAAAAATCAAAAACCCTAATTATGTACATATACCTATATGGTACATATTATGTATATAGCTTATTTTTATTTCCAAAAATTAATTAAAAATCACAAAAAAAATGAAAAAAATAAAATAAGAATATTTCATGTTTTGGGTTTTTGCGGATTCGGCCCCTAGCTAGGTGTATTTGTCACCTTAAGATCCTGCCACGCGGCCTGATTTCATTGGGTCCTGGGGATGTTGACCGCCCGGTCAACTGACCCCCCCCAGGACCATTCTTCGCGGATTCGAGCACCGGACTTTATTCTCGGATTTATACCCGCTCGACCCGATTGCCTAACACCTAAACCCCGGCTCCGTTTGACACCTCTCACATCCGACACCCTCGCCGGGCATCGACCTCGGGATCCGCGCGCCACCGTGACCCTACCCGACCAGCCCTAGTCGGGTCTGCACACACGTATAAAGCCGAGCTCCGCCACCTTCAATCGCATCTTTTGGCTAATCCACTCCACCCCAGTGAGCTCCAGCACCCGAGCGTGAGTGACAGCTCGCTCCAGGTGCCGTCGCAGCGAGGAGAGGGGCCGGTTTCCATTGATCCGGCGACTGCGCGCCGCCGTGCTCCGCCCAGAGCAGGAGCTCGAGCCTCGGGCCGAGACAACCCTTGAGGCCACGACCAGGAGCTACCTCAGCTCCAGCATAGTCTCACCATCCGCCCAGGTAACCCCTTAGTGTCTCTATTTAGTCTAATTTCTGGTTAGCCCCAAATCGTACCGCTGCCGTGTTCCGTCGATTCCGACCATCTCGAGCATCCTTTCGATCATCGGAACCCGTCATCACCTCCGCCGTCCCCCCGCGCACCTTCTCCATACACCCATCCAACCTAGCTCGCACAGGAGCTGGGGTTCGAGCTCTACCGTCCATCGCTTCGCCGGAGCTCGCTCATCCCGACGCATAGACCACATCTACACCGCCTAACCGGGTCGAGGCACTTTGCCCTCGACCCGCGAAGCTTCTGACCTATTTTGCAAGACCAGAGGAGGGCTATCTGAGGCCTCCCGACATTCGGCCAGGAGCTTTCCTCCGCCGACCTTGCCGGAGCCCCTCCAGGGCTCGGCTGGGCCATCGGAGTCGACCATTAGCTGCGGAGCTCCATCGCGCATCTTCTCCGATATCCGGAAGCAGCAGACGAGGACCACAGCGCTCGCACGAGGCCGGCGAAGCTCGCCGGCTGAGTGTTCTTCCACCATCCTCGCCAGCCGTCCGATCATCCTCGACCTCCAGTTGTCATCTCGTCCGTCCATTCCAGGAGGAGCAGCCACCGTCCGATCCTTGGAGAGGAGATCTGGAGCGCCCACCAGCGTACCCGTCAGATCATCCACGTGGAGCGCATCTGACGGCCCGCTTAATAAGGGGTAAATTACCCTTAGGCCCAGCCTTTGTTTTTATTGAGTTTTAGTCCTGTAAATATTTTAGCAAGTTGTTTAGTTTAGGGTTATTTGCACACTGGACCTCGTACTTTAGTTTATTTGCACTTATGCCCCTGTTTGTGTGAGCCACGTGCTTCGTCACGTCTATGTTTGGTGTAATTGCAACTTTAGTCCTGTAGTTCTGGTTGTTCGTTAATGAATGAAAACATTTTAGTATTTGCATATATGCCCCTGTGAGTGTTTTAATTCCGCATGTGCGCCTATTAGTGGGTTATTTGCAAGACAGCCCCTGGACTTTTTGGTACGAGTTACCAGAAGGTCCTCGGGACTTGTTTTTCTTATCAAAAGGTCCCTGAGTGCCCCAGGCACGCGCCGAGCACGTGACTTCTTGGGTTAATTGCACCAGGACCCCCAGAACTTTGGGTATTTGCACTTTGGTCCCTGTGCACAGTGCCCTCTTGTTATTTTTGAATAAAATATCAAATCACCTCCAAATTCGATGAAAATTTGACCCATGGTTCCTGCCATGGTGTAGGATTTTCGAGAATTTTTGAGGACATTTCTGAGTTTATTTGCTATTTTTAAAAATTCAAAACATCTATTTTTGGCACTGTTCAGTTTTAAAAATAACAAAAAAAATATAAAAACCACCCTAAAAATTCGATAAAAATTAGGTACTGTTGATTTTGTGTTCTTTGATTTTCTAGCCAATTTTGGCTAATTTTCATCACTGAAAACCCGTAAAAACTTAAAAACCCTCAAAAACTCATAAAAATTCTAATAAATATGCTAAAAACCCAAAAACAATAATTTTGGTACTCAAATTTTCCTTGTTTTACCTAGTTTACAGGAAAAATACCTCCAGGTCCTCTTGAGGTCCTTAGATATTTTATCTAGGGATTTTGGGCTTGGCTGGACAGTACCTTGCATTCTTGCTACTGTTTGATTTTTAGAAAATAAAATACACATCAGAAAAATCCCAAAAATTCACCAAAAACATTAAAAAACATAAAAAAACATAAAAATATTTTTGTCTGAATTTTTGCTTACTTATTGATGCATTAAATAATTTGTTGAAGTGTGCTTGCTTTTGCTTTTCTCATTCTCTTCACATATTAAAAATTCCAAAAAAATTAAAAACAATTAAAAACCACAAAAAAATGTTTTCCCTTTTTCTCTGATTTTTTGACTACTTCGTAGGCTTTTTAGTCAATCCATGCTCCTTGAGTTCGACCTTGGGTGCTATACCAGGTAAATCTCATAGCAGGACCGCTCACTTTGTTTTGATTGATCTTTGATTTATTTAGTGGTCTGATTTTTTTCTTGATTAAGTTGACTTGATCGCTTGGGTCGCAACGACCAATTTAGCACCTATACCCTAGCCTTCAGGTCGCTTATCACTGCATCATATAGGTAGTTTCTTTCCTGCCTTTACATTTATGCGCGGATCATATTGCATGTAGAGTGCTGGAGTCAGGTACGCCTTCCTTACTTTGCATGCATCATTGATTTCATCGTGCATCGGCTTTTTCGTCTTCTCCCCCCTATTTTGGATTAAATAATCAGGAGAACCGAAAAATTTGTTAGGTGTTTGTTTGATATTTGAAAAATATTAAAAAAGGAAACCATAAAATTGGGACTGGTTAACACTATTGATCTTAAAAGACGCTCACCCTAATAATTTTGTCTTGGGGAGAGCAACCCCCTCATTGTATGGTTTGGATGCGCGAGAGAGTGACCCACACCCTAGGTAGAACCCCCCGGTGCTAGTCCCGACTGATTACCGACTCTTCCGTACGGGCCAGTCGGTTGGGATAGCATCGGATATCCTAACAGGTCACGTAAGCGCTCTGATATTTTGTGTGTTCACCAAAATAAAATCGACAAGATAATTTGACCGACCTTTCACGGTCTTCAGCCCGCGTTGCGTTGGTGAATCGGGGGTTTGTTTTGTGATCATAGTTTCTCCAGATCTCATCCGCACTACTCGCCAGATCAAGATGATGGGTAGACGCTCTCTTAGGCAGCCTCTGGCTGCACCGCTTTCGGGCACGTCTACCCGATCATCTAGGTTGGCCCGCGAGAGCCGAGACCAGCTCTCCGAGCCCGAGTATGACTCCGCCCTGTTCCCCCTCGACCCCCTTTCTTTTGGTACTGAGAGACATGAGCCCGAGGAGAGATTAGCAGATTTGACAGCACCTGAGTTGGGCTCGTTTGATTTTGCAGACGTCGCCATGGCCGGCAGTTCAGACGATCACCCCCGTCAGCCCGAGCATTTTGTACTAGACCAGGGGGCGATCAACTCCACCCTGATCGCATCACTTGAGACAGTCCAACAGCAGTTACGCGATCAGGGAGCGTTTATGATTGAGATGAGGAGAGAGTTGGAGAGGCTCAGAGCAGAGCGAGACCAGCAGAGCGAGCCTGAGGAGATACCTGATGCAGAGGCACGAGCCGCAGCAACCGCAGCAGCAACAGCAGCAGCCGCCGCCGCCGGAGGACCACCTAGACCGATGCGGGAGTTGCACAACCCCGGATCTACACTGATGCACCATTGGGTGGTGGTACCTGCTATCGTGGGGGACTTCAAGTTCCCTCCGAACACCCTGCAGATGCTTCCCCGTTTTCACGGACTTGCCACTGAGGAGCCCCACCTCCACCTCCAGGAGTTTCTGATGATTTGCAGCACTGTCCACGACCGCCACGTGGACCAGGACACGATCAGGATGATCGCCTTCCCCTTTTCACTGGCAGATAGAGCAGCCACCTGGCTGAAACACTTGGGGAAGTTTGTCTAGACCTGGGAGCAGCACCGCACCGAGTACTTGAACAAGTACTATCCACTCGGGCGGACGAATGCAGCGAGGGCCCTGATCAGCAACTTCTCCATGCTCCCCAACGAGCAATTTCACGAGGCATGAGAGAGGTTCCGAGAGCTCACAGACAGATGCCCGCACCACGACATCACGAAGCCGAACCTTGTTCAGAGCTTTTTCAGCGGGTTGACACCAGAGCTCCAGGGCCTGGTGAATGCTTCTTGCGAAGGGTCCTATTTCGCCAAGGATCACGACCAGGTCTGGGCCATTTTCGAGGAGATGGCCGAGAATTATATGGTGATGTCCCAGACCCGGTTATATACACAGAGACCTCAGCCGCATCAGCCAGGACTCGTGCAGTACCAGCGGATAGCACGGGTAGATGCAGGTCCATCCAGTTCATCCACAGTCGCAACAGCACAGTTAGAGTCGTCCGCTGCGGACATGGGCATTATCAGCGAGAAGTTGGACCGCATGGAGCTGATTGAGAAGAAGCAGTGCCAGGGCATCACTCAGATGGAGCAGATGGCACAGACTCTGAGCGACATGAAGACCCAGCTCTTGTGTCTTCTGGAGGCACAGACGGCTTCTCAGCCCCGTCTTCAGTCGCGAGGCGACTCCGGTAGCAGCAGCAGCTCGTCCCAGCGCTCCAGCACCCTTGTGCAGCCTAGAAAGGTTCACCTTGTACAGGCGAAGCCGTACCAGCAGCCGCAGCCCACCTACCAGTCCCCACCATCTCCAGAGATGCAGATGGTGGTCTACCAGCCGGACCAGCCTCTGGCAGTACTCCCGCCAGCCCCCTATGATGCCGAGCCGTTGATGGATGTCAACGGGATTTGGTATGACCGCCCCCAGCCTGGGATCCGACGAGACCATCCCGGATTCAGGTGGGGGAGTGGTGGTGCCCAGCCCCAGTAGCAGCCATCAGGTCAGGGAGGGCAGTACTCCCAGCAGAGAGATCACCAGCAGTCGCAGCAGCAGCCCCCAGCTTACCAGGCACACCAGCCATCATCCTTCGGTCCTCGTCCCTATCAACAGCAGGGACAGTCGTGGAGACGTGAGCAGCAGGCTCACCCAGTTCAGCAGCAGCACCCTACCTCATACCCCTCTTACCACCAGCAGTACCAGCAGCCTCATTCCCAGAGAGGCTACCCGTCGGGCTCCCACGAGAGCCCCTCTTTGGATGACATCGCCCGCCTCCTCACGGATCAGCATGCCACATTTAGACGGGAGATGGACGAGTTCCGCCAGGAGATGCGGGACTTGGTGAGAGGGAAGGCCGCCATTCCAGCCCAGATCGAGCCGAACCCGAACAACCTCAAGAGGAAATCTGAGCAGGTAGTACACACTGAGCTTGCCACTCCTAGTGACCCATTTGATGATATGTCTTCGGATCTATTTGATGCTGATTTTGTCACACTTAGGAGCGGTAGGACCCCAGCAGGCGGCGGCGCCACATCTGAGCTTCACCACGAGGATACTTCAGAGGCGCCACATGAGGAGGAGGAGAGCGGTACTGAGGCCGCTCCAGATGATGATGGTGGCACTGATGTCACCAAGGACGCTGATCCCACCGGCGGTACTGAGGCCGCCGCTTCACCAGTTTGAGGAGGTGGTATTGATGCCACCCGTTTAGCCGAGTCAGCACGCGGTACTGATGCCGCGAAACGTCCACCAGCAGCAGCAGAGCCAGCTAGAGGTGGTACTGAGGCCACCGGTGTTTGTATTGAGAGATATGTTGTCTTTCCTCGCCTTGATGTATCTCAGAACTTTGATTCGAATAAAGGAAAAGGTTTAGTTTCTTCTGGTCCCACTGTGGTGCATGATGTATGTGTGGATCCGGTCGTCGAACCATCTAGGCCTTTTCCTAGTCCTTCATCTGAGAAGGACCCTGTGATCCCCTTCCCTAGAGCCCTTCAGATGGGGAAGGGGAAGAAAAAAGAAAATCCGAAAAAGAGAGAGCATGAGGAGTTCAGCCCGAGCATGATCGATCGATTCCACATCCAGCTAACCCTCCAGGAGGCTTTGCAGCACATCCCCCTTCTCCAGCGTTCATTGAGAGACAGGACTACAGTCAGGAGGAGGAGGAGAACCACACTTCAGAGATTCACGTGCTGACCAAAGCCACGTGTTTCGCGATCCAGAACCGACTGCCAGCCAAGAGGCCAGATTCAGGGGCCCCGTATGTCAGATGCCAGATTAGTGAGCAGAGGTTCGACCGTACTCTTCTAGATAGCGGATCGTCGATCAACCTTCTTCCGGCAGCCCTTCTCGACCGCTTCGAGTTGGGCACTCTTCGACAGAGCAGGACAGTCCTTCAGTTCGCTGATCGATCTGTCAAGAGGCCAAAGGGGTTATTACGAGACGTTATCGTCACGATTCAGGGCCTGAATTCCCCGTGGACTTCGTAGTGTTGGACATGGAGATCCCTGAGTCAGTGGCCGATACCCCCATCATTCTAGGTCGTCCGTTCTTGGCCACAGCCAAGGCGGTGACTGATCATGATAGCGGGAAGGTGTACTTTCGCGTCGAGGGCGAGAGTATACACATAGAGACGGTCGAGGACTACAGAGCTAGAGAGAGAGCCCGCTCAGATGCGAGTACAGATTCAGAGCAGCTGACAGACACAGAGCCAGACATCCACCAGGACTGTGATTTTGTGATCACAGACGATGAGGCAGCTTGGGCAGATCCTGCAGCACAGACCATCCTCTCATATTCAGATACAGCTGATGCCGAGATGATAGCAGAGGAGAGTCTGGAGAGCACAGCCCTGGTTCAGGATACCATAGAGGCAGCAGAGCCGGTCCTTGATCGCGACACGATGTTTAGTGATGGTGGTGCTGAGGCCACCTTGTTTTCCGGTGGTACTGATGCCACCGCGACTGATACAGATCCCTCGGATTCAGACTCTGATTGGGCCGATTGCTATGATCAGATGCCAGACCTGAGTCCACCTGAGCCTTTAGATGAGGAGGAGGTAGATGCAGAGTCGAGCAGAGACAGTGCAGTTGAGCAACCTTCTCCCGATCCAGTTTGCGAGAGTACGCTTTCACTTTCCCAAGCAGATTTGGCAGACTTAGCAGCTTTCACTCAGTTTCTTCCGCAGCCAGATTTGCCAGCACCCAGTATTCCAGAGCTGAAGCCGCTCCCTACTTCGCTGAAGTATCGATTCCTTGCGGGCGATCCAGAGATGTACCCAGTCATCATCTCCGCCGAGTTGACTGGAGAGCAAGAATCCCGTTTGATGGGGGTTCTTGAAAAGAACCGCAAGGCGATCGGATGGAGCGTGGCGGATCTCCATGGGATTAGTCCATCAGTGTACTCCCACCATATCTATCTCGAGGAGGGGGCGAAGCCGTCGCGTGAGTTCCAGCGGCGACTGAACCCCAACTTGAGAGAGGTCGTGATGAAGGAAATATCGAAATGGTGGAGTGCAGATTTTATTTATCCCATTTCCGACTCCAAGTGGGTCAGCCCCTTGCATGTGGTGCCCAAGAAGACGGGCATCACGACTGTGATCAGTGAGTCGGGAGAGGAGATCGCTACACGAGTACCCACCTCTTGGAGGGTCTGCGTTGACTACAGGAGACTCAACCAGGCCACCAAGAAGGACCATTTCCCCCTGCCTTTTATTGACCAGATCATTGAGAGACTGGCAGGGAAGAGCCATTATTGCTTCCTGGATGGGTACTCGGGCTACAACCAAGTGGCCATCGCTCCTGAAGATCAGGAGAAGACCACCTTTACTTGTCCCTTCGACACATATGCTTTTCGACGCATGCCATTTGGGCTATGCAATGCCCCTGCGACTTTTCAGAGGTGCATGCTGTCGATCTTTTCGGACATGGTAGGGGAGTGTTTAGAGGTCTTTATGGACGATTTCTCGGTCTACGGCGACGGATTCGACTCCTGTCTTGACTGCCTAGACCGAGTACTCCAGCGATGTATTGAGTATCATTTGGTTCTATCTTGGGAGAAGAGTTACTTCATGGTGACTCAAGGGACGGTGCTTGGCCACATCATCTCCAACAGGGGCATGGAGGTTGATCCGGCCAAGGTTGATGTCATTAGGAAACTCGCACCGCCGTCCAATCTGAGGCAGCTACGGTCATTCCTGGGGCATGTTGGATTTTATAGGAGATTTATTCAGGATTTCAGCAGGATTGCCCGACCGTTGACTGACCTCTTGACGAAAGACACCGAGTTCCTTGTCGATGACAAGTGTCTCTCGTCCTTTGCGACTCTCCAGCAGTGCGTGATTGAGGCTCTTGTCCTCCGGCCGCCTGATTGGTCTCTCCCATTCGAGATCATGATGGATGCCTCCGACTTTGCCGTAGGGGCAGTGCTGGGACAGAGGAGGGATGGAGTTCTGTTTGCCATACACTACGCTAGCCGCACATTGGATTCCGCCCAGCGGAATTACACAGTCACAGAGAAGGAAATGCTAGCCGTAGTGTTTGCCCTAGATAAGTTCAGATCGTATATCATTGGATCTAGAGTGACTTTGTTTACAGATCACACCGCCATCAGGTACCTCATGGCAAAGAAGGATGCCAAGGCCAGACTGACTAGATGGATCCTTCTACTCTAGGAGTTCGATATTGAGATTAAGGATAAGCCTGGAGTCAAGAATGTGGTGGCGGATCACCTCTCCCGTTTAGAGCAGCCTGAGGAGTCCGGGCAGGTTGATCCTATTCGAGATACCTTCCCAGATGAGGCGATCCTTGCTATCGCCTCACTCCCATGGTACGCCGATATTGTGAACTTTCTCGTTGCTGGGAAAGTCCCACAAGATTGGCCCAGGCAGAGGCTTGAGACCTTCTTTGCGAGGGCCAAGTCCTACCACTGGGAGGATCCCATCCTTTACCACGAAGGAGGGGATAGCGTCTGGCGTCGGTGTATTCCTCAGGAGGAACACCATAGCGTCCTCACTTACTGCCACAAGCTTGAGGCAGAAGGACATCATTCTGGGAGGAGAACGGCACAGAAAGTGCTCCAATCCGGCTTGTGGTGGCCTACTCTCTTCAAGGACTCTGATGAGTTCGTGAAGAGGTGTACTGACTGTCAGAGGATGGGCACTTGTGGACAGCGTGATATGATGCCGATGCAGCCCATTCACTTCTGTGAGGTTTTTGACGCATGGGGCATCGATTTCATGGGTCCATTCCCTAAGAGTCAGGGATTTGAGTACATTCTGTTGGCCGTTGATTATGTTAGTCGTTGGGTTGAGGCCATCCCCGCCCGAGCCGCTGATGCGAGGACAGTTTGCAGATTTTTGAGGAAGCACATCATCACGCAGTTCGGGGTTCCACGAGTTCTGATTTCTGATGGGGGGTCTCATTTCATCAACGACCAGGTGAAGGCCCTTGCTAGCGAGTTCAGTATAGACCATCGTGTTGCCACACCTTACCATCCACAGACGAATGGTCTAGCTGAGGTGTCGAATAGGGAGATCAAGACTATCTTGCAGAAAGTCGTCCGCCCTGACCGAAAGGATTGGTCACAACTTTTGGACTCGGTCTTGTGGGCATATAGGACCTCTTTCAAGACACCATTGGGCACATCTCCCTTTCGCCTCGTATATGGCAAGCCGTGCCATTTACCTGTTGAGCTGAGGCACAAGTCACTTTGGGCAGTTACAGATATTTTGATGGATCCAGATGGTATGGGAGACCAGAGGAGGGCAGAGTTAGCTGCCCTGGAGGAGCTTAGAGATGCAGCTTTCTCAAGCAGCCTACATTATAAGGAAAAAGTGAAGGAGTGGCATGATTCTCATATCAGCCACAAGCATTTTGAGATTGGACAGAGAGTATGGCTGTTTGATGCGAGGCTACGATTATTTCCAGGGAAGCTATAGAGCAAATGGAAGGGACCCTACTTGGTCAGAAAGGTACACGACAATGGTAGCATTGATATATCCGAGTTGTCTTCTGAGAGTACCTTTCGAGTGAACGGCCAGCGGCTCAAGCCATTTCTAGATCATGAGCCGCGGGACGTTATTGTTGCCCCTATTCATTTTGCGTGAGATGTGGTCTCTTGACTCGCATCTTTTGCATCTCACGCCTGATTTTCACTGTTTCTCCGCTTTGTATAGATCCAGTTGTCCATATCATTCTATTCTTTAGTCCCACATCCCTTTTCTCATCTTATGATTATGCTATACTTAGGGTGTACTTTACCCTAAGTATAGGTGGGATGTAGGACCTGCGAGTATTCTTTTCATTCGTTCTGCTCCTGTGTTGCTGCCTATACTTAGGGACATTTTACCCTAAGTATGGGGGGGCAGATTCTGTATCTTCTTCACTCGGATTTCCCTTCATGTACAGCTTGCTATACTTAGGATTATTTAATCCTAAGTATAGGGGGAAACCACCGAGTTCCTCTCATGCTATTCATTCATTCGTTTTTGTACTCAGCCATTCCTTTTCACTCCCCTTTTACTAAGCACGAGTTATGTCTTCTTCATCGCTCTTGATCACTCTGAGGACATCGTTCGAGCTAAGTATAGGGGGGTGTGTATATATTTCATATATACTTTAGCCATAACTCGTACTTTGTGTGAGTGTGTTAATAAATAAAATGGCTAAAAATCACAAAAATTAAAAATTTTTCATGTACATAAACTTCTTTTATCTTGCACATACATAGCTAGTGTACAAAGTATTTTTGTAAAAATGATTTCAAAAATCTTTTGTGTAAAGCTTGTGTAAATATTTTTGTATCAAAATTATGTATATAGTACGAAATGTTTCCAAAATGTTTTGAAAATCAAAAGTTTGCAAAAATCTTGTGTAAATGTGTGTAAATATCTTTTTGCAAAACTTGCACTTCATGCATCATTCATCCATGATTTCAAAACATTTTTCAAAAATTTTGCACGATTGTAAAAATTTGTGTAAATAAGCATCTTGTGTACATATGTATATAGTTTTTCTGGATGAGAGTTGACATTTAAACTAAGCCTGGAATTAAATTGAGAAATGGAGCTCGAATAAGATCTTAATCCACCTAACTTTAAGAGGAACCTTATAGGACTTAGGGTTAAGGCTTTTCAGGTCCATAAGGACTTAATTCTTTGAGTCCACTAGGCTATGAGTATATGCCATCTTGATGAGCCTAAGTAGAGCACTTAACAACACACGCATGACTCTTAAAGACAATGGCTTGACTTGCACCAGCACTTTACACATGGCTCTCCACGGATGAGGTGGTGAGGAGGCAGTTTCCTTTGGCTTGGGGTAGCATATGAGGGTAGTACTTCTAGGCGGAACCTCTCTTCTTCTTCTAGTGAAGGAAGTGCGTCTCAACTTGGTCTAGTGGTGATGAAGGCTAAAGACAGAAGCTGTGGGTTGCAATAAAGCTTCAAAAGAGGGATAGTCTACTGGCTCAAGAGGAAAATTTCTTGTATATATGCTGCACCATGTAGATATGTTGTATAGAAGTCCTTGAAAAAAAATGCAAAAGGAACTCCAAAAAAAGTGGTGGGTCGGATTGAAAATTTAATAACCCCACCGGAGTGTATATAGTCAAATAAAGCAAAAGCTTATGGTATCCATGTTACATCTCATGAAGCTTGCAGCGGGAGACTTAGCTACACTGGATGAGCTTCCAAAAGTCTATACTTCTTCCCCCTCTTCTTGAGCCGGTTGCACTTGAACTTAGAAGGGAATACCCCGCTTCTCGAGGAAAGAGTTGCTAGACCGAGGCATTAGAGTTACCAGGTTGAGGGAGGCTGTTTCTTTGTTACTTCTGAGGTGGGGAGCCACATATCACTTACACTGCATGGAAAGATTCGTGGTCATTAGAGTTTGTGTATGTAGACTTGTTCTGATCTGGTTTATTGAGGAGTCTTGCCCATAGATTGGTGGAACTTAGAGACAGTTGAGTTTCAAGCCTAAGTCTAAATAAGGTTCCGACACATTAATAATCCAAAGATCTGATCGAGCTCCATATTTCAATTTAATGAAGGAAAGTTTAATAGTTCAACCTTGATCCATGTACATTCCCCTCTTTTTCTTTTTCTTTCTTTCTTTTTCACTTCTTTTTCAAATAAGTGTTTGCTAAGGGACTAGCAAAGTTAAGTATAGGGGGGTGATGAATACCCATTCATTACTCTTTATTCTTATATTTTAGCTACAAAAACCTTTGCAAATGCATGAAGATATATGTAAATATAAATAATTACCAAAAGCATGCATTGTGTAAAAACCTATAATTAGCATGTTTTTGTGCAAAAAAAAAAGAATAAAGATTAAAAAGAAAAAGAGGGAAATATTTAGAATAAATATTGAGCAACCTAACCCAAGGGAGGGCTCAGCATGGGCCTGACCGCATAAAAGCCAAAGTAGAGGGAGATAGGGGCTCATGTGTAAATAAATAAAACTATATTTTCCTCACCCAAAAATATGCTTGTAGATACTTGTAAATATTTATAAAAATATAAAAACAAAACAAAAGTTAAAAATCAAAAAGATCAAAAATACTCCCTTTCATCATGTATATAAAACACACCTATATATTTATTTAAGCTTTGTAAATATATAAAAGTAATTTTTATAATAGTCTATAAAATATATTGTAAATAAATAAAATAAAAACAATTAAAATCAAAACAAAATAAAAATAGAGAAATTAAAAATACAAAAATACATTGTACATATACCATGTATATAGATGTATATATCTATTTATTTTACCTATGTATATATACAATAAAAATTAAACAAAAATATCTTTTTATTCCTTATTTTATAATGTAAATAAATAAAATATAAAAAGGGAATAAAATCGTACAAAAATAACAATTAAAAATCAAAAATCAAAACCCTACATTGTGTATATATACCTATATATAGTACATACTATGTAAATACCTTATTTTTATTTCCAAAAATTAATTAAAAATCACAAAAAAATAGAAAAAAATAAAATAAAAATATTTTATGTTTTAAGTTTTTGCTAATTCGATCATTTTCTAACTCAAATAAATAAATCAAAATTAATATGCTTGGCGAGCTCTGATTGGTCCACGGGGGATTGTTGACCCCCGGTCAACTCTCCCCCCAGGACCACCAGAGCCGGGTCTGCTCTGACCGACCCGACTTCTCGAAATTACGCCCGCTCGACCCGGCACCCATTCCCTTAAACCCCGGCTCCGAATTGCTCACGTCATATCCGTCAACCTCGCCGGGGTATCCACCTCGAGATCCGCGCTCCAGAATGCCCTACCCGCGCTCGTCTTCTCGGACCCCTCCAACATATATAACCGAGCTCCGCCACCTTCCCACGCTATCTTTGGTCATTCCCCTTCTTCCATGTGAGCTCCAGAGAGACCGCAAGAGTGACAGCGAGCGCCTCGACCTGTTGCAGCGAGGAGAGGAGGTGAAAACCATCGATCCGGCGACGTAGCCGCCGCAGCTCCGCCACCTGAGTGAACTTCGAGCCTCGGGCCGAGACGACCCTCGAGGCGACGACCAGGAGCACCCCCTGCTCTTCCCCAGTCTCACCGATCATCCAGGTAACCCCGTAGCTCCACCATTCCATCTAATTTTCGTTTACCCCCAATTTGCGCCGCCGTCGTCTTTCTTCGATTCACCCCGGTTCCGACCACCATCCGACCATCGGACCCGACCTTCACGTTCGCCTTCCTCCGCCGCACGTTCTCCACCCACTCACGCAACCCAGCTCGCACAGGAGCTGGGAACCGGGCTCCTCCGTCCACCACCTTCGCCGGAGCCCGCCGTCCCGACGCACCGACCATCCCCACTTCGCCTAACTGGGTCGAGGGACTTTGCCCTCGACATGTGAATCTCCTGAGTGCTTTTGCAGGTCCAGCGGAGGCCATCTGAGGCCTCTTGACAGTCAGACCAGGAGCTTCACCTCCGCCACCCTCGTCGGAGCTCCCCCGAGCTCGGCTGGGGCACCGGAGACCATCAGCAGCTGCGCACCTTCACGCTTGAGCTTCTCCGATATTCAAGCGCAGCAGAGGAGTCCGGAGACGCTTCCACGAGGCCGAAGAACTTCGCCGGCCGCCTGTTCATCCAGGACCTCCAGCCGCCGTCGATCGCCCCCGTCTCGCTCCAGTTCAGATCTTGGCCGTCCATCCTTGGAGCAACCTGCAGCGTTCGATCAGAGAAGGGACGATCCGGAGCGCCCACCAGTCCCAGCCTTCCGATCAGCCACGTGGAGCGCATCCAACGACCCCGCTTAATAAAGGGTAATTTACCCTTAGGCCCTTATCTTTGTTTTATTTCGTTTGAGTCCTGTAAATATTAAAATCAGTTATTTAGTTTTAGGTTTAATTGCATAGAGGACCCTGAGCTTTAGTGTAATTGCATTTATACCCCTGCCTGTTGTGAGCCACGTGCTTCGTCACGTGTTATTCTGGTGTACTTGCAGCATATGCCCTTGTGGTTCTGGTTGTTATGAAATGAATGAAAGCTTTTAGATATTTGCATTTATACCCCTGTGAATGCTTTATTTCCGCATGTGCGTCTTATTTTGGGTAATTTGCAAGTGAGGCCCCTGGACCTTTGGTACGTGTTACCAATAAGCCCTCGGGACTTATTTTTCTTACATTTAGGTCCTCGAGTGCCCTAGGCACGCGCGTGGCGCGTGTTTTGCTGGGTATTTTGCACCAGGACCCCCAGAACTTTGGGTATTTGCATTTCAGTCCCTGTGCACAGTACCCTCTTGTCATTTTTGAATAAAATATCAAATCACCTCCAAATCTAATGAGAATTTGACACATGGCTCCTGCCATGGTGTAGGATTTTCACCGGATTTTTGAGGACATTTCTGATTTTGTTTGCTATTTTTAAAAATTCAAAAACCTCTTATTTTGTCACTGTCTAGTTTGAAAAATCACAAAAAAAATATAAAAACTCCTTCAAAAATTCCCTAAAAATTAGTTACTGTTTAGTTTAGTTTGTTTGATTTTATAGCCGATTTTGGCTATTTTTCATTGCTTGAAAATCTTAAAAACTTAAAAACACTTAAAAACCCTTAAAAATTCTAATAAATGCATTAAAAATCCAAAAACAATAAACTTGGTACCTAAATTTTCCTTGTTTCCTCTATTTTACAGGAAAATTACCTCCAGGTCATTTTGATGCCCTTAGATATTTTATCTAGGGCTTTTTGGCTCGGCTGGACAGTACCCTTTATTTTTGCCACTGTTTGATTTTTTTGAAATAAAATAAACATCAGAAAATTATCAAAAATTCACCAAAAACATAAAAAAATATATAACACATAAAAATATTTTTGTTTTGATTTTTGGTTGATTTTTGGTGTTTGAAATAATTTGTTGAATTGTGTTCTTCCTTGCTTTTCTTATTTTCTTAATAAACTTAAAAATCCAAAAAATATAAAAATAATTAAAAACCACTAAAAATATTTTCCTCTTTTCTTTTATTTGTTTTGACTACTTCGTAGGCCTCTCGGCCAACCCGTGCTCCTTGAGTTCGACCCTGGGTTCTATACCAGGTTAATCACATAGCAGGACCGCTTTTCGTGCTTGATTGACTTTATTTGTATCGAGTGGTTCGATTTTTCTTGATTGACATAGCCAGGTGATCTAGGTCGCAACGACCATCTAGACACCTTTGCCTTGATCATTTGGCGTGTCGTCAGATCCCGACCATTGAAGTATAGAGAACCTGCATCGTTAATTTATAGCCGAAGCATGGAGTTTCGTGAAGGGGAATGAGGTGGAGAGCTCTGCGAGCGAAGAAAATGACAGCTCTGAGCTCCTCTGCCGTGGATGGTGGAGGAGAGGGGTCGGAGGTGTTCTGAGGTTGTGAAGGAGGGATTGAGTGATCGGAGTGAAGGCGAGAATGGGGGTAATCGTACGGAGCTCAGAAGGTGAACGATGAAGGTTGACGAGGAGCATAACTACCTAATTAATTCCGAGAAGAAAGGTGAAAAATACTAGAGAGTTGGAGTGGACTTACCTGATCGGAGATGGAGGGTATAGCTTGGGCTTGGGGTTCGAGAAGATCCCCGGATCTTCGCTGGACCCCGTCAGCTACTCGGGGCAGCTCGAGCAGGCTAAACGCACCGCAACACCGCCATGATCGACGGCGGGTCAACACCGGGGAAGATGGTCGTCATCGCTCAATCCTCCACCTCCCCCTGTCACAGGGAGATGGAGGAGGGCTGGGCCTCCTCCTGCGTAAAGGTGGACGACGGAATAAGGGGGAGGAGGTGGAGTATTTAAAGGAGGGGAGTCGGCGGTTTGTGAGGTGGAGCCGTGGTTTGCGAGGGGGATATGGGGCGATTGGAGGAAGATCGTGGAGGGTGGACGTGCCCGCGAGGAAGAGGGACGATAGGGGAAAATCGTGGGGTGATCGGTGAGCGGCGATGATGGCTGAAGACGCGACGGAAAATGGAAGGGGGAAGCGGTTTGCGAAATGGAGATCGTGGGAAAGAGGAGGCTGACCAGAGGTTGACGATTACCTAGTGGCCGTTGGATCTGGAGATCCAATGGCGGGGAGCGAGGCGCTAAAGAGCGGCATGGATTGAATCTCAGGTGGCATGATAAAAGGGCTAAGATGTTGCCACGTGCCGTGCTCTGGAGTGAGCGCTGGCGGACAGTGATAATGATGATTTTGCGAAAGGCGATCGGAGGCTCGAGAGTATGGAAGGAGTGAACGGCTGAGATGGCGAAGATCGTTGCCGATCTGATGGCTGAAGAAGTGACACGTGGCACATGGAGATCTTGGTGTTGGTGTGTGGCTGAGATGATAAGTGGCTACAAATCGAAGGGCTGAGAGTCGATGCGGAGATAGCGGCTGAGATGGAAGGTCGAGGGCGCGATCAAACGGTGTACAAACCGCCATGTGGCGTAAGGAGGGAGAGGCGGCAACGGGCGGTGGTGATGGATCCTGGGGATGATCGGACAGTGGGGGATAAGGCTTGTGCTTGGAGATCGTAGAGCCATTGGATCAGAAGGAGATCCAACGGCTGGGAGGATGGGCGGATAGTGCAAAGGGAGACGGGCCACGCGGCTCAACCAGAACAGGCCACATGGCCCAATCAGATTATTCCGAGAGTAAATGTGAGATATGAGGGGTCAAATGACCGAATTTGAGAAACTCAAAAAATGAAAGTTGTAGATCTCGATGATATCTACAAGTTTCATGTTGACCAAAAATGGAGATGAGGTCATATGAAGACACAAAATATTTTTGAGGGTACTTTTAAGGCTAAAAATACCACGAATTTTAATTTTGCCATTTTTTTTGTGATTTTTAATTTATTCAAGACTCTGATAATTACAGGACATTATCTGGTTTTTATTGACACATATTTAAGCAAGGGGGCTAAAAATGAAGAATTGTGATGATGAAATCGGGTTTCATCACCCCCTATACTTAAATATGCTCGTCCTCGAGCATCAAAGAGAAGGAATAAGCTGGATTAACCCCCTTTTGCATGTGAGTACAGGATCCAATCCGTTCAAATCTACTCATCTTTAGAGGTCCAAGAAATTCTAAAGTTCAATCCAACCTTAATCAAGAGGTACCCAATTCCTCTAATTCTCCAGACTCTCTCTGATGTACACATACACTAAGGATATGAAATTTAGTGTTGATTGCAATTCTAAGATTAGAGTCAAAACGTCACCCAAGGTCTTGGTCTAAGAAATTCTCCTAAGGACCCAATCCTCAACACTAGGGAATAAATCAAATCTTGCATCCAGCCCACCATCTCTTTAGTTGTCAGACTTTAAAAATGAAGATGGCTGGCCAGTAATGGAGGGCATGGGATTGTGTCATTTCTTCTCTCCCTCTCATTGGAACAAGGATTCTCTCTAGTGCCTTTTTATGCAACACATATTTTTGGTGTTGATTAGTGCGTCCGTCAAGAGAAGTTGGAGTCGTCTGCACTTGTTTTCCTGGGAGTACACCGGGGTGTGCCTTTTTTGAGTACCTATCGTACCTTCTACACCCAGACATGTAGCATTTACGATGCAGAACCCTTTTTTGGTGCAAGCCCGACTCCTGGTCCTAATAGCGGTGGTCCAAGTGGACACTTTGAAATGGTTGAGAGCGTTTGCCTTTTGTGGAAGCTCTTTGATATTTGACTTTGTGGAATGAGAGATTTTCTTTGACATTTCATTGCTTTGTAATATTTTTATCTAGCTCCATTGCTTTTACCAAGAGTTGGCACAAACTGATCAACATTTTTTTATTTTATATCACGCCCTGGCACTTAGGTCAATATCAAGAGATTAGTATAAGAACCAGGTTCTCATACTGGCTAATATTTGCTGACACTCAGGTTTCATGAAGCCTCCAAAGATTTTATCCCATCCTCGAGCATCATTAGATCAAGTCCAAACTCGAATCCCTCATCCCAATCCCTCAAGTGAAAAGTCAACTCATCTCATCGAAACCGCAGTCGTGCATGTGATGTGATGATCATATTCTTATTGGTCTGAGACTAAGCATGAAATATAGCATGCAAATCTAGAAATTCAGAGGAATGTGGATGATTAAGTCTAAGACCCTGATGGCTAAGGCTGGTTAACCTAAAATCTCAAGTCCTCACAAACTGAGTTTCCTTGAACATTTCAGATCCTGGGTGGAAGTGTGAAAGTAGAGGATTAATCCAACTCCTTCATTCAAACAAATTTTTTTTGAAGCTTCAAGAGATATTAGGACTCCCTAAACTTAATTAAGTAGAAGCATCTGCATTCAACCAGTATGGATGTAAGTACAGGTCGGGGCTCGTTGCTTGAGGATGGGGCCTTACGCGATGTCCTCTAAACCATCCAATATGCTAAGGGCGAACCCTCACTGAACGTGGATACTTAATTAGCTTAGTAGTCATTAATGACTCCTAAAGGATTTTTGGGTTTTTCTCATTTTTATGGATTATAATAGAAGGTTAGAACACAGGTAAGACTCAACTTTCCTTGAAAAGAGAAAATTTTCAAAATCATGTCACACAAAATACAAATTTTCAAAATATTTTCAAAACATTTTTCAAAACAAGAAAAACTCATTTTTTTCAAATCATTTTCGAAAATATTTTTATAAAAATAGTGTAGCATAATATAGAAAAGACATGAAAACATTTGAGTCCTCTTAGTTTAAAGGATTTTACTTTAGTCAAAAAGTTTTAAATTTTTCAAATTTTTCATATTATAGCTAAAGTAAGTATACTGTATATATGGTATACCCCCTATACTTAAACTTTGCTATGTCCTCATAGCACTAGATGATACAAGTCCATAGGTCCATTTAAATATAGAGAAATATACGGGAACATAGAGGGGCTCCCCCTATACTTAGGTTAGAAATAACCTAAGTATAAAGGCAAAGAAAGGTGAGTTGAGAAAATCACAGGGGCTTAGGTCCCCCTATACTTAGGTTGAGATTAGCCTAAGTATAAAGAGGAGATTTGATGTTGGGAAAGACCTAAGGTGAACGAAAAAGATGGATGGATATACACATGAGTGGATGAATCTGCGGAGATGAATGAAGTGTTTAAGGCTCTAGGGAGTGTATTGAAGCAAACATGGCTCAATCAAGCATGCAAGACCCTAAATTTCACCAACTCACACATGAAACCAACCGAAGTTGGTATATTATCTTGTTGTTTTAATTGGTGATTAAAACATTATAACTTTACGCAGGAAAAATGTCAAGTAAGAATCAATGCGTAAACGAGGGTGTTGCTCTCCCAAAATCAAAATTTTACTCCATTGTCGGTTGACTTGCAATTAACAGTCCCGGTTATTATTTAAGGTTGCCACTGAATTAAGGACAACACAAAAATCAAGCAATCATCGTCTACCGTTCATTCTCATTTTCCATTAACCTATGTGATCAAGCTAGGAAGGGAAGCTGAAAAAAACCATGTATTCGATAAAAACCACGATCTGAGCTGAACAACAAAACCTGCAGTGACTTGGCGAAAATACGTGAAAACTGGGGTTGTTCTAAAAACCAAAACTCATGTATGCAAGTCGACCATAAAGCTGCACCTAATCATGCTTCTATTAGCAGGAAAATTGTCTATTAAATTTGGCTAAGTGAAGCGAGATTTCATGCGTCTTTGATTAAGGTGTGTCCTACCTACCAGCAGGCACATAAAAATTTGAATGACAAAACTAAGCTCGAAGAGCCGCGTGCCTGGTCCTAGGTCGACACTCAAGTGGGGACGATCCCCACACAACCACATATATTCGTTCTTTTACACTCGTGAGTCTTCGACCGAAGACCGTTATAAAAGACGATTATTACAAGAGACAATGATATGCAAAAATGACATTTTTATTCTTTCTTCTCGACGTGCTACAAGAGTGCTTCTGTGACTCCTCGCAACGGGAAGCAACGGCTCCTCGCCTCCTTGAACACCAAGAGCCCTGCCACAAAAGCAATGGTTATATATCAATCGAAAAGAAAAACTTTTATAATGCAAAATAGATGAACATAGTGACCTATATAAAAGGAACACTTAATTAAATAAACAAAATCCCAATAATACAAAAAATGAGCCGTGTCCTCGGCAACGGCGCCATTTGATAAACCGCAAATTCAGCCCTCTAATAGTGTTGAATTAACACTTAATATGTCATTACAGTCGAGCCGAACTAGGTCTATCAAAGACCATCTAATTGATTTGTCCATATAATAAGATGGTCGTATTTTTATTTTACTTGGCAAGAAACCAAGGTCGAACTTAGGGACACGAGCCTCTCTCGTGATTAGTCAGATTTTTATCTATCTATTTAATTGTTGAGTTAAAGATCTATAGGTCAAACAATGCTAAACAACGATACAATGCATTAAAACAAATACAAAACATGCATTTTTTATTTTATTTTGATCATGCAAATAAATTCTATGCAATGCAAAGTAAATAGTATACCCTAGATCATAATAAATATGGTGAGCACATTTAACATGAATCAATTTCAGGTTTAATTAAGATTACCGACTTGATTGAAAAGTTGAACAAGGCATAGGAGACACATGGCTAACAAAATAATACATCAAACTTCATGTGTCCAAAATAAGAAATTAAATATGCCACTAAAAAGTACATCAAGCAAGCTTTGAAATGAGACTGAAATCAACTGAAACGGAAATACGATGCTCAAGATATGCAATAATGAAGACACGTCTGAAAACATGAAAAGATAACTACAAACATGTCCTTGGGAGGGACTAAAATGCAATAAAAATAAAGTGCAAGGCCTTCCCTGTAAAATCCACACGTGCGGGGGCATTATTGCAATTATTCAAACCCGAAAGGGTACGAGCGCAAAATGTCCCAGGCGCGCATGGCCGGCGCGTGAGCTCTGGACCTATTTGCAAATTAGGAAACGTCTGAGGACCTCTGTGCAAATTTCCCAGATAGCACGTGCTGTGCACGTGCTCTCCAGGATCGGGGGGAGAGTCAGGCTCGGCAGAGGCTCAGGGCTACTTCGGTTTGACTGGAGCACTGGCTCAAGCTCGATGCAGGCTCGGCTTAGGCACGGGAGCTCCAAGCCTAATGGCTCGGATGATGAGGCTCGGAGGAGCTCTGGGACTGCTACGTGGTCAGCTGAGGTCTATCCGATCCTGGCGATCGAATGGTTGTTGTGCGCTACTTGAGAGAAAGACGTGTCTTCCTCCGCGCCGTTGGATGATCGCCCGAGAGTTTCATCCAACGGCATCTGCATCTTCATCTCCAGCTGCAGCTGGCGGTGAAGTCCGAGTTCCGACGAAGGAGGTCGAGCTCCGCCGCCTCTTTTCAAGCTCAGTGACGGTCTCCAGCGGCTACTAACCGGCTAGAATCCATCGTGGAGTCCTAGCGAAGCATCTGGAAGACCTTAAAACGTCGAAGGAGGCGTGGCTGCCGGAAACGAGTCTTGTGAAATCAGCTCCGATGATGGTTCCGTCCATTTAAGGTGTCTGCATTGTCGGTCCAATAGCCGAGGCATGCATATGCATCGCGTGAAATGGAGGTGGGACGAAGTGAATCGGCCGTGAAGGTGGCGGAGCAGGTGGTGGCCGAGGATTCTTCTCCGGCGAACCCGAAGGAGTTGGTTCGAAGGTGATCAAGGGCGGTGGAGTGTAGGGATGATGGTAGGAGTAAGCGCATGAAAGATGGAGGTGAGGCGGAGCTCAAGGGGTGATTAGAGAAGCATGAGGGTGTGTGTAGAGGGCTAATAAAATCAAGGAAAATAAAGAAAAATGCAAAGGGAGATCAGAGAGTTTACCTGAGGTCAGGCGGAGCGGAAGCCTTATGCTCGAGCTCCGAGGAGGAGCTCTGGTCTTCGCTGGACCTCCTCAGCCAGTGGAGGCAGCTCAAGCGGGCTCGTGGCTCCGCGACGACGCCAATGATGGCGGTGGGTCTCACTGGGGAAGATAGGTCGTCTTCGCTCGATCTTCCACCTCCCCCTGTCATAGGGAGATGGAGGAGGGTTGGGCCTCTCCCCGCGTAAAGGTGGACGAGGGTAATCGAAGAGGGAGGCGGAGTATTTGAAGGTGGTGATGGCGGTTCTGGTGGTAGCGTCGTGGGTTTCGAGGAGAAAATAGGGCGAGCGGAGAGGCGTTCGTGGGGGGTATGGTAGCTCGCGAGGTCAAGGGTGGATAGGGCTAAGTCTTGGAGCAGTTGGAGTTTGGAGGTGATGGAGGACGTGGGCAGGAAAAATGGAAGGGGGAACAGCGTTCGCGAGATGGAGAACGTGGGATCGAGGGAGGCTAGAGGTTGACGATGAGTTCCCAGCCGTTGGATCTTGCGATCAACGGCTGAGAAGAAAGCGATAAGGAGCGGCGTGGTTTGAATCTCAGGTGAAGCGATCAAAGGGCGAATGGCATGCCATGTGTCGTGCTCTTGAGTGAGCACTGGAGGACGGTGGTGATGATTTTACTAAAGGTGATCGGAGGGTGGAGATCAGTAGCGGGTTTGGATGGTGAGGATGAAGGGATTTGGAGGTGATCGTGCGGTGCAGGATACGCCATGTGGCGGGCTATGAGTGGGGCGCAAACGAGTGGGGCGATGAGAGGCGGGGGCGTGATCTGACGGTGGTGTATTAAGAGCGCATTGGACGGCAGTGATCAAAAAGACAAAGGCGAGATCGGAAGGCGCATAACGCGCCACGTGGCAAGATATGGGTGAGGCGCTAATGGGCGGTGTAGATCCGAGATGGGGGAAGATCAGACGGCGGGAGACCAAGGCGTGCGTTGAGATTCTCTGGCCGTTGGATCAAGAAGGGATCCAACGGCCCTGGGCAAGGGCGGATACTGTAAAGGGCGCCTGGCCACGTGGCTCAATCAAAAAGGGCCACGTGGCCCAATCAGATTATTAGGAAAGAAAAATTGAGAGGGATCAAATGGCCGAATTTGAGAAAACTCAAAACATGAAAGTTGTAGATCTTGATGAGATCTACAAGTTTGATGTTGATCAAAAATGGAGATGAGGTCATCTGTAGATACAAAATATTTTTGAGAGTATTTTTAAGGCTAAAAATACCACGAATTTTAATTTTGCCATTTTTTTGTGATATTTAATTTATTCAAGACTCTGGTAATTACAGGACATTATCTGGTTTTTATTGACACATATTTAAGAAAGGAGGCTAAAAATGAAGAATTGTGATGATGAAATCGGGTTTCATCAGTCGTGCATCAAAGGGTGCTGGAGCACTTTTGCGCCTCGTCAGGGTGCCTGGAGGTGCTCCTATCCTCCTTCTCCTTTGGTGCGCTCCAGTGTGTCCTGCGTCTTTTTGAAGCCACCAGCGGACAGATCTCCTTGCCTGGAGCATTTTGCACCTCGCCGGATCACCATCCACCGCCGGGGGTGCGAGGGGGGAGTGATTGAAAGTTGTCGGACCTAGCGTTCTTCCCAGTTCCTCCTGTCTCACTCCCCACCGTTCGATCGATGAGGGGCTCCAGAACCAGCAGCAACCGCTGGATTGGCTGCGACTCGTGTCGTCCGATCTTCATCCGGGATTTAATCCCAGCCATCGTCAATGAACCGTCATCAACGCACAACGGAGCGACACGTGTCTTAAGTGAACGGTTTACAGCCGTCGATCCGCCCAGCGAGGGTATTTTGCATCTATTGCCCGGCTAAATTTTGTAGTTAATATTTACTATTTAAACTTTCCTAGGCAGATATTATCTTTTGAACTTTTTGTATGTCATCCCCCTAGTTTTTGTAATATTACTCTTTAGACCCCGCCAGGTCATGTGCTCTGCGCACGTGACTTGGCAATTTTGTAGGATTCCCCCGGGGCATTTTCATATTTATTTTTAGTCCAACTCTTTTATATGCAGTCAAATATTTATGGACATTTTGCAAGTTTGCCCCTAGCTTCTCCACAATTACACTTGTACCCCTACCAGGTCACGTGCCTCGTGCACCTGACATTGGCAATTTGCAGATATATCCTTACACTTTTTGGCTATTTGGATTTAGTCCACAAAGTTTTTATTTCAGCATATATTATTGTGGAAAAAATGCATATTCCCCCGGGACTTTTCGCACATTATAAAAATACCCATGCCAAAATGCAATTTCTTGATGTTTCTAGCATTTGTTACAGGCATCTATAAAATCCTAAAAATCCAAAAAAATTAGCATAAGTTCCTGTTGCATTGTATTATCACACCATATTTTTTGCATTTTTATCACTTTTTAAAATTTATAAAAATTCAAAAATATGCATTTTCTTCACTGTTTGCACTAGAAAATACATAAAAAGTAAAAAAATGTTTTAGAAAAATTACAAAAAAATATATTTTTGTGTGTTTGTGTGTCTTTTGTCTTCAGACCAAAAATCATAAAAAAATACCAAAGAAAACTCCTAAAAATTAGAAAACCCCAAAAACATTCATAAAAATATTAAAAATGCCTAAGAAATCTTCAAAATATAATTTCTATTTCCTGATCCTATCTATCTTATTATATTGAAATTAAAATTAATTTGGAGAATTTTGGTTGCTATTTGATATTTTTCATCTCCATTTTAATTTCGGCTAAGTATTGTATTCTCTATTTTCAGTATTTTTGACTTTAAAAATACCAAAAATTTAGGAAAAATCTAGAAAAATCACAAAAAACATAAAAAATACAAAAAAGCCCCAAATAGTTCATTTCCTGAGTTTTGACTATTTTACCTCTTTTTTTATAAATACATTATCTCCTTTCCGTATATTGTATATTTGGCTTATTAAAAGAAAAAGAAAATATAAAAATACAAAATTGAAAGAAAAAAGAAAATACAAAATAAGTAAATTAAAAATCAAAATATAAAAATATAAAATCAAAAATTAAATAAAAAATATGAAATTTAAATACCCACAAAAATAGTACTTGTATAGACAAATACATCACATTCGCATTTGAGCTTGATTGCCTCGATCTACCTGTTTGCTCCCTGTGTTCGACATCTACACATACTTGCACCAATACACATATTTGTTGTAGAGTTATAATAAATTTTAACTCCCCATCGCTTTTCATTGTTTGATCTTTGTTGTGAATTAATTGTTGTTTAAATTTCGAATTTCGCGTGAGCTCAACTAAGCGACTGTTGATTAGCCTTGTGAATCGACACGACCGCCCGATTTTTGTGTTCAACACCTGGTGAATAATTACATAAGTGCCCATCAACGTTTCCCGATTTGCGCAGAAGCCCCCGACAACCAAGGGTCACATGATTGGCACGTGATCTCTTAGTAATTTTGCTGCTGAAACCCCAGACTATCGATAATTGCATCTCAGTCCTTTCTGCATTTTGTCTTATTTATAATTATTTAATTATTGCAGAAATACCCCTATATTCCCCCTCTGTTTTGGACCTATCCATTACATTATTTTATTATTCTAAAATAGGCATTTTGTTCGTCAATAAATTCTCTACATTATGCATATGCTTGACATTTTTGTGATTGATGGTTAATTAATAATTAATTGTTTTGTGAAAATTTTCATACTTACCCATTTGGAGATCTCAAATTTATAATTGATTAACAGTTGCTCTAAAAATTGCCGAAAAATCATGAATTGTAGAATTAATTATGTTTAACATTGTGCCCAAAAAGAATTGCATTTGCATGCATGGTTTGTTTTGTAAAAATCATTTTGTGCATTTCATTATTTGATTTTTAATAGGTACATCTCCTATTTTCAAGATTTAGGATATTTATTTTGAGATCCATCACCTAGTGATAGATCTTAGATAATTTTATCCCTTGAAAATAATAAGGTTTGGTATTTATTATAATAAAATATAGAAATTCACTTTGTTTGCATTTAAAAATTCATAAAAAAAAAATTCATCTTGAATCCTAAAATTCCAAAAAAGTTACAGTGCATTCATTTCATCATGATTATAATCTTGGCCAAAATTCATATTTTCGGACATTGTTTGATCGATATTTATATTTTAGTCCCTAAAATAGGCCAAAATTGTGGCTTACATCTCTAATTGCATTAAAAATTTAAAAAAAAATTGCCTCAAAAATGGTGCACGAACTTTGATAGACAAAATTCGAAGTTGTTCCTTTGCCTCCTTGTGTTCGACCTTGGGACTTACCCAAGTAAAATAAACATAAAACTACATTGATTAAAATTGACAAAAATTTCGTGTGGTTATTTCTTGGCCGATTCTGATTGCCCACCTACAACGAAATGACATATTTTTAAGCGAACGATAATCAATCAAATCCAATCAATCCACAACAAATATAAACATGTGCAATCTACGATCCGTCAGATGCCTCCACCAGATCCCGCACGCCACAGATGCAGCCGTCCCTTTTGCTTGGAGAAGAAGGGGCAGCACCCTCGTCCACCGCCTTCATCCACCGTGCCACCCGTGCCCTTGTCCTCCGGGATTCGTCGGTCGCTCGTCATTCGCACGAGCCTTTCCGCCTTGAACGAAAAGGCGACGGTGCCACCCCCATTTGCTTTTGAAGGCAAGAATGAAAGAAACCCTATGGGTGTATTAAAAAAAAGGAAAATTATCAAAGAGGCCCCTGGAAGTTTGGAAAATCGCAAATCAACCCCTTCCTCCACTGTGAGCATGTGCAATGCATGCCCCCATTGGGTAAATAGCAAGTTCCACCACCCTGTTTATTTTTTGTTATAATGTAATGCTCAAACATTAATTATTTAAAATTCTGATCTTTGTACTCCAGACCTTGAATTTCTTGCTACTTTCATCAAATAAAATGTTTTTCGTGCTCTAAAAATTCTACAAAAATTTTTGTATTCTAATGATATGTGCTTGAACATATGTAAAAAATTCTTAACATTTTGTTGCTATTTGATATTTTAAAAAATAAAAAAACAGTATCTTTTTGTCTTCTCAAAATTAAAAAAATCATAAAAACTCGAAAATTTGTCTAAAAATTCTAAAAAAATATTGTATGTGAATTTTACTGACCTTTAATTTATGTCCATTTTTCGTACATTAATCATTTATAAAACCCAAAAAAATAGTAAAAAACTAAAAAACTTATAAAAATTGTAGAAAATTTTAGAAAATCAAAAAATTATTATTCCAGTCTCGGTGCATAGATAATTATTTATACTTTAGTATAAAAATAAGTTTCAGGAGTTTTGGGCTAAAATATTTTTAAGTTGCAAAATACTCTTGGATGTGCACTATTTGCCTTTATTTTCACTGTTTGATTTTTATAAAATCATAAAAATATCAAAAAATCTAAAAAAATACCAAAATATTTTAAAACATATAAAACACAAAAAGATTTTCTCTGGATTTTTCTGGGCATTTTTACCATATTTTGAAAAATACAAAAATAGTGTGGTGTGTGTGTTCCTATCCCTTTGTGCATATTGTTCCTAATTTGAAAATAAAAAATTGAAAAGGCAAAAACCACTAAAAAATTATCTTTGAAAATTTTCTGCTAAATTTTTATATCATGCTCCTTGTGTTCGACCCTAGTCGCTACACCAGGTAAGCTGAATAGCGAAAATCACTTACATTTCATTGCTTGATTGTCGATCTTTAAAGTGGTTTAATATAATTTTTCTCGTTGATTAGGCTTCGCGATTCGGGTCACAATGACCCTTCATTATTTGATACTTAACCCGAATTGTCAGGCGTATCATCAATAATGTGTGGAAAAATACAAAATTGAATTTGCACAAAAATTATATACAATGTACATTTTATACAGAGAATGAAAGCTAAAACCTAAAATTCACAGAGCCATATATCCTAAATAAAAACTCAAAATGCACCAAAATCATCTTTAATTGTATATAACTTTTAATAAGTTATTTGATGAAGGTAGTTTCATATTTTTTGGAGTTAATATGTGAAGGTTATGTTTTGGACCCTATTGTACTATATACCTAAATAAAATATTCGTTTTGTCTATTCTGCATTATTTTTACAATTTTATATTTTTATAATTTTGTAAATAGAATTTATAGTATATGTACATATTTAGAATAGGATAAAACTATAAAGGAAATACAAAATAAAATAACTATATAAATACATAGACAAGATACATATACTTATACCTATATAATTTTACCCCAATTTATTTATGTGAACAAATATTATCATAAAAATAAAATAAAAGTATATTCTATACATCAAAATAAGTTGTATATATATGTATATATTATGATAATAAAATATCAAAATCAAAAATACAAAATAAAAATAATAACCAAAACAAATATGAATATACCTATAAATACACCCTAAAAATTAACTTGTAATTAATAGCACCAAAAATAAATAAAATTATATTAAAATACTATATAAAATATTAAGTATTTTTTATTATAATAAAAAATTGATAAAATAATTTACTATTTTAATTAATTAAATTTTATTAAATCTTGCCTTTTTGTCCTTTAGTGGCATACGTGGACCAATCGCAACACTTCCTTTGTTGACCTCGTTCAACTCAGCCTCCTAGTCTCTGAACCCAGTCAGAAGTGTCATCTCCCGTGCTTTCCACCCTTTTTCCTTGGCTTCTTGTCCATCTTTTTCATCGATTAATCATGCAAAGATCAACATCTACCATCGATGATCCATGCCAAAGCCTTAAATCCTTTGTACATACCTTCGATTCGTCCTAAATCACCGATCAATAAAGATATTCGACTTTTTCTGTAAATAAACCCCTCCGCCTCCTAACTCCATTTTGATACTTCTTTGAGCCTTGAAGTCCCCCATCATGAGTGAGAGTGTCCCCGGTGATAGCTGGAGCTTCCTCGAGCTTTGGACGAGCGATTTGGGCAAAAGGCGGAGCGATCCAAGGCGGCCCTCCGACCACCTCTGCTCCCTGAGCAACCCTAAGGTATGAGATGCATCTTTTTAGTATCCTTAGGTAGTTGTAGTGTATATCTTTCATTCTATGCATTTTGTTCTTTCTTTTAATCATGTTACTAGAGTAGATTAGGTTAATCATCTTGCCGAAGCTCTAGATCTCAGGCCATGTCCTCACTGTGAATCACCTGATCTCCGACCCGCCTTTCCACGCCACTATCTTGTCCTTTCCCTTCTATGCTACTTCCTATGCTCTAGTCACCCAGATCACCCCTGTGATCTGGAGATCGATGCTCCTCCACCGCCGTACATCAAAGCATCCCTATTCCACTCATCCAGAGTGTATCCTAGCTTCAACATCGGTCGAGGCAATGCACCTTGAGCTAGTGAACATCTTCATGAAAGTGCTGAGGTAAAAAGACCCCTTCTGGAAAATTATCGCATGTGGATGAGGGTCCCCAGGTTTTCTTTCTTCCTCGACATGCCTGGACCCCATTTCTAGGTCTTGGATCTTCTGCAGCACATCAATCGATGTGGACGAGCTCTCCGGACATGAAGAGTCCAAAAACTGCATCACAAACAACCAGAGGGAGAAGGAATCACAAATTGAAGTTCAGGGAAGGTTGCTTTCTTCCCTATGCTTCGTGTGTAGAAAATACCGTCCGATGGAAGGCACGTCTCCGGTTCTAATCTCCATCATCTGCTCTACGCTCGCCTCATCCATTCGATGGAGTCTGCGATCAGATCAGAACTGATCATCAACGAAGTGGTATCGCAAGATGGCAGCACGATACGTGGCAGATGGATCGTCGTCAATCACATGATGGCATGCATAATGGGGGTAATTTACGTATTCCACCCACATTTTTTGTGTTTATTTATTAGTCATGTAAATAAAATGGATATTTTGCATGGAGACCCTTGTACTTCTTGCATATGACATTTAGGCGACATTCAGCAAGTGTACTCTTACGGTTCTCTGTATTTGTATTTAGTCCAATAAATTCTAATATATGCTGTAAATTTATGAGAAAATTGCATGTGAGGCCTAAATGATTATTTTATTGGTAAAAATGTCCTTCCTGGTTCATGTATTTTTCCTGCTTGGATTGCATTTATTAAAAATAGCACTCATGTTCTAAAAATAATACAAAATAGGGTTAGATGCTTACTCATATTTATTTTCATACCATATTTTTATTTTAGAAATTTTGGCATTTTAACAATTTATTAAAATTCAAATGAGCGTGTTTTTGTCCCTATCTAAAGTAGAAAATACCAAAAAATAGAAAAGCTTTTTGAAAAATTATATGTTGTTTATTTTAGCATATTTTATCTTCAGATCAAAAATCCCTAAAAATAGAAAAAGAAATATTAATGGTAAAAGTTCCAAAATCCAACAAAAATATTAAAAATCACCATAATCTCAAAAATATTTTTTTTCCATTTCTAATTTTATTTATAATATTATCTATTTATTAAAATTGATTTAAAGATTTTGGACTTATTTTGACATTTTTAATCTTCATTTCAATTTTGGCCTATTATTTAGTTCCTTATTTGGGCTATTTTTTACTTTAAAATGCATAAAAAATATAAAAAGTTCCATAAAGATCACAAAAACATTAGAAAAATACATATAACCCCAAAATAATTTATTTACTATATTTTATTTATTTATACTAGTATTTATAATTATATTACTTTATATGGTATATATAAAGTCTTATATTGTCTAATATATATTAAAAATAAAAAGAAAATAAAGAATCAGAAAATTAAAATATAAATATATCATATATATATAATAAAATTCAAAAAAATAATATATATATAATTAAAAACCCAAAAAAAGATAAAAGGCATGTTTGTACATACTACTCTTTGATTAGCAATAATCGTAGGCTACCTATTTTGCTCTCTGTGTTTCGACCTCTACAGGCTTGCTTACTATACACTTAGTATTGTAGAGAATAATAAGTTTTAGCTCACATTTTTGCCATGCACTGCCATATTCTTCTTGGGTTAATTGTTGATTAATCAAGGTCTCTTGAGTTGTCAATGCATCGATTGTAGTTTCGTCTTGTGAAATCGCACGACCCTTGAGATTATCTAGTTATAAACCATGTGCGTGAATTGTTTAACTCTCCCAGAAAAACCATTGAACCAAAAAGGAGTCTGCTCTTCTGGTAACTCGTCCTCATAGAGATAGAAATTTCCTTCTAAGGTCAGGTGCCTTATGAACATGAAATCATCCTCTTTACTAGCCTATCATTGTAGTATAATTGGCATAAATCGATCAACAAAAATCACAAATCTTGAATATTGTGGAGTAATTTTTACTTGGTAAGTATATCAAGGTCAAACTCAAGGAATGAGGTAGTTTTAGTTGCACAGTTTTACATTAATCAAAGTAATTAATTATTTGCAATATTGATCTATGTGTCAGAAAAAAGTAAAAAATAAATAAAATGGATGAAATGAAAATCAAATGAATCAAAAAGACAGTGAAAAAGTGAAGCAGAGGGTCTGTGAAAATATATTTTCAATCCTCAATTAAATTAATCAATTAATACTCAAATGGAATCACAGATTGAAAGAAATAAATTCAAGAAATAATTATAAGGATAGAATCCAAGTTGCTTGTTTAAAAAAATCAATGCATCACTAGATATCCATTGTTGTTTACTAGAGCAATGATATCTCTTGAGTAGAGATGGATTTTAATTTTCCTGTGATATATACTAAAAAATATGAACTTTAAAACACAAAGATATCAAGGAATTTACTTAATTAAAACTCCTCCAAATGCTCCTGCAAGACTAGGTCAAGATCCTCAAAATAGAATGCATGGTTAAGATTGCAGATATTCTCAAATAATCTTCCCATTTAATCAAGCTCTAATGTGATTTAATCCTCAATGAATAATAAAGTAGATAACAAGGAGATAAATTGAATAATCTTCCTCAAAACTTAATTGGGCACTTTAAATAATAATAATCAATAACAAGCCTCTGATCTAATATCTAGAATGATAGATCACACAACAAGATTCATTGTGCGCAAAAATCGAAGTTGAAATGAGAAAGATATGATGAATTTAAGTTCTTGGAACTAAAGTGTGATAAAAATAAATATTTTCATCTCAAAATAATACATGAAAGACTTATCGATAAATTATGTAATTTTCCCACGTACGCATGTACAATGCACGGAACCTTGTTGGGAACGGACCTGTGCATGATTTTCAAAAATGATGGGGTCTGTCTACAATTTGCCTGTCTACAATTTGCCCTCGTCTGCATGTGTGGGGCACGTGCAGTGCTCGAATCGGCAAAAAGCAAAGGCTCGGATGCCCAAAGCCAAGGTGTCGACTGAAGCGAGAGCTCAGGCTCCCAAGCCTACACCTGGCTCGCAGGAGAGCCTCAGGCCCACTGAGGCCGATGATGAAGATGTTGGCCGACCGTTGGATCAAGGATGGGGCTTTGATTCGATGGTGGTGATGTCGAGCGGGGAGAAGCTGAGCTTGGACCTTCGCGGTGGCGACGGTTAAGCGGCGGCGGAGGTCTGTGAAGGTCGAGGTAGAGGAGTCGAGCTCAGCTGACACATGTTCGAGCTTAGGCAGAAGCGGTGGTCGGCGGTCGACATGGTCGACGGAGGAGTAGTTGTCGGCGGTGGAGTGACTGTGCTGCGGGGCATCTTGTAGATGACGACGAAGGAGGTGGCGAGCATGTCCAATGTATGAGAGGTCAGAGGTGTGGAGGTCGACGCGGTGGCGATGTCATGATGGAAGATGACGATGGGGTGTTCTGCTGCGAAGGGGGTTCAGACTAGCTGTGTAGTTTTGAGGTATGGGAAGAGGAGTGAAAGCTCCAGGGACGAAGCCAGGAATTTCTACTTGGGGGGGCCAAAATTATTGAGACTATATATAATTTATCTTTGTTACTATTTCTCATTGTAATTATTATAATGTATTTATAAGTGTATTTCACAAAGATATCATTGTAAACTTATAATTTCATATAAATATCCCAACAAATATTGTATTGATAAAAAGATCCTTACAAAATTTTTCAAATCAAAATACACTTTCATTAGCACGATGTTAAGTTATAACATTAAAATTAAGATTTTTAATTAAATAATATTATATCGCTCCTAATGTAGGAACTTAATGAGATATAAATGTACCAATTTTATATAATATTGCATATGCGTATGTTTTAGTATAGATACATAAATACATGCACTTTGATGTCCACATATATTTGTGCATGTATTTGTATATTTGTTTAGATGTAGATTTATTTTTAGTTACAAATAATAAAGTCATTTATTTTTTATATTTGATATAGTTTTTAGGAAATAAATAGATAAATTAGTTGTGTATCATAATCATTTCCTAATACTATAATCTCCATAACATTATATGGACAACAAACGTAACTTTCGTGGAGTGCCTAACACATCTATTAAAGATGTTAATTAAAAATAAGCGACAGTTTTCACCGAATATTTCTCTTTTGTCAAATTTTTATTTTTTTTAGATGGCAGGCATAGGAGTTTTTGTTTTTGACGAAATTTGAATGACATATTAGAGGGATATAGTGATGAAAACGTGATGCTATTTTTCAAAAAAATCAAACGTCGAAAAATGATGCAGTGGCAGCCAGTTGGCTACCCTGAGGGAGCAGCCCCATTAAACCATTATATATATATATATATATATATATCGATTTAGATATAGATTTTTGTTGATATGAATGTAATATCGATATTTGTATCCATTTGAAAACTGATGCAGATACGGATGTCAGAATTTGTATGATATTCATACGATGTCGGATTAGATACTGATGTATTTATATCTATACTACTTGTAAATGAGAGATGGAGGTAGGGTGGAGCATGGGCCAGGGATGGCCCGACCCAGCCTGTTGCCCGGTCCGCTCAAGCAGACCCAAGCCCGAGCCCACTTTCTAAATGGGCGGGCTTGAGCTTGCCCGAACTCGAAGCCCACGGGCCGGCCCGATTTAAGGCCCGAAGCCGAGCCCGATCCATGAGCTTGGCCCGGGCCGCCCCGACCCACCCCCTCTTTTCATAACCCAAACCATTTGGTCATTCCGCCACACACCTCCTCCACGATCCCATCCCTATCGGCACCGCCCCAGAGCCCCTCTCTCCCAACGATTTCATCGGCACCGCCCGTGGCCCTCCCCAGCCCCAGGATCCCCCATCGGCCCGCGAGTGGCCGCAGACCGTGAGGACTGCGACCCATTCCACTCCTCTTCCTCGCCGCCGTCATTGTACGACCCCACCGCCCCGCCAATCCCCGCCCCTCCACTCCTCACCGCCGACGTTGTGCGGCCCTCGACCCTCCCCAGCCCCAGGATTTCCCCGCCGTCAAACTTTTGTGGGAATCGCGGGCCCGCCCGACCCAAGCCCGACCCATCTTGGGTCGGGCTCGGCTCAGGCTTGGGCCAAATTCCAGAAAAAGGAACGGTCCTAGGCCCGGCCTGCAGGCCCGGTTATCTAAATGGGCATGGGCTGGGCTAAGGTTAGACCCGACCCGAGCCCGACCCATGTTCCACCCTAGATGGGGGGGCATTAGATACAACTTATTATTTTTTTTAGATAATTATTTCACATAATAAATTATATTCTATTATAATAACATAATATATACAAAGATTTAATTGGGAGACGGGGGGGCCAAGCCCCCTCCTGCCCCCCCTTGTCTCCGTCCCTGGAAAGCTCCAACCTTTGCGAGGTTAGAGACGGTCACGACGGTGGCGTCAAAGATTCGATGGTGACTGGAGATGGGGTGCGTAAAGGTTGAAATACGGTGAGCCGAAGAACTTGAGTGATAGTTGAGGGTGGAGCTGGAGGTGGATCAAAAGGAGAGGAGGAATGAAGAAGAAGAAGCAAAGGACAACGAGAAGAAAGAAAAAATAAAATACCTGGAGGTCCACCTGGGATCGAAGCACGATCGTTCTCAGGTCTTTACCTTCAATGGTGGGTTGGCGCACAGGAAGCTTGATTAGAGGCTTTGAAGCTCTACGATGGTGGTGCGGTCAATCGGATCTTACCTCATTCGATGCACGACTTGTCGTCATCATCCATCCCCCGTGTCTTTCTTCATCACAGAGAGAGGAGTAAAGAAGATCAAGCTCAGGTTAGAAGAATGGCGGATGGTGGTCGGGGGTGACGGTGGCGAGGGATTTATAGGGAGCAGGTAGGTGGATGGTCACGCAGAGGATGCAGGCGACGACCGTTACGGCAAGGGAGGAGGGAAGCAGCATGTGTTGTAGGAGGAGGGAGAGGCGGCAAACGGTCAACTGGGAGAACGGGGATCACGTGCACTGTCTGTGCCTAGGAGGGGAAGAGCTGGAATGTTTTAAGCACATGCAGCGAGACGAAGAAAAGGGGGAGAGGAGGGGTCACGTGCCTCTCACTTGACCTAGAGAGATGAAGAGAGAGAGAGAGTGAGTGAGTGAGAGTGAGAGAAAGGGAGGAAAGAAAGAGAATAAAAATGGAAATTTAAAAATAAAATAAAACTAACGTAACCAATAAAAAATAATAATTAAATATTAATTAAACAAAAATAAAATATAAAAATTAAATAATAAGAATAATAAAAAAGAAACAGTAAATGAAGTCAAATCAAAAAGTGATCAACATGGAAGTTGCTCGTCTCGACAAGATCTATAACTTTTGTTGAGGATTCAAAATCAAAATAGGTCAACTATACAAAAAGTATTTTTGTCAGTACACTATAGATAATAAAATACCATAATTTGCGTTTTATGATTTGTTTTTATATTTTAATTGGACTTTAATTAGTGGATTAATTTATATACAATATACACATATTTAGTCTAATTTTTGTGGATTTTTTATAAGGTAGAAAAAGGTAAAATAAAAATTACAAGGATAAAATATGCATAAAATATACAATATCTGATTTTTGTATTTATATCTGATTTTCTGATTTTTGTGGATCTTTATTCTTGATGCCAAGTTAGTTGATTAATTAAATAAAATAATATAGAAAGAATTAGATCAAAATACTTTATTTTGTACATAAAATAATATGCTCGATTATGGTTAAAAATAAGGTTTTTTTAATTATAGATTTTAACCTCAATTTTAACATAGATAGTGAATGTTAATAAATCATATTTAGGATATTTTGTTAGTGATTTATTAAGGGATTTTTTTTCTAAGATATCCATAGAAAGATGAATCATGGATTCATCACACCCCTATAGTTAGATATTTGCTTGTCCCCAAACAATCTTACGTGAGTTAGAAGGTCGGATCTCTAACTATGTAAATGCAAATTTCAAGGCTTGTCTCATTAAGAAACCTTGGTTTTAGTGGTCCTACATGAAGGATATTGTGATATCCTCAAGCACATCATGGAAGCGTGAGCATCGTATCGAATACGATAAAGAACGACTAGTCGGACTAGTTGTTCTATGCAGCGGAAATTAAAATTTTTTCAAGTGATGAAACCACATGATCCAAGAACACTTCTCGGATCGTTTCATCTAAACCACAAACATGTATTAGGGTTACCTCTTGACGCGTGGTTGCGATCGAGTCTCTAAACGAAGAGACCTATTGTCTTAAGTCCGATCAGACGGAGGAGACGCTTGCGAGCGCGGGGATGAATCGTGTACTTCTCGCAGTCCATGTTGATGATCCAAGCGGCGGATCTCCTGATCTCGACACACGAGATCTGACGATTTCTTCACGAGCGAGGTGCACCAAAGGAGACGGAGATCCATGAGCAATTGATCGGGCAGCATAACGACAACGCTGCGGCGATGGAGACTCCCTCTAGGACATCCATGGTGGACGACCATATGAAAGGGGAGAGAGAGTAGGAGTGTAGAGAGAGGAAGAGAGAGAGAGAGAGAGACTTATGTTCTCATTGTGTAAAGAAGAGCAATGGGGTGCTTCTCCTTTTATAATATTTTGAGATCCATGGATCTCAATCCATGGGAAACACAAATCCAATGGCTCTCATTGATTTGTGTTTCTTTTAATGGCTAAGATTTGTGTTGGTAAAAACCAACAATAATTAATTTAATTTAGATTAAATCTATATTGCTAAATCAATATAAATCAATCCCAAATTAAATCAATCAAGCATGGAGATTATGGAATGAAGATTGCATACTGCCATAATATTGGATTTGGTGCCAATCTCATGCAATCTCATGAGATCTCATGAGATCACATTATTCCATGGAAATCTCCAAGATTTACAACAACACTTGTTGTAAATTATTCTACAAAAATAATTCATAATTATTTTGTGAATATTGCAATCTTATCATTGGAAATTTGTGAATCACATTCACAACCCAAAATAAAATATAAATTACATTTTCAATTAATTGTCCAATGTGAATCCAATTCACATCAACAATTAATTAACAAATGTAAATTACAAATAGATCTCTCTTATATATTATAAATCACATTTATAATATATATGACTAATATGGATATCGCTATCCACATTATTCATATCCATGATAATTAGATCACATTTAATCATCTTAAATCTCTATTCTCTTGTGCCCAAATAATACGAATTGTATCCACATTATTTTCATCTTTGATAATTAAACCATATTTAATTATCTTAGATAACTCTCCTTATAATATGAATCATATTCATATTACTTATGATAATTAAATCACATTTAATTATCAATGCTTGGATACATAATATCAACAATGAAATTATCCTGAACCCTTTCATGGATAACGCGCTTTCTTTGCGAATACTTGGAGATAAGGACAGGACGATTGTATTGTTCCACGTATAGTGACTTGGATATTGAGATCATATCTCAAATCCAGATCGCGAGCCTCCCATAGATGTTTGATTAAATCAAGACCGCAAATCTAATCTTCTCATTGCATCTGAATCACATTCAGATCAATGTCCAACATTTGGACCAAGATCAGATCACTTCTCTACTGAGAGAAATCACTAAAATCCAGACCCGTTTCATCACTCCCTAGGAATGGAAGCGTCATGGTTATACAATCGTTTATGATCACATCACCCTTATGTATTCTCAATACATGTACATCCTGCATACTGGAAGACTCAGAATAAACCCGAAGTATTAGATCAACTTCACACTGTCTACTTCAGGGTTCTATCAGTAAGTTTCTCATTCGATCATTGGGAGTTTGTATTGATCATATACTTTCCAAAAGCATATATCATACCTAGGTATTGATCATATACTTTCCAAAAGTATATATCAAACCTACAAATTCAGTTAAGCTTCCAAAGCGAGACGACCGTGCTGCATAGGGACGCAAACGGATACAGTTATATTCGTATTCATTCGTGTTTGTATTCGTTTTTAAGAGGATATGGTTCTTGTTTTTCTAAAACAGGCGAATACGAATACGAATACGAATATTCTAAACGAATTTTTCATGGATACGAATACGAATACGAATCTTGGATTAACGAATGCGAATACGAATACGAATACGAATAAAAAAACGAATCCGAATACGAATATTCGTTTCATATATTAAATAGTTTGGAATATACTTACTAATTAGGGTTTATTTTTACCCCCAAATGACCTCTCGCGCCCCCTTCCCCCAACCCCGCCTCCTCCTGCGCCCCCCCCCCCCCTCGCCCCTACTGCCGCCCCCTACTGACCACCTCCTCCCCCTGCGACCCTGCTTCCCTCCACCAGTCTCGCCTCTCCTTGTTGCCGCCCCACTGACCCTCCGCCTCCCCTTGCGACTCCGCCACCCTCCGCCAGCCTCGCCTCCCCCTGATGCCGCCCCCCTAACCTTCGCCTTCCCTTGCGGGCCTACGACTCTCCGTCAACCCCACGTCCCTCTGCTGCTGCCCCCGACCTCCGTCTCCCCGTGCGGGCCTGCAGTGGGGGGTGCTTCCAGGGGGTCTAGAATTAGCAGCAAAGAGGCTTTCTGCAAGGTCTAGACAAGGGTTGAATGAATTCAAGGCAGAGGTCTTGCTGATCTCAAAGCTGCAACATCGGAATCTTGTTTGGCTATTGGGCTACTACATCAGTGTTGAAGAGAAGCTGCAACAACAACTTATATGCCTTTTTGTTTGGTAGGATTTCTGAACTCTTTTGATATTTACTCATAATGCTTCTAGAATTTGAGTACATTGTTTTCTGTAATGAAACAAAATTCCAATGCAGATTATCCTACAAATATATCCAGTTTGAGTTTGTTCTTATATTACTACTTGCTGATTAGGAATATAGTCATCTTCACCAATTTTCGAGAATATGCAGATGCTGGCAACTCTTTTTTCAGAGTTTAAATGCACGCTTCTATCACTGGTTATAGTTTAAATCCCCCTAACTGTTGCCAAATAATCAGGTACGTTTTTATTTATAATTTTTTATTGTAATATTCGTTTGGATATTCGCATTCGTTCGTAGAAGATTCGTATTCGTATTCGTATTCGTATTTTGAGGATATGGATCTTGATTTTTTACATTCGTGTAACATTCGTATTCGTATTCGTACTCGTAAACTAATATGAATATGGTTATGGTATGAGATGAATTCGCATTCGTATTCGTTCGTTTGCATCCCTAGCCGTGCAGGTAATTTGATTCTTTCCAATATCTCATGAGTGAGCTCATGCCTTCTGGTTCAGTAAATGAACCTGTATGATCCCTTTGAGAGATCGTATTACTCATATGCTCTTATATACACACCAGCGCGCCGGTGTACAGACCTTGGTTATGTCATCAACCTATTGGTCTGCCAAATGTACATACTCAGACATATAGTAGCATATCTGTCTCTGGTCAGAGGATGCGTGCATGTATCGTGACAGCATACGATATAGGACTTTGGTTATCTCGATCTCGTTAAGTCAGCTCTTTGACCTAACTAATCTGATACCTCTGAATCTCTATTTCTATGCAGAGGACCTGCATCAAAAGGTCGGTCAGATATCAGCCTAACTGAGAAAGGATTGCCATCTCCTACTCAAGCTGGAGATCATCTCTTAACAATCATTTGACGGTGCTTGATGAGTCCTCAATCTAACCCTTTAGATATTCATCCAAGCACCAGCCTCTATGATTCAATAGTTGAATCAACAGTTGTATGATCATCAAGACGGCCATGGTACATAACCCTAATTGTACTAAGGGACCTATGCAAATTAATTATTCTTCATTTTTTAAAGGAAGAAAACTAGGTAATATAAGAAAAGTTGCAGTATAAATATACAAGCAGAATATTCTTCACAATGAGAAAACCCTGAGGTAAAGTAGAAAACTCATGTTATATTTTCTTATTCCTGAATTATACATCGGATTTCAATATCGTACATGCACTTTGAATAGTAACAATATGGTACATGATCTTTAAGATTTATCTTAATGTAGTCTTTGACTATTGAAATTAAGTTGATTTCTAACCTTCAGGGGGTGTTCGGTTCAGGAATAGGCACGAATAACGATGGGGAATAAGGAGAATAAGGATCTATTCTTTATTCAACTGGAAGATAGGAATAAAGAGAATAAGATGGAATAAGGGTAGGTAAGGTGGAATAAATATAGGAAGAAGGCAAAATAGTGAGATGTTGATGTGAATAGTCGTACTCTTGAAAATCGCACCGATTAAGGGATTGACCCTTCATTCCAATATTTATTTTCCAAAGGAACATGCTTATGTTACAACAGCTCAAAATTGTATTGAGACAAATATTAAAGATCATGTACAACATTGTTATCTTTAAAATTCAAATCTAACATTGAAATAAAATAATGAGTTAAAAATATATAGAATCATTAATAGAGATTGATCGGAGACAGGCAACAAGATGCGCTGCCAATCCCTTTTGGATGGCAAAACCAATTTTTCGAAATACAATATCCATAGACCTGTGGACCACAACCTTGCTATGCATAATTTTTTTGACCCTCTTAGGGAACTCTACCGCTTCAGTTGCCAAGAAACCAAAAGTGTCAAAACTGAATGGGATGGAAAATGTTGATTGTCAATACAAGCCTTCTCATGTTTGACAACTTTAGCTGAGGTAACTTTCTATGCAGCGCATCCCGCAATAAAATCCTCTTTTATCGGACAAACTAATGGAGAAACTCCCGTTAAATCAACGCATGCATGTTTTCCTCCAGCCATCCAAAAATTAAGACATCTGCTAGTATGAGTGTGGATCTTCACTCTTGTGGATCAGTCAAAAAATTCACAAGTGCTTATTTCTTTGAAGAAACCCCAGTCTTCCCGAGTACATTATAAAGGACATCCCTGACAAGATCATGTCTATATTTAAAACATGGGAGTTCATGACAATGAACCGCATGCTCTCCAAAGACATCTAGACAAGCTTTATGGCATACTGGACATGGTTCATCGGTTGAGAATAGAGGAATCATCAACCGATATCTTAAAATAGTACGATACTCAAATGTGACATATGCATTCCATGAAATTTCTTTCATTGTTTTTTTTTTCAAAAACCAATGATTCTTTCAATAAATCCTTGTTAATACTAACGAGAGTCGGTAATTTAGCCTGACAAAACAAAGGTCAAGTACACTTTTTTTATATTATTTTGTAATCTTGAGAGGCATATAAAATTACGTGAAGAGAAAAAAGAATACGAACCGCAATGCCCTTATCCTCAAAGCAACACACCACAACACAGACATTGAGAGATCGAAAGTTTTGGGGTGAGGGACTAGTGGCTTTCCGGTCACGGGCGGTTAGTTGCCATTTGCTTTTGCCAACTTTTGTAGTCCCCTCACCTTTCCACATCATATATACGAACCCTTTTCCCCGTCCTAAATATGTTTGCATGTATTTGTCAGTATGCATCCGTTCATATGCATGCATGCACGCACGCACATGCCACTACAATAGGATAAGGTTTCGGTGACACGTATTTTTGAAATTTATCTTATCTTCATATCATCTATTGTTAAATTTATAACAATAGATATCATCTGTTGTAAAATTAGTTTTGTACGTAAAATTAACGAGGAATAGCAAATTGGTTGATGTATCAACGTTTCGTGTAACACTAATTATACGCCATCCTTCGTCATCAAAGTTAATGTAAACTCTTCGTCTAATGCAATGCAAGCGTAAGTAGACATCTCTATATATAAATCAAATCCATTTGATTCATATTATAAAACTAAGACGGAATCGAAATCTCAGGTAATTTACAGTTCTCAGACCGATGTAAAAGACGATAGATTGTTTGTCTTACAAGACCGTTCTTTATTTTTTTTACTGGTTGAAAGGGGCTGCGGAGGAGGATCCGAACCCCGATCCTTTTAAAGTGGGAGCTACTGCTTCTACTATATGATCATTAGAGGGATTCTCGACCGTTGATTATTTGTCTGGTATTTCTCAGATTGCAACTTCGACATTTAAGACAGCGAGAATACAAACTATATGTGCTATAGATCAGATACTCCTTGGCTCCTTGCTTTTTGTGTGTGCACGCAAGCGTGCAAGCGTTCATGCCTCTTGTCATGTATGTGGGCACGCGCGTGCACACACACACGCATGTCTGTGATGGAGTAGCAATTCTACAGCTAAAAGGTTGTTGCAACCAATAATGTGCATCTGTCGTTATGCATCAGAATATAGATAGCACGATCTACGATTTGACATGATGTGCTTCGTCCACCGGTGAATCGGGCATGAATCGATCCAGTTAATTGGTTTTAATGGTTCGAGTCAAATTGGCACAATTTCGATTCAACCGCTCGTCTGATCGATTATTTGAAACCCAGTTTAACCCGCTTTAATCGAAATTGAACTACTCAAGCATAATTTAAAATTGAGTTTATATTAAAATAATAATAACTATGATGAGGATTGAACTCATGACATCCTGTAAAACTACTTAAGAATACTAACCAGCTACTCCAACTAAACTTGTTGAAAGGGTAGGATAACAAGCATTATTTAGCTATTATTATGCTAGAGTATTTAGTTTAAATATTATTTATATCTTTAATGAATAACATTTAATGTTGCATATTCAAGAAAAATATTGTATGCAAAGTAAGATATTTTAATTGTTTGTTTATTTTATATTTATTTTAAGTATGTTTGAGTGTGTATTTTGTACATTTTTTAATCTATTTCGGTTTAAAATTACATGTTTCAACTATTTTCCTTGTATGTTTAGTTTAATCCTATTTTAAAAAACAATGACATCATCGTCCGATTGAACCGGTTGGATTCCATGGTCCATCCCGATGTAATCTTTTTGTTGAGATTTCCGATTCAATCGATTTCAAAAACCTTGATGCAATGTAACAAGTTGAATAGACTAACTAGAATTCAATGAATTGAGCAGTGGTATGAGAAGTTAAGTAGGAAATCACAAAAAAGGGTTTCTTTATCCTCTGTACTCTGCAAATCATAGGGAAGTGTTGAAAGCTGCAAACTAACTCGAGTGATTGTTGTCAAATGCACCAAGGAAACTTCGATTTACGTAGGCCATGTCTGTAAGGTTAATTTTATCATTTTGATGAAAAATAGAAAGCCCTCACAAAACGTTATATTACATATTATTTAGGCATATGTCCGCAACAATAATATTCTGCTAATTAAGTCCATAGTCTTTAACTAGTAAAATGTTAGAAAACATCCTCTTTCTATCGGTCGCTTGCCACTTAATTGTAAGGCTGGCAATGGAGTCACGGTTCGATGAGCTAGGTTCGGGCTCGGTTCGATAAGGGTTCATGAACCTGACTCATTAGACTATTGAGCCGACCTCGAGTCAGAATTTTGGGTTCGCTAGTTTAACGAGCCAAGCCTCGTTCGGCTCGATAACTCAATAAGGGATAGTTTAACGAGCCAAGCCTCGTTCGGCTCGATAACTCAATAAGGGACTCGATAAGGAGTGTGTGTGTGTGTGGAAAAAATGGAGTTGCCGCCTGCCCCCACCTCATTTTCCGTAATTTTTTATTTTTTCGAAAAATATCACCATATATATTCATCCCTATATCCCTCCTATATGCCATTCGAATTTCGTCAGAAACAGAGACTCCTATGGCCTCCATCCAGACAATCAGTTTTTTAACGGTCGCATGATTTTTTAAATCGACCATATCTAGATGGACGCAGTATGAGTCTCTGTTTTTGAAGAAATTCAAATGGCATATAGGAGAGATATATGGATGAATATAATGGTGATATTTTTCAAAAAATAAAATAAATTGACAAAAAATGAGGCAGAGCAACCATGTTGGTTGCCCTCAGGGGGTAACCCCATATAACCACACACACACACACACACACACACACACACACACACACACACACACACACACACACACACACACACACACACACACACACATATGGGGGCAGGGAGCCCCAGGGTTCCCTGCACCCACCCCCATTTTTTGATTATTTTTTATTTTTTTGGATTAAAAGTTTGGGGGATTAACTTAATATGTTAAGGGGAATATGTGTTTCAAGTGTAATGCAAAACAAGCATTCCTAACATGTTCATCTAGATAGGATCGATTTCAGCAATTCTGAGATCGTTAAAATTTGGTAGTCTTGATGGAGATCATAGAAGTCTCGAATTAAGTTGAATTTGGAATGACAACATGGTGATACATAATGATCTAAATCCCCCAAGGTTTCATTTCAAAAAAATCAAAAAATAATGAAAAATTAGGCCGGGTGTAGAAAGTTACCTACACCCGCCGAGGTAGGCTCCTTTTTCCCTATATATATATATATATATAGAGAGAGAGAGAGAGAGAGAGGTAAATGGGGTTGCCCCAAGGAGTAGCCAACTTGGCTACTCCCACCCCTATTTTTCCCTCATTTTTTTATTTTTTTGGAAAATAAAAATTTGTATATTCATCATTATATCCCTCTCACATTCTATTAAAATTTCGTCAGAAACAGAGACTCCTACGGCCTCTATCCAAACATGGTCGATTTAAAAAATCCTGCGACCGTTAAAAAATGACGTTTGGATGGAGGGCTTAGGAGTCTCTGTTTCTGACGAAATTTTAATAGAATGTGAGAGGGATATAATGATGAATATACAAATTTTTATTTTCCAAAAAAATAAAAAAATGAAGGAAAAATAAGGGTGGGAGTAGCCAAGTTGGCTACTCCCTGGGGGCAGCCCCATTTTACCCATATATATATATATATATATATATATATATATATATATATATATATATAGAGGAAAATGGGGCTGCCCCCTAGGGGGAGCTAACTTAGCTCCCCCCGCTCTATTTTGTTCAAATTTTTTTATTTTTTTTGAAAATTTTTTTCGTGAATATTCATCACTATATCCCTATATTATGTCATAAAAATTTCGTGAGAAACAGAGACTCCTACGGCCTCCATCCAGACAGTCATTTTTTTAACGGTAACAGGATTTTTTAAATCGACCCCGTTTGGATGGAGGTCGTACGAGTCTCTGTTTCGCATGAAATTTGAATGACATAATATATGGATTTAATAATGAATTTACACAGTTTTAGATTTCAAAAAAAATAAAAAAATTTTGTGAAAAAAGGGTGGGGGGAGCTAAGTTACTTAGCTCCCCCCAAGGGGGCATACACATTTTACCATATATATATTATATATATATATATATATATATATATATATATATATATATGGTAAAATGTGTATGCCCCCTTGGGGGGAGCTAACTTAGCTCCCCCCGCCCTTTTTTTCACAAAATTTTTTTATTTTTTTGAAATCTAAAACCGTGTAAATTCATTATTAAATCCCTGTATTATGTCATTCAAATTTCATGCAAAACAGAGACTCCTACGACCTCCATCCAAATGGGGTCGATTTAAAAAATCTTGTTACCGTTAAAAAATGACTGTCTGGATGGAGGCTGTAGGAGTCTCTGTTTCATACAAAATTTTTATGACATAATATAGGGATATAGTGATGAATATTCACGGAAAAAATTTCAAAAAAAATAAAAAAATTGAAGAAAATAGGGCGGGGGGAGCTAAGTTAGCTCCCCCTAGGGGGCAACCTCATTTTCCTCATATATATATATATATATATATATATATATATATACTTATGAGAGCAAAAAGTTGTGAGAACATGAGAGGGATGAATCTGGACCACATGATTCACCCTGGAGAGAGAAGATCAGGAGAGAGAAAACAGAATCATGTGGTCCAGAATCATCCTCTCATGCTCTCACAATTTTTTGCTCTCATAGGATCACTCTCTCTCTCTCTCTATATATATATATATGGGGTTGGGGAGGCTGCACCGACGGGTGTAGCTAACTAGCTGCACCCGACCATTTTTTTCATTGATTTTTTGTGTTTTTGAAATGAAACCTAGGGGTATTTAAATCACCATATATCACCATGATATCATGCCAATTTCAACTAAATTTGACACTTCTATCATCTCCATCAAGACTATCACATTTTAACGATCTCAGAATTATTGAAATTGACCCTATCTAGATGGACATGTTAGGAGTGTTTGTTTTGCATGAAATTTGAAACACATATTCTAATCAATAAATTAAGTAAATCCCTATAAGTTTTTTTCAAAAAAATAAAAAACCAATTAAAAAATGGTCGGGTGTAGCCAGTTGGCTGCACCCGCCGGTGCATACTCCCTTTTCCCTATATATGTGTGTGTGTAGAGGAGTGATACTATGAGAGAAAAAAAATGTGAGAGCATGAGAGCATGCATTCTGGACCACATGATTCTGTTTCTCTCTCCTGGTCTTCTCTCTCCTGGTTGGATCCTATGGTCCAGAATGCATGCTCTCACAGGTTTTGGCTCTTATAGGATCACTCATCTCTATATATATATAGAGAGAGAGAAATGGGGCTGCTCCCACTTCTATTTTCCTCCAATTTTTTTTTTTTGAAAAAAATAAAAATTTGTATATCCATCATTAAATCTCTCTAACATTCTGTTAAAATTTCGTCAGAAACAGAGACTCCTACGGCCTCCATCCAAACATGGTCGATTTAAAAAATCATGCGACCGTTAAAAAAATGACGTCTGGATTGAGGGCCTAGGAGTCTATGTTTCTGACGCAATTTTAATACAATATTAGAGGAATATAGTGATGAATATTCAAATTATTATTTTCCAAAAAAATAGACGAAAAATAGGGGTGGGAGTAGCCTCGTTGGCTACTCCAGGGAGCAGCCTCATTTCTCTCTCTCTCTCATATATATATATATAGGGCTTATCCAGAGAGCCCTGTGCCCATTTGGGTTGCGGTGAGCATCAAACGTGGACTCGCCACATGGATTTTCATTTGAATGGTTTCCTATTTCGAAGGAGCAATTATATCGAGTCCTTAAAAAAGGAAGACGGTTTTGGATGGTTTCCTATTTCGAATTTCCATTTGAATAGTTTTCTATTTCGAGTTTCTAATTATATCGAGTCCTTAAAAAAGGAAGATGGTTTTGGAAAGATACACTCAAATCATTAATTTCGTACAGAAGAAATAATCATTGCACATTTGATCAGTAATGTACATAATGTACTCAAGTAATTATATGTTGCGAGATCAGTAATACTGAAACAATTGTCAGTATTTTACACCTCTAATATTACACTGTACACAGATCAGTAATTCATTCATGTTAATCAAGTAATACATATTCAGCTCTCAAGTAATTATTGTTGTGAGATCAGTAATTAAGTACGTAAATTATTAGTGTTCATGCAATAAGTACTGATTACAATGTCCATTTTACTGAAGTCATTTTGATTGTTACTAATGTTATAGTTACTTAATACTCTGAGTCTTACTGAAGCACCTCTTATTTACTTATATAACCTTTTTAATTACTATAATGCATCGAGTGTTACTGATAGCAATACATAAGTTACTGGTCACCTGATTTTTTATACTTATTCCAACTTACTTATTCCATTATCCTCTTTTACCTACAATTTATTACATGTTACTGATGCTTCTATATATCTTACTTGTTTTATTCTTTGTTTTGAATTACTATCGAATCACACCTTCTTTACTTATGTAGCCCATTTAATTACTTGTAATACGTCAAGTGTTACTGAAAGCCACACATAAATTACTTAATTATTGTTATATGATGAACATCTAAATTTCAATTGTTATCTTATAGTCCATTTAGATGATGTTGTTTTGCTCTCGCTCGTCGGCATAATATCAACTTCTTCAAGACACCAAATTGTTGCATTGTTCTGCAAGAAATAATAAGTTAATTGACCATTTGAAAATATTAAAATATCAAGAAATTGGAAAAGAATACACATTACTTACAAATTTTTACTAACGTTTCAGGAAGATACTTGCTTCAGTACTATTTTATATCCGTGAATAGTAAGAATTGTAAATAACTTGGCAATATACTCGCTTCAGTAAGAATCATTCAATGACAAGTAACTTGTAATGAATTGTTAGTAACATTTGTTAAGTGACAAGTAACTTGTAATGAATTATATTTATAATAGTAATTCAATGTGAAGCATAAGTAATTTGAGAGCTACTTAAGTAACTTACTGAATTGAGATCAGTAAGATAAACTTCGAAATTCATATAAGTTCACTATTTCGAAAGTAAGTAGATTCAATTTTTCTCAAAAAAATCAGTAACTTTTATTTCTATATCAGTAACTAATAGCAAAGGACAAGTAAATATTTAAATTACTCAGGTAATTTGTAAAATTTTCATCAGTAATAATGACTGTAAGGGCAGTAACTTAGTCTATCTTCAAAGTAACACACGAAAAAGTAACAATTCTGTTAACATTAGTAACATAAAATATCTTATAAGTAAATTAAGTAAATACATTAGTAATTCAGTATATCTTCAAAGTAATGTATTAAAAGTAATAATTATGTTAGCAATAGTAACATAAAATATCTAATAAGTAAATTAAGTAAATACATCAGTAGCTCAGTATATTTTCAAATTAACGCATGAAAAATAACAACTGTGTTTACTGTAACTTTTTATTATATGAAAACAAAATACATTCGATAAAAAATCAATTATTACTAAAGATCATGTATCAAAATGAATAAAAATTGATATTATGAACACTACTTTCTCATATTTCAATCATACTTTTCGAAAAAATATTGCTTACGATAAAAAAATATGAAATATTATAAGCGATCAAATCATGAAATCATGTAACGATGAAATGGAATAAAAATATCATAAAAAACGAAATTATGATAGAAATCTGCAATCAAATCATGAAACGAATCACATACCTCTCTTCTTGCGTTGAAACGAAATAATTACCTTACGTTGGAATGAATCGATAAGTTTAGCAATCATATATGTGTGCCTTACACTTTCCAAAAACGTAATTCTATTTTTAGAAAAGTTTTAATTTCCGAATTTGTTTTATTTCCATACGAAAATTAGTTCCCATTTTTTTGGGATTGAATCTTGTAGATGGACGGCTACAATTGGGTGCTCAAAAAAATCCGGGGTACAAGGCTCTCTGGATAAATTCCATATGTGTGTGTGTGTGGGGGGGGGGGTAAAATGGGGCTGCCCCTATGGGGGAGCTAATTTGCTCCCCCTGCCCCATTTCGTCCAGTTTTTAATTTTTTTTGAAAATTTCTTCCATAGATTTTCGTCAATCCTATATTATATCATTAAAATTCCGTGTGAAACAGAGACTCCTACGGCCTCCATCCAGACGAGGTCGTTTTTAGCAATTATGTTATCGTTAAAAAATGACTGTCTGGATGGAGGCTGTAGGAGTCTCTGTTTCACACAAAATTTTAATGACATAATATAGGGATATAGTGATGAAATTCCACGGAAGAAATTTTCAAGAAAATAAAAAACCGGGTGAAGTGAGGCGGGGGGATCCAAATTAGCTCCCCAAGGGGTAGCTCCATTGAACTCTCTATATATAATAATTATATATAATACAAACAAAATAAAAATAACCCTTTGCAATTTTCCCTCCACTAACTTTGCCCCTCACACGAGTCACAAGTCATGACCTAATTCTGAAAATCACATTCCTGCCACAAGTTTGCCTCCCGCCCACGCATTAAAAAAATAGTATTTTTTCTTTTTTTATAAACAATAGAATATTGCAATATATATATTATAATTAAGATCTTGTACACAGCTTGGATGGTTGTCTATTGGTAAGGAACACAATATTAGATAGAGAATGACTTGAATTCAAACATGTGAAAAAATTTTCCACTAACTCGGCTCGTTGGGTCTATAGCTAGCCTATTTAATTGTATACGTTATCCTTGATGCGGATTTTATATCGCAAACAACTTACATTATTTTTGTTGTAATTTGCGAAAAGAAAAAAAAGGGTAAATGACAAATACGGACTTCAACTATATCTTTGATTCCTAATGAGAGCATCTTTGGAATCTGATACTTTTTTTGTTACAAATAAAAGGTTCTTTTGGCTCATGCGGAACCGATAAAAATGAAAATTTAATACTTTCTTTGTTACATTTGAAAGTGGTCTCTTATTTGAGACCGAAATATAGTTGCAGTTTTTTTAAAATAAAAAAAAGAGATAAGGGAGTGGGATATACGAATGAAAACGGTCGAATACAGATACATATATATGTATAACAATATCTTTATCCATTTAAAAACACGAATATGAATGTAGATACGAATATTAACAGATATGAAAAATGTGTTTCCACACCTTTAAAATGGATACGAATCGGATACGAATAATAACATAACTACTTAATACAATATCTAAAATACATATGTTTAGGATGGTTTATACATAAAATGGATATACCAAATACTTTTATTTCATAACGAATATATCAATGATGGTGAATACAATCATAAAATATTATTACATATAATTATATATAAAATTTTGACTATATTTATATACTAAAACGGAGATATGAAGGAGAATGTAAATGTTAACGAAAGTCAAAAATAATATTCATATCTATATCCACTAATTTCAATCTAGATAATATTTGGAATAGGTGGAAGTGAACATGGGTGGATGGAAGGGAAGGGCAGGTGATGTTGCTGTGTATTGTCTCGTCATGTATTGTGGTTTTGATTTGTCCTCTAAGATTCCCTCCCGTGGCTCTGACAACAGACACAAAACCCTAGACAGTGATTCTACCCGAATTACCGACCACTACCTAACTTGCAAGCATTTATAGGTATAGTTGTATAAGTACGGATGCAAACAAAAGGGTTATGTGCTTTCAAATATGAAAAAACATTTTAGTACATATACAAGATATAACATACCTTGGGGGATCTTGCTAAAGCCTCAAAATTTGCTTGGGTATGGAGGTTCCTATCGACAGAGGACTTCATCTGGGCTGATTATCTTCGCGCCAAATATCTTCGGGATGAGTCGTTTTGGGATATGCCTATCCCGTCAAATGCTTCTTTGCTCTGGAAGATTTTATTGAGGAATAGAGACACCATTGAGTTGGCTCTTATGCAGCTTGGCCGAACTTACAGTGGGACACCTTCGGCAGGTTTCTCCTTCTGCTCGTGCTTTGATCTAGTTAGATCTAAACGCTGAAACTTCATATATTGGAAGTAAGTCTGGGGCTCCAAGGCGACCCAAAAGCATAAATATTGCATGTTTTGAGTTGCACGTAATAGGTTGCCCACTCGAGATAGGCTTCTAAAGATGGGTATATGCGTGGATGGCAACTATGTGTTGTGTGACCACCATAGTGAATCAAGAGATCATCTCCTGTGGAAGTGCCCCTACTCCAGGGAAACCTGGGATCTAATTACGATCAGGTTCAACAAACATTGAGGCCTTGGGCTAGATCAAGATGTTACATAGACAAGACGCCAACCTGACCTTAAGACTGAGAACTGCTATTGCGACTCCTACTTGGTGGATCTGGCGGGAGCGCAACCTCCGCTGGACTATAGGATCAACTGCGCATGCAACGGTAACTGCAAATCGGATCTTGGACGACCCCATATTCATTCTCAACTGATTTTTTGCTGGCTCCCATTGTTGGGGGTTTTTAGTTTTGTCTTACTTTCTTCTTCTTGACAACTCGCCTCTCCCTCTTTTGGGCTTTTTGTGAGGGGGATAATTACTACACTTGTACTGTAATCTGTTTTTCACATTAATATACTTACTAACCTTCCAAAAAATATAACTATAGAGTAAATTTCATAAAAGTTTCTAAGTTATATATATATATATAATTTTAATGTCATTCGTGAATTTTAAAAGATAACAATGTCATACCCAATCTTTAATATTTTACTCATTGTGGTTTTAAGTTGTTATAACGTAAAGTTAGAAATCAACTAAAGTTCAATATTAAATGACCATGTTACGACATATCTTGAAGATCGGGTACCACATTGTTACTATTCAAAGTTGAAGTACGACGTTGAAATCATGTGTATATTTCATGGACTTTTTGATGTATTGAATGTGGTGATTTCTTATCAATTACAACAAATATTATGAAAGATAGTATATAATTATATTACATATTATAAAAAATTAAAAATATAATTAATTTTATATGAAAATGGATATACAAATGCATATGTTTGCAGATATCAAAGTGATATCCGTATATGTACCATTTTAAAATAGATATATATGTCAAAATCAATATAAAACAGACATGGTAGAGGATATAGATGCAAATTGAGACACGGTAGAGGATATAGATGCAAATTGATACGGATTGTCATGACCCGTCTCGCTATCCGAGACGAGCGCGACAGGAATCTATTTAAAAACCTCCTATTAAATCATTAATCTACTCTAATCTTTTCTTCTTCTGCAAAATTTTGACAGAGTTTCCTCTATAATATGGATCTCCCAACCGCTACCTGCACCTAAAACGACCTCTTTTAATTCTATGGCAAAGCTTTGTATTCCAATCAAGATTACATCAACCATTGAATATAAACATCATTTTTTACCTTTCTATATATACAAGATTTACATATTCATCGTCAATACAACCATCCATTCTTGCACATCCATACAAAAATCTGCAACTTTGTTTTCATCAAACATCTGCTAAGGTATCAAAAAGTTACCAAAAATTAAGATCTTTGATGGCGCAACCTCCCGCTAGTGATGTGCAACTATACACGTTCCTCCCAAGTTTCCGGTTCAAGATTTATCTGTAATAATAATAACAATAGAATGGTGAGTCTAAACCCATGAATGAGCTTAGACCCAGCGAGCGGATCTCAAGCTTTTGATAAACTACTTTATCAACATAATTTGCAGTGTATCAAATAATTCTTTGCTAGGAAACAACATAAGAAATACTATTTGCATGGATCAACATGTATCATTGAGTAATTATGACATGAAATAACATTTAAAAATCTTGACAATCTTACTATATCATATTCATTGTCACACTACCCCAACATGTTGTACTAATTCATGAACTGTGTAAAATTGTCTAGGGAGAGAAACTCAATCCAAGACCGTGAAAATCTTATCATTTCATGTTAATGGTCCCAAAGACCGAATACATTTCGCATACGGTCCAAAGTCCATTAGTATACCAAATGCGGGCCCAAAGCTCTCCTGAGTCATGAGTAGGCCATAGGTATACCACGAGGATATACCTACCCCAACATGTAGTGACTTGTTCATGACTTTTCCGGGGAGTAGGCCATAGTGTGCATTGTTATAATATTTTATATCATCAAAAATCTTGACCATATATCTTGTAAAACTTGCACCCATATATCTTGACAAATTTCATAAAACATAAATTGCACCTGTATTGCAACATGCAAATCATAATTGAACTTGATAAATAAAATGTCAGGATACCCTCACATGAACATTAATTACTATAAAGACCTTTATAAATATAGAAAATTTGCACAATCATTGCTATAAAATTTAACGAAATCTAACTTAATTTTTGTAGAAAATATGACTTGGAACCACTCACCTTTAAGAAGTATCACATACAATGTTCACCCGTCTTAGGTTTATCTTCTCCAGGTAGTCTTTTAAATACGCATCATCCTATATGTAGTTTGAAATCGCAGTAAATACTCATGATGGTGTAGCTGAATACATCATACAAAAATACACCTATTTCAATTCTAGTTATTATAAGGAGTCCTAGCATTTTATCCTAATAGGAAAAGTTCTTCTTTAAGTATAGATATATCTATCTAATTTTATTGAAATTGGTTAATATACGTACATACCTCTCTAATTGCTATCATCTTATTATATATATATATATATATTTAAGCATCTAATCATGCTTGTCATGTCCATAATCATTTTTTCGTATAGCTCTACCTCATGCTCTCTGTTTCTTCCTTCTATATATATATATACACATATACATATAGAGGAGTGATCCTATGAGAGCAAAAATTTGTGAGAGCATGAGAGGGATGATTCTGGACCACATGATTCTGTTTTCTCTCTCCTGGTCTTCTCTATACATACATACATATATATATATATCTTAACACATGATTATATTATCTGTAAGATACAATCCTATCTTTTACCTCAGTTGCAAACATGTATCATACATATTTGTAGTGGAGGGTTGGTGTATGTAGTGGCTTTCTAATACGTTGTGTCCTTTTAAAGGCTTGTAATCTTTCGAAATGGTTAATGGTGAAGTTTTTGGGCTCACACCTATACGGTGATGGCCCTTTTTTCTTTCAAAAAAAATGCATCATACATATTTATGCTCATAAAGATTGCTGTAAAGGAATTTCAGAATAGGAAGTATAAGAGAACAACAATCTAATTTATAACAATATTCCTATCATCATGCTAGATACTGATTGGTGCACCCAGAATTGTTCGAACAAAGCATATGGATTAATGATGACACAACTAAATCATTTCTTTATATTAATAATAGGGATATTTACATCCATAACCCTGAGTAATCTTGTAATTACCCCAGAAACCCTACGTAATCATGTATTACACCCAACACCCTGGATAATGTTTAACCCTTACATTATATAACCCTGAGTCAATTTCCATCCATTTATACCGTTAACTTTGACAGACTCCATCCATTTTAGAAAATTTTACCCCTAGAATATAGACATGCCCCCGTCACCCCTGCATCCCGGTGAAAGCCCCCCTCCTCGGGTCACGCGCCGTCCTCCAGCAAACACCCCCCCCGGGCCAGGCGGTGGTTGTGCTATTCGCATGTGCTTGAGCTAGAGGGGAGACGAAGAAGAAGCCTCCGGTGGTGTTGCTCTGATTCATGAGATGTAGGGGTGTTCGTGGGGCGAAAATCCGCTCCATTTAGAGTCGACCCGATCCGATCCATGATATTGGATCAACGGATCAACCCGCTCCAATCAAAATGGTTACCCATTAGATTGGATACCCATTGGACATCGGATTACTCGTAGGTATCCGCGGATCCAAAAGAATTAGATGCAAGCCAAACAAAATTTGTTAAAGCTTCCAAAATAGGATTTCGTGTCAAAATATAAATGACAAAAAAGTCAAATACTACAAAATTTGCGATTATAATTTAAAATTTAAATGGCGAAGTCAAAATATGTATGAAATGAATATGCGAGATGGTACGCGGATATACCAATTTAACACTTACATAGTGATATAGAATGGGACAATTTCATATCAATACCGCTTTGGCACGGGCTTTTATTTTGACTTCTCCAATGTTCAAATATAAAAATTTTTCTTAATCACGAATTGTACGTTCCTATTTATCTAACTACTATTAAATTAGTATTTTTTTTAAAAAAATTATCTTCAACGGTAATTCCATATAAAATATGGGAAACAAAACAGTGGGCGAAGGAGGCCCACCCCACCCAAACATCGCTGCTGAAACATGCATTGTTATCGATTGCTTGTAGGTCGGATATGGTGACGGATCAGACATAAATCTTAATTGTTTTTGTTGTACTTAAGACTAGGGATAAAAACGGATCGGATACAGATTAGATATGCATATTCCATATCCATATTTGCTTCATCTCTATTGAATACGAATCAGATACATATATGATTCAGATATGCATTAAGGAAACTATATCCTTAAAAAATATGGATACGAATACGAATCGGATATTTATTGAATCCAAATACGGATCGAATAAAGAGCGGGCCAACCACATATCCGATAAAGAGCTAATCCAAATACAAATCGAATAAAAAGTGAAATCCAAATATGGATCCAATAAACATGGAATTTAAATACACGTCGAATAAAGACTGTTAGCAATGTGAGCCCCGGGCGAACCATTTCTACAATAAATGTTATTGTAATGAATAAATTATCAATGAAAATTATTGATTATTTTTCACTCCCCTTTCTGAGATTATTGAATGAATGCACTATAGGGTTCCTCTGTACAATAAGGGTTATGTACCATGGCCAACTTGATGATCATACAGCTGTTGATTCATTGGATGGATCATAGAGGTTGATGCTTGGATGAATATCTAAGGAGTTAGATAGAGGACTCATCAAGCATCATCAAATGATCATTAAGTGATGATCTCCAGTCTGAGTAGGAGATGGCAATCCTATCTCATATGACTGATATCTGACTGACCTCTTGATGCAGGTCCTCTGCATGGGAATAGTGATTCAGAGGTGTCAGGTTAGTTAAGTCAATGGGTTGACTTGACGAGATCGAGATAACCAAAGACCTACGTTGAATACTGTCACAACATAGGCATGCATCCTCTGACTAGAGACAGATGTATTGCTATATGTCTGAGTATGTACATTTGGCAGACCAATAGGTTGATGACCTAATCAAGGTCTATATACCGGCGAGCTGGTGTGCATGTAAGGACATATGAGTAATGCGATCTCTCAAAGGGATCATACAGGTTCACCTGTGAACCGGGAGACATGAGCTCACTCATGAGGTATTGGGACTAAACAAATTCCATGCATGGTCGTCGTGCTTTGGAAGCATGACATGAATTTGAAGGTAAGATATATGCTTTGTGAAAGCATATGATCTATACCATATCCCAATGACCAAGATTGAGAAACTTAATGATCTAACCCTGAAGATGACAGTGTAAAAGTGATCTTTATCTTCAGGATGATCATGAGTCTTCCAGTATGTAGGATGTGCAGGTATTAGGAATACCTGAAGGGTGATTTGATCATATACGATTGTATAACCATGACGCTTCCATTCCGAGGGAGTGAAGAAACAGGTTTGGATTTTAGTGACTCCTCTCATTAGAGAAGTGACCTAATCTTAGTCCATGAACTGGACATTGATCTGAATGAGATTCAGATGCAATGAGAAGATTAAGTCTACGGTCTTGATTTGATCGAGCATCAGTGGGAGGTCCATAGGATCTGGATTTGAGATATGATCTCAACATCCAAGTCACTATACGTGGAACAATACAATCGCCCTGTCCTTATCTCCAAGTATCTGAGGAGAAATAGCATTGTTCTTAAATGGTTTAAGAACAATTCCATAAGATCTAAGCAAAGAGAATTTGATAATTAAAAGTGTTTTAATTATCATGATGTATGAGAAATTATCCAATATGATTAAATGTGATTTAATTAGTTTGGATAAGAATAATGTGGATAGAGATATCCAATTATTCATAATATATTATAAATGTGATTTATAATGTATTAGAGAGAGTTAATTATAATTTATATGTGTTGATTAATTAAGATGTGCATTGGATGCACATTGTGTAATTAATTGACAATATGAATTACATGTTGTTTTGGGTTGTGAATATGATTCACAATTTTTCCATGGCAAGATTGCAATATTCTCAAAGATAATTGTGAATTATTTTTGAAGAATAAAAACCCAATAAATTTGTTGCAAATAAATAAGAGAGATTTCATGGAGATATGCAATCTCATGGATTTCCATGAGATTGCAATCTCCATGCAATCTCATGGACGGTACACCATTCCTATATGGAATGGGTGTGCGCCCACTTGGAAGGCACATGGAGATGAAATCTCCATGTGTCTTCTCTCCTTATTTGTTGGGTTGATTTAGGAATGAATTATATTGGATTTTGTCAAATATATTTTAACCTAAATTTGTTGTCTTTGACAACAACAATCTTAGCCATTGGATAAACATAAATCAATCTCATCCATTGATTTTATGTGTCCCATGGATTGAGATCCATGGATCCCAAAACCCTATACATAGAGAGGCATACTTGGCTCTCTCTTTACACATGCTATTGTAGCACAAACTCTCTCTCTCTTTCTCTTACACGACAGCCCTCTCTCTCCCTCTCTTCTTGGTGGCCGTCCACCTTGGTGGAGAGAATCGTCTGATGAACCAAAATTCCGTTGCGGTTAAGAGAGGAATAAATAATATCAAAGTGTCGTCATTCTCAACCACAGGAATCGGTCAACGAGAAAAATTTGTAAACCACTCAGAAAAATCAAGAAATTCAAATGTAAGCGGTCTTCGCTATTCTTTTTACCTGGTATAGCGACCAGGGTCGAACACAAGGAGCACGATTCAAAAACTATGTAGTCAAATTTCAGAGTTAATTTTTTAGTGGTTTTTTGGATTTTTAAAATGTTTTTGGATTTTTAATAAATGAAGAAAATAAAAGAAAGTATAAACAAGCAAGCTCTGACAATTTATTTCACACACCAAAAATCAAGCAAAAATTCAAGAAAAATTGTTTTTATGTTTTTTAGCTTTTTAAGTGTTTTTGGTGAATTTTTGAGATTTTTATGATGGGTATTTTATTTTCTAAAAATCAAACAGTACTGAAAATGCAAGGCACTGTCCAGCAGGGCCCAAAACCCAAAGATAAAATATCTAAGGATCTCAAAGGGACCTGGAGGTAATTTTCCTGTATACTAGAGAAAACAAGGAAAATTTGAGCACCAAAATTATTGTTTTTGGGTTTTTAAATTATTTATTATGATTTTTATGAGTTTTGAGGTGTTTTTAGATTTTTAGGGTTTTAACTCAATGAAAAATAGCCAAAATTGGCTAGAAAATCAAACAACACACAAAGAACAGTAACTAATTTTTATAGAATTTTTGGGGGTGTTTTTATATTTTTTTGTGATTTTTCAAGTGAAACAGTGCCAAAAATAGATGTTTTTGAATTTTTAAAAATAGCAACCAAGATCAAAAATGCCCTCAAAAATCTACAAAAATCCTACACCATGGCAGGATCCGTGTGTCAAATTTTCGTTGGATTTGGAGGTGATTTGATATTTTATTCGAAAATAGTAAGGGGGCACTGTGCACAGGGACCAAAGTGCAAATACCCAAAGCTCTGGGGGTCCTGGTGCAAAATACCCAAGAAATCACGCGCGTGGCGCGTGCTTGAGGCACTCAGGGACCTATATGTAAGAAAAACCAAGTCCTAGGACCTTTTGGTAACTCGTACCAAAGAGTCCAGGGACGGTTATGCAATTGACCCACTAAAACACGCACATGTGCAAATAAAATGCTCACAGGGGCATATATGCAATTACCAAAAAGTTTTCATTCATTAATAAACAACCAGAACTACAGGACTAATGTTGCAAAGACACCAAACATACACGTGACGAAGCACGTGGCTCACACAAACAGGGGCATAAATGCAATTAAACTAAAGTACGGGGCCCACTATGCAATTTACCCTACGTGAATAAAGAACGCTAAAGATTTACAGGACTGAATACGAAACAAAATAACAGAGGGGGCCTAAGGGTAATTTACCCTTTATTAATGGAGCGGCTGGATGGATGCCACGTGGAGCATCTGACGGTGGCGAACGACGGGCGCTCCACAGCTGAGCTCCTCGGGCGAATCCGACGGCGGGGGTTTCGCCACGTGGGGGATCGAACGGTGTAGGGCGCAGGTGGCTAACCCTCGTGCATCGGACGGCTGGGATCAATCCTCTACGGATCTGACGGTGGCTGCTGCTCCTGGAATGGACGGAGGAGATGGAAACTGGAGCGGGAGGATGATCGGACGGTCAAGGAGGATCGAGGAAGAACAGTTGGCCGGCGAGTTTCGCCAGCCCAAGGCGCACGCTCCCGACCTCCCCTGCTGCTCGTGAAGATCGGAGAAGCTCCGCGATGACGTTCCGCAGCGGCCGGTAGTCTCCGATGACCCAGCCGAGCTCTGGAGAGCTCCGGCGAGGTCGGCGGAGATGAAGCTCCTGGACCTGATGGTCCAAGCCCTCAGATGGGCTTGGATGTACCTGCAAAAACAACCAGGAGACTCGCGGGTCAAGGGCAAACTGCCTCGACCCGATTAGGCGGGGTGAAGGTGATCGGAGAGACGAGATGGGCGAGCTCCGGCGAGGCGATGGACGGAGGAGCTCGATTCCCAGATCCTGTGCGATCTGGGTTGGGCGAAGGGGTGAAGAAGGTGCGGAGAGGTCTGGCGAAGATGATGGTCGGGTCGGAATGACAGATGGGGTATCGGAGGTGGCTGGCGACGACGGCGGAGCTACGCTTACAGTACACTAAAAATCGAAATATACGCTAATTTACGGCCTAAGGAATCTACCTGGGTGGTCGGAGAGACTGGGGAAGAGCAGGGGGTGCTCCTGGTCGTAGCCTCAAGGGTCGTCTCGGCCCGAGGCTCGGTGCTCACGCTGGTGGCGGAGCAACGACGGCGAAGAACGCCGGATCAGTGGTTTCGCCTCCTCGCCTCGCTGCAACAAGGGCGATCGCTTGCTGTCACTCTCGCGATGCCTCTGGAGTTCACTGGGAAGAAGGGGAAGAGCCAAAGATGGGGCGCGGAGGCGGCGGAGGTGAGAATATATAAAGCTGCAGGCGCGATTAGGGTTGGGAAGCGACGGCTATGGAAGGCGTGGATCTCACGGCGAAGGGTCCGGCGAAGATGTCGGGTGATCGGCGAAGGATCCGGGCGTGGGGTTTGCGTGGGCGACAGGCTGGAGGCGCGTGGAGAAATTGGCGAAGTCGGGGCGGCGCGCGTTTTCTTGAAAAGGAAAGAGTCCGCGGGGGAGTTGACCGGGGTCAACAATCCCCCGTGGACCAATCAGGAGCCGCCATTTGTTGAATTTTTTTTGTTTATTTATTTTAAGGTAGAAAATGGCCGAATTAAGAAAAACTTAAAACATGAAATATTTTTCTTTTATTTTTTTCTATTTTTTGGTGATTTTTAATTAATTTTTTGGAAATAAGAATAAGGTATTTACATTATATAGGGGTATATACAATATGTGGGCTTTTGATTTTTGATTTTTTATATATTATTTTTATACCATTTTATTCCTATTTTATATTTTATTTATTTATAGTATGAAATTAGGAATAAAAGGGTATTTTTATTTTATTTTTATTATTTATATATAAGGGTGAAATAAATGTATATGTACACTTATATACATGGCATGTGCACAATATATTTTTGTATTTTTAATTTTTGTTATTTTTATTTGATTTTTGTTTTAATTCTTTTTATTTATTTTATTTACAATATATGCCATAGAATATTCAAAAAAAGTTTTGAAAATAAATACATTTATTTATAGGGTTAAATAAATAAAGAATGATGGTCTATGCACATGGTGGAGGGATATTTTTGCATTTTTTATTTTTTTTAGATTTTTATTTTGTTTTTAATAGTTTCTAAATATATACAAAGATTTACAAGAATATTTTTGGTTGAGGAAAATATAATTTTATTTATTTACATAGATATCTACACATGAGCTCCTATCTCCCCCTACTGTGGCTTTTATGCGGTCAGGCCCATGCTGAGCCCTCCCTTGGGTTAGGTTGCTCAATATTTATTCTAAATATTTCCCTTTTTTTCTTTTTACTCTTTATTCTTTTATTTTTGCACAAAAACATGCTAATTATAGGTTTTTACACAATGCATGCTTTTGGTAATTATTTGTATTTACACATATCTACATGTATTTGCAAAGGTTTTTGTAGCTAAAATAGAAGAATAAAGAGTGATGAATGGGTATTCATCACCCCCCTATGCTTAACTTTGCTAGTCCCTTAGCAAACACTTATTTGAAAAAGAAGTGAAAAAGAAAGAAAAAGAAAAAGAAAAAGAGGATGTACATGGATCAAAGTTGAATTATTAAACTTTCCTTCATTAAATTGAAATATGGAGCTCGATCAGATCTTTGGATTATTAATGTGTCGGAACCTTATTTGGACTTAAGCTTAAAACTCAACAGCCTGTAAGTTCCACCAATCTATGGACAAGACTCCTCAATAAACCAGATCAGAACAAGTCTACATACACAAACTCTAATGACCATGAATCTTTCCATGCGGTGTAAGTGATATGTGGCTCCCCACCTCAGAAGTGACAAAGAAACAACCTCCCTCAACCTGGTAACTCTAATGCCTCGGTCTAGCAACTCTTTCCTCGAGAAGCGGGGTATTCCCTTCTAAGTTCAAGTACAACCGGCTCAAGAAGAGGGGGTAGAAGTATAGAGTTTTGGAAGCCTAGCCAGTGTAGCTAAGTCTCCCGCTGCAAGATTCATGAGATGTAACATGGATACCATAAGCTTTGCTTTATCTGACTACATACACTCCGGTGGGGTTATTAAATTTTCAATCTGACCCACCACTTTTTTGGAGTTCTTTTTGCATTTTTGCATTTTTTTTTCAAAGACTTCTGTACAGCATATCTACATGGTGCAGCATATATAAGAAATTTTCCTCTTGAGCCAGTAGACTATCCCTCTTTTGAAGCTTTATTGCAACCCACGGCTTCTGTCTTTAGCCTTCATCACCACTAGACCAAGTTGAGGTGCACTTCCTTCACTATAAGAAGAAGAGAGGTTCCGCCTAGAAGTACTACCCTCATATGCTACCCCAAGCCAAAGGAAACTGCCTCCTCACCACCTCATCCGTGGAGAGCCATGTGTAAAGTGCAGGTGCAAGTCAAGCCATTGTCTCTAAGAGTCATGCGTGTGTTGTTAAGTGTTCTACTTAAGCTCATCAAGATGACATATGCTCATAGCCTAGTGGACTCAAATGAATTAAGTCCTTATGGACCTGAAAAGCCTTAAACCTAAATCCTATAAGGTTCCTCTTAAAGTTAAGTGGATTAAGATCTTTTTCAAGCTCCATTTCTCAATTTAATTCCAGGCTTAGTTTAAATGTCAACTCTCATCCAGGAAAAACTATATACATGTATGTACACAAGATGCTATTTACAAATATTTTACAATCATGCAAAATTTTTGAAAAATGTTTTGAAATCATGGATAAATGATGATGCATGAAGTGCGAGTTTTGCAAAAAGATATTTACAAACATTTACACAAGATTTTTGCAAACTTTTGATTTTCAAAACATTTTGGAAAAATTTTGTACTATATACATAATTTTGATACAAAAATATTTACACAAACTTTACACAAGAGATTTTTGAAATCATTTTTACAAAAATACTTTGTATACTAGCTATTTATGTGCAAGGATAAAAGAGGTTTATGTACATGAAAATTTTTTTTTTAAATTTTTGTGATTTTTAGCCATTTTATTTATTAACACACTCACACAAAGTACGAGTTATGGCTAAAGTATATATGAAATATATACACACCCCCCCTATACTTAGCTCGAACGATGTCCTCAGAGTGATCAAGAGCGATGAAGAAGACATAACTCGTGCTTAGTGAAAGGGAAGTGAAAAGGAATGGCTAAGTACAAGAACGAATGAATGAATAGAGTGAGAGGAACTCGGTGGTTTCCCCCTATACTTAGGTTTAACTAATCCTAAGTATGGCAAGCTGTACATGAAGGGAAATCCGAGTGAAGAAGATACAGAGTCTGCCCCCCCTATACTTAGGGTAAAATATCCCTAAGTATAGGCAGCAAAAACAGGAGCAGAAAGAATGAAAAGAATACTCGCAGGTCCGACAATCCCCCCTATACTTAGGGTAAAGTACACCCTAAGTATAGCATAATCACAGGATGAGAAAAGGGATGTGGGACTAAAGAATAGAATGATATGGACAACTGGATCTATACAGGCGGAGGAACAGTGAAAATCAGGCGTGAGATGCAAAAGATGTAAGTCAAGAGACTACATCTCACGCAAAATGAATAGTGGCAACAATAACGTCCCGCGGCTCATGATCTAGAAATGGCTTGAGCCGCTGGCCGTTTACTCGAAAGGTACTCTCAGAAGATAACTCAGATATATCAATGCTACCGTTATCGTGTACCTTTCTGACCAAGTAAGGTCCCTTCCATTTGCTCTGTAGCTTCCCTGGAAATAATCGTAGCCTTGCATCAAACAGCCATACTCTCTGTCCAATCTCAAAATGCTTGTGGCTGATATGAGAATCATGCCACTCCTTGACTTTCTCCTTATAATGTAGGCTGCTTGAGAAAGCTGCATCTCTAAGCTCCTCCAGGGCAGCTAACTCTGCCCTCCTCTGGTCTCCTACACCATCTGGATCCATCAAAATATCTGTGACTGCCCAAAGTGACTTGTGCCTCAGCTCAACAGGTAAATGGCACGGCTTGCCATAAACGAGGCGAAAGGGAGATGTGCCCAATGGAGTCTTGAAAGACGTCCGATATGCCTACAAGACCGAGTCCAAAAGCTGTGACCAATTCTTTCGGTCAGGGCGGACGACTTTCTGCAAAATATTCTTGATCTCCCTATTCGACACCTCAGCTAGACCATTCGTCTGTGGATGGTAAGGTGTGGCAACACGATGGTCTATGCTGAACTCGCTAGCAAGGGCCTTCACCTGGTCGTTGATGAAATGAGACCCCCCATCAGAAATGAGAACTCGTGGAACCCCGAACCGCGTGATGATATGCTTCCTCAAAAATCTGCAAACTGTCCTCGCATCAGCGGCTCGGGCGGGGATAGCCTCAACCCAACGACTAACATAATCTACGGCCAACAGAATGTACTCAAATCCCTGACTCTTAGGGAATGGACCCATGAAATCGATGCCCCATGCGTCAAAAACCTCACAGAAGTGAATGGGCTGCATCGGCATCATATCACGCTGTCCACAAGTGCCCATCCTCTGACAGTCAGTACACCTCTTCACGAACTCATCAGAGTCCTTGAAGAGTGTAGGCCACCACAAGCCGGATTGGAGCACTTTCTGTGCCGTTCTCCTCCCAGAATGATGTCCTCCTGCCTCAAGCTTGTGGCAGTAAGTGAGGACGCTATGGTGTTCCTCCTGAGGAATACACCGACACCAGATGCTATCCCCTCCTTCGTGGTAAAGGATGGGATCCTCCCAGTGGTAGGACTTGGCCCTCGCAAGGAATGTCTCAAGCTTCTGCCTGGGCCAATCTTGTGGGACTTTCCCTGCAACGAGAAAGTTCACAATATCGGCATACCACGGGAGTGAGGCGATAGCAAGGATCGCCTCATCTGGTAAGGTATCTCGAATAGGATCAATCTGCTCAGAATCCTCAGGCTGCTCTAGTCGGGAAAGATGATCCGCCACCACATTCTTCACTCCAGGCTTATCCTTAATCTCAATGTCGAATTCCTGGAGTAGAAGGATCCATCTAGTAAGTCTGGCCTTGGCATCCTTCTTTGACATGAGGTACCTGATGGCGGTGTGGTCAGTATACAAAGTCACTCTAGATCCAATGATATACGATGTGAACTTATCTAGGGCAAACACTACTGCTAGCATCTCCTTCTCTGTGACCGTATAATTCCGCTGGGCGGAATCCAATGTGCGGCTAGCATAGTGTATGGCAAACGGAACTCCATCCCTCCTCTGTCCCAGCACTGCCCCTACGGCAAAATCAGAGGCGTCCGTCATGATCTCGAATGGGAGAGACCAATCGGGTGGCTGAAGGACAGGAGCCTCAATAACACACTGCTGGAGAGTCTCAAAGGACGAAAGACACTTGTCATCGACAAGGAACTCGGTGTCTTTCGTCAAGAGGTCAGTCAACGGTCGGGCAATCTTGCTGAAATCATGAATGAATCTCCTATAAAAACCAACGTGCCCCAGAAATGACCGTAGCTGCTTCAAATTGGACGGCGGTGCGAGTTTTCTAATGACGTCAACCTTGGCCGGATCAACCTCCATGCCCCTGTTGGAGATGATGTGGCCAAGCACCGTCCCTTGAGTCACCATGAAGTGACTCTTCTCCCAAGACAGAACCAAGCGGGTAGCAATACATCGCTGGAGCACTCGGTCTAGGCAATCAAGACAGGAATCGAATCCGTCGCCGTAAACCGAGAAGTCGTCCATGAAGACCTCCAAACACTCCCCTACCATGTCCGAAAAGATCGACAGCATGCATCTCTGAAAAGTCGCAGGGGCGTTGCATAACCCAAATGGCATGCGTCGAAAGGCGTATGTATCGAAGGGACAGGTAAAGGTGGTCTTCTCCTGATCCTCAGGAGCGATGGCCACCTGATTGTAGCCTGAGTACCCATCCAGGAAGCAATAGTGGCTCTTCCCTGCCAGTCTCTCTATGATCTGATCAATAAAAGGCAGGAGGAAATGGTCCTTCTTGGTGGCCTGGTTGAGTCTCCTGTAGTCAACGCAGACCCGCCAAGAGGTGGGTACTCGTGTAGCAATCTCCTCTCCCGACTCACTGATCACAGTCGTGATGCCCGTCTTCTTGGGCACCACATGCAAGGGGCTGACCCACTTGGAGTCGGAAATGGGATAAATAAAATCTGCACTCCACCATTTTGATATTTCCTTCATGACAACCTCTCTTAGGTTGGGGTTCAGTCGCCGCTGGAACTCACGCGACGGCTTTGCCCCTTCCTCGAGATAGATATGGTGGGAGCACAACGAGGGACTAATCCCATGGAGATCTGCTACGCTCCATCCAATTGCCTTGCGGTTCTTTTCAAGAACCCCCATCAGACGGGATTCTTGTTCTCCAGTCAGATCGGCAGAGATGATGACTGGGTACATCTCAGACTCTCCCGCAAGGAATCGATACTTCAGCGAAGTAGGGAGCGGCTTTAGCTCTGGACAGCTGGGTGCTGGCAAATCTGGCTTCTGAAGAAGATGTGTGTATGCTGACAATTCTGCCAAATCTGCCTGGGAAAATGATAAAGAACTCTCACTAACTGGATCTGGAGAAGGCGGGTCTTCTGCATTGTCTATGCTCTGCTCTGCCTCTACCTCCTCCTCATCTGTAGGCTCAGGTGGATCCAGGTCTGGCATCTGATCATCACAATCTGCCCAATCAGATTCTGAATCCGAGGGATCTGTATCAACTGCGGTGGCATCAGTACCACCGTCACTGAAAATCGTGTCGCGATCAAGGTCCGACTCTACCGACTCAATAGTATCCTGAACCAGGGCTGTGCTCTCCAGACCATCCTCTGCTATCATCTCTGCATCAGCTGTATCTGAATATGAGAGGATGTTCTGTGCTGCAGGATCTGCCCAAGCTGCCTCATCATCTGTGATCACAAAATCACAGTCCTGGTGGATGTCTGGTTCTGCGTCTGTCAGCTGCTCTGAATCTGTACTCGCATCGGAGCGGGCTCTGAGTCTGGCTCTGTAGTCCTTGACCGTCTCTATTTGTTTACTCTCGCCCTGGACGCGAAAGAATACCTTCCCACTGTCATGATCAGTTACCGCTTTGGCTGTGGCCAAGAACGGGCGACCGAGGATGATGGGGGAATCGGTCAACGAGTCAGGGGTCTCCATGTCCAGCACTACGAAGTCCACGGGGAATTGCAAACCCTGAATCGTGACGACAACGTCTCGCAACAACCCCTTTGGCCTCTTGACAGACCGATCAGCAAACTGAAGGTATGTCCTGCTCTGTCTAAGAGTGCCCAACTCTAAGTGGTCGAGAAGGGTTGCCGGAAGAAGGTTGATCGACGATCCGCTATCTAATAGAGTACGGTCGAACCTCTGCTCACTAATCTGACATCTGACATATGGGGCTCCTAAATCTGGTCTCTTGGTCGGCAGATGGTTCTGGATCGCGTAACACGTGGCTTTTGTCAACACATGAATTTCTGCGGTGTTGTTCCTCTTCTTCCTCCTGACTGTGGTCCTGTCTCTCAAGGATCGCTGAAGAAGAGGGATGTGCTGCAAAGCCTCATGGAGGGTCAGCTGGATGTGAAATCGGTCTATCATGCTCTGGCTGAACTCCTCCTGCTCTCTCTTTTTTGGATCTTTTTCTCTTTTCTTCTCCTTCCCCAACTCAAGGGCTCTAGGAAAGGGGATCACAGGGTCCTTCTCAGATGAAGGACTAGGAATAGGCCTAGACGGTTCGATGGCCGGATCCTCACATGCATCATACACCACAGTGGGATCAGAAGAAACTAAACCTTTTCCTTTATTCAAAATAAAGTTCTGAGATACATCCATACGAGGAAAGACAACATTTCTATCAGAATGAAAATTGGTGGCCTTAGTACCACCTCTAGCTGGCTCTACAACTAGACGTCTTGCGGCTTCAGTACCGCGGGCTGGCTCGGCTCTGCTGCTGGCGTCAGTACCACCTCCTCGATATGGTGAAGCGGCGGCCTCAGTACCGCCGGTGGAATCAGCATCCTTGGTGGCATCAGTACCACCATCATTGTCTAGAGCGGCCTCAGTACCGCTCTCCTCCTCCTCCTGTGGCGCCTCTAGAGTGTCCTCGTGGTGAAGCTCAGATGAGGCGCCGCCGCCTGCTGGGGTCCTACCGCTCCTAAGTGTGACAAAATCAGCATCAAATAGATCCGAAGATGTATCATCAAATAAGTCACTAGGAGTGGTAGACTCAGTGTGAACTACCTGCTCAGATTTCCTCTTTAAGCTATTCGGATTAGGCTCGATCTGTGCAGGGATGGCGGCCTTCCCTCTCATCAGGTCCCGCATCTCCTGGCGGAACTCGTCCATCTCCCGTCTAAATGTAGCCTGCTGCTCTGTGAAGATGCGGGCTAGATCATCCAAGGCGGGGCTCTCATGGGAGCCCGACGGGTTGCCTCTCTGGTACTGAGGCTGCTGGACCTGGTGCTGCTGCAGCTGAGAGGGGTAAGAGGAAGGATGCTGCTGCTGGTGAGCCTGCTGCTCACGTCTCCAATTCTGTCCCTGCTGCTGGTAGGGACGAGATACGAAGGATGATGGCTGGTGTGACTGGTATGCTGGGGGCTACTGGTGATCTCTCTGCTGGGAGTATTGCCCTCCCTGACCGGCTGGCTGCTGTTGGGACTGGTTACCCCCATTCCCCCACCTGAATCCGGGATGGTCTCGTTGGATTCCAGGTTGAGGACGGTCATACCAAATCCCGTTGACATCCATCAACGGTTCCTCATCGTAAGGGGCTGGTGGGAGTACTCCCAGAGGCTGATCCGGCTAATATACCACCATCTGTAATTCTGGAGATGGTGGTGGCTGGTAAGAGGGCTGCTGCTGCTGATACGGCTCCGCCTGTACAAGGTGAACTTGTCTAGGCTGCTGCAAGGAGCTGGAGCGCTGGGACGAGCTGCGGCTGCCGCCGGAATCGCCTCGCGACTGAAGACGGGGCTGAGAAGCCGTCTGTGCCTCCTGAAGACACAAGAGATGGGTCTTCACGTCGCTCAGAGTTTGTGCCATCTGCTCCATCTGAGTTATGCCCTGGCACTGCTTCTTCTCTATTATTTCCATGCGGTCCAACTTCTCGCTGATAATCCCTATGTCCGCAGCGGCCGACTCTGCCTGTGCGGCTGCAACTGTGGACGAACTGGATGGACCTGCATCAACCCGTGCTATCCGCTGGTACTGCACGGGTCCTGGAGGCTGAGATCTCTGTGTGTACAACCGAGTCTGGGACATCACCATGTAATTTTCGGCCATCTCCTCGTAGATGGCCCAGACTTGGTTGTGGTCCTTGGCAAAGTAGGACCCACCGCAAGAAGCATTCACCAGACCCTGAAACTCTGGCGTCATCCCACTAAAGAAGCTCTGAACTAGGTTCGGCTTGGAAATGTCGTGGTGTGGGCATCTATCCAGAAGCTCTCTGAACCTCTCCCATGCCTCGTGAAACTGCTCGTTAGGGAGCATGGAGAAGTTGTTGATCAGGGCCCTCGCTGCATTCGTCCGCCCGAGTGGATAGTACTTGTTCAAGTACTCGGTGCGGAGCTGCTCCCAGGTGTAAACAAACTTCCCTAAATGCTTCAGCCAGGCGGCTGCTCTATCTGCCAGTGAAAAAGGGAAGGCCATCATCCGAATCGTATCCTGGTCCACATGACGGTCGTGGACAGTGCTGCAGATCATCAAAAACTCCTGGAGATGGAGGTGGGGCTCCTCAGTGGCGAGTCCGTGAAAATGAGGGAGCATCTACAGGGTGTTCGGAGGGAACTTGAAATCCCCCACGATAGCAGGTACCACCACCCAATGGTGCATCAGTGTAGATCCGGGGTTGTGTAACTCCCGCATCGGTCTCAGTGGTCCCGCTGCGGCGGCGGCTGCCACTGCGGCAGCCGCAGCTGCGGCTACTGCCTCTGCATCAGCATCAGGAATGTCCCCAGGCTCGCTCTGATCTCTCTCTTCTCTGAGTCGCTCCAACTCCCTTCTCATCTCAATCATGAAAGCTCCCTGATCGCGTAGCTGCTTCTGTACTGCCTCTAATGATGCGATCAGGGTGGAGTTGATCGCTCCCTGGTCAGGGTGATGATCTGAACTGCCGGCTCCGGCCATAGTGACGTCTGCAAAATCAGATGAGCCCAACTCAGGTTCTGTCAAATCAATTCGTCTTTCCTCGGGCTCATGTCTCTCAGTAAAAGAAAGGGGATCGAGGGAGAACAGGGTAGAATCGTACTCGGGCCCGGAGAGCTGGTCTCGACTCTCACGGGCCAACCTAGATGATGAAGTAGACGCGCCTGAAAGTGGTGCAACCAGAGGCTGCCTAAGAGATCGTCTACCCATCATCTTGATCTGGCGAGTTGGGCGGATGGGATCTGGAGAAAATATGATCACAAAGCAAACCCCCGGTTCACCAACGCAACACAATCTGAAGACCGTGAAAGTTCGGTCACTTTATCTTGTCAATTTTATTGGGTGAACACACAAGATATCAGAGTGCTTACGTGACCTGTTAGGATACCCGATGCTACTCCAACCGACTGACCCGCACGGAAGAGTCAGTAGTCAGCTAGAAATAGCACCGGAGGGCTCTACCTAGGGTGCGGGTCACTCTCTCGCGCATCCAAACCATACAAGGAGGGGGTTGCTCTCCCCAAGACAAATTTTTAATGTGAGTGTCTTTTAGGGTCAATAGTGTTATCCAGTCCCACTTTTTTTTTGTTTTTCTTTTTTTATTTTTTTTTAATTTTTCAAAATAAATACAAGCGGCCTAACGAATTTTCCGATTCTCCTGATGATTAAGCCAAAAACAGAGGGAGAAGACGAAAAAGACGATGCGCGAAGAAATCAATGATGCATGCAGAGAAAGAAATGCGTACCTTGTCTCCAGCACTCTACATGCAAGTGATCCGCGCAGAATTTAAAGACAGAATTAAACTACCTAAATGGTGCAGCGAGGAAAAACCGAGTCCTAGATGAGCAAATTCTAGCGCAAGAACCGTCTAACCGATCACGATCCTCCAAGCCAAAGAGTCCGGTCTTGGCCCACCCCTCCTCTTCTCGACAGGTCGAGTTCAGGAGTAGCGCTTGCGGGGCAGGCTACGGCACGTAGGCCACGAAAGATAATGAATCGGCTATTTTTATTAATGATTTTAGCAGGTCCAATTAACGATCTATAGGAACAGATAAGCAATTAAGTGTGGGGACCCTACTAATTACGGCACAAGCAAGAGAAATTCCTAAATCTAGGGGCTCGAGAAAACCACGTAAACACCGGAAAAGGCAGCTAGCTATCAAAACCGCAGAAAAAAAAAGCCGCGAAAATCCAAATGGGTCCCCCGAGCACATCGGTGCTCGGCGAAACAGACCCCGAAAAATGTCCAAGTCCACAGTTCAAAAGTCCTAAATTATTACAAAAATATTGTTCTCTCTCCCTCTCAAAAATAAAAATTCCTGCTCCTCTCTCTCTTCCTCCTGCGCGGGTCCTCTAAAAAGAAACTCCAAGTCGTCCAAGCAGTACCTCGCACAAAAATCCAAGAGAGAATGTCAGAAAACAATTATAATATAGAGAGAGAAAAAATAGGAAAATGACTACAAAGCCGTGCTCCCCGGCAACGGCGCCATTCTGATGAACCAAAATTCCGTTGCGGTTAAGAGAGGAATAAATAATATCAAAGTGTCGTCGTTCTCAACCACAGGAATCGGTCAACGAGAAAAATTTGTAAACCACTCAGAAAAATCAAGAAATTCAAATGTAAGCGGTCTTCGCTATTCTTTTTACCTGGTATAGCGACCAGGGTCGAACACAAGGAGCACGATTCAAAAACTATATAGTCAAATTTCAGAGTTAATTTTTTAGTGGTTTTTTGGATTTTTAAAATGTTTTTGGATTTTTAATAAATGAAGAAAATAAAAGAAAGTATAAACAAGCAAGCTCTGACAATTTATTTCACACACCAAAAATCAAGCAAAAATTCAAGAAAAATTGTTTTTATGTTTTTTAGGTTTTTAAGTGTTTTTGATGAATTTTTGAGATTTTTATGATGGGTATTTTATTTTCTAAAAATCAAACAGTACTGAAAATGCAAGGCACTGTCCAGCAGGGCCCAAAACCCAAAGATAAAATATCTAACGATCTCAAAGGGACATGAAGGTAATTTTCCTGTATACTAGAGAAAACAAGGAAAATTTGAGCACCAAAATTATTGTTTTTGGATTTTTAAATTATTTATTATGATTTTTATGAGTTTTGAGGTGTTTTTAGATTTTTAGGGTTTTAACTCAATGAAAAATAGCCAAAATTGGCTAGAAAATCAAACAACACACAAAGAACAGTAACTAATTTTTATAGAATTTTTGGGGGTGTTTTTATATTTTTTTGTGATTTTTCAAGTGAAACAGTGCCAAAAATAGATGTTTTTGAATTTTTAAAAATAGCAACCAAGATAAAAAATGTCCTCAAAAATCTACAAAAATCCTACACCGTGGCAGGAGCCATGTGTCAAATTTTCGTTGGATTTGGAGGTGATTTGATATTTTATTCGAAAAAAGTAAGGGGGCACTGTGCACAGGGACCAAAGTGCAAATACCCAAAGCTCTGGGGGTCCTGGTGCAAAATACACAAGAAATCACGCGCGTGGCGCGTGCTTGAGGCACTCAGGGACCTATATGTAAGAAAAACCAAGTCCTAGGACCTTTTGGTAACTCGTACCAAAGAGTCCAGGGACGGTTATGCAATTGACCCACTAAAACACGCACATGTGCAAATAAAATGCTCACAGGGGCATATATGCAATTGCCAAAAAGTTTTCATTCATTAATAAACAACCAGAACTACAGGACTAATGTTGCAAAGACACCAAACATACACGTGACGAAGCACGTGGCTCACACAAACAGGGGCATAAATGCAATTAAACTAAAGTACGGGGTCCACTATGCAATTTACCCTACGTAAATAAAGAACGCTAAAGATTTACAGGACTGAATACGAAACAAAATAACAGAGGGGGCCTAAGGGTAATTTACCCTTTATTAATGGAGCGGCTGGATGGATGCCACGTGGAGCATCTGACGGTGGCGAACGACGGGCGCTCCACAGCTGAGCTCCTCGGGCGAATCCGACGGCGGGGGTTTCGCCACGTGGGGGATCGAACGGTGTAGGGCGCAGGTGGCTAACCCTCGTGCATCGGACGGCTGGGATCAATCCTCTACGGATCTGACGGTGGCTGCTGCTCCTGGAATGGACGGAGGAGATGGAAACTGGAGCGGGAGGATGATCGGACGGTCAAGGAGGATCGAGGAAGAACAGTTGGCCGGCGAGTTTCGCCAGCCCAAGGCGCACGCTCCCTACCTCCCCTGCTGCTCGTGAAGATCGGAGAAGCTCCGCGATGACGTTCCGCAGCGGCTGGTAGTCTCCGATGACCCAGCCGAGCTCTGGAGAGCTCCGGCGAGGTCGGCGGTGATGAAGCTCCTGGACCTGATGGTCCAAGCCCTCAGATGGGCTTGGATGTACCTGCAAAAACAACCAGGAGACTCGCGGGTCAAGGGCAAACTGCCTCGACCTGGTTAGGCGGGGTGAAGGTGATCGGAGAGACGAGATGGGCGAGCTCCGGCGAGGCGATGGACGGAGGAGCTCGATTCCCAGATCCTGTGCGATCTGGGTTGGGCGAAGGGGTGAAGAAGGTGCGGAGAGGTCTGGCGAAGATGATGGTCGGGTCGGAATGACAGATGGGGTATCGGAGGTGGCTGGCGACGGCGGCGGAGCTACGCTTACAGTACACTAAAAATTGAAATCTACGCTAATTTACGGCCTAAGGAATCTACCTGGGTGGTCGGAGAGACTGGGGAAGAGCAGGGGGTGCTCCTGGTCGTAGTCTCAAGGGTCGTCTCGGCCCGAGGCTCGGTGCTCACGCTGGTGGCGGAGCAACGACGGCGAAGAACGCCGGATCAGTGGTTTCGCCTCCTCGCCTCGCTGCAACAAGGGCGATCGCTTGCTGTCACTCTCGCGATGCCTCTGGAGTTCACTGGGAAGAAGGGGAAGGGCCAAAGATGGGGCGCGGAGCCGGCGGAGGTGAGAATATATAAAGCTGCAGGCGCGATTAGGGTTGGGAAGCGACGGCTATGGAATGCGTGGATATCACGGCGAAGGGTCCGGCGAAGATGTCGGGTGATCGGCGAAGGATCCGGGCGTGGGGTTTGCGTGGGCGACAGGCTGGAGGCGCGTGGAGAAATTGGCGAAGTCGGGGCGGCGCGCGTTTTCTTGAAAAGGAAAGAGTCCGCGGGGGAGTTGACCGGGGTCAACAATCCCCCGTGGACCAATCAGGAGCCGCCATTTGTTGAATTTTTTTGTTTATTTATTTTAAGGTAGAAAATGGCCGAATTAAGAAAAACTTAAAACATGAAATATTTTTCTTTTATTTTTTTCTATTTTTTGGTGATTTTTAATTAATTCTTTGGAAATAAGAATAAGGTATTTACATTATATAGGGGTATATACAATATGTGGGCTTTTGATTTTTGATTTTTTAATTATTATTTTTATACCATTTTATTCCTATTTTATATTTTATTTATTTATAGTATGAAATTAGGAATAAAAGGGTATTTTTATTTTATTTTTATTATTTATATATAAGGGTGAAATAAATGTATATGTACACTTATATACATGGCATGTGCACAATATATTTTTGTATTTTTAATTTTTGTTATTTTTATTTGATTTTTGTTTTAATTCTTTTTATTTATTTTATTTACAATATATGCCATAGAATATTCACAAAAAGTTTTGAAAATAAATACATTTATTTATAGGGTTAAATAAATAAAGAATGATGGTCTATGCACATGGTGGAGGGATATTTTTGCATTTTTGATTTTTTTTAGATTTTTATTTTGTTTTTAATAGTTTCTAAATATATACAAAGATTTACAAGAATATTTTTGGTTGAGGAAAATATAATTTTATTTATTTACATAGATATCTACACATGAGCTCCTATCTCCCCCTACTGTGGCTTTTATGCGGTCAGGCCCATGCTGAGCCCTCCCTTGGGTTAGGTTGCTCAATATTTATTCTAAATATTTCCTTCTTTTTCTTTTTACTCTTTATTCTTTTATTTTTGCACAAAAACATGCTAATTATAGGTTTTTACACAATGCATGCTTTTGGTAATTATTTGTATTTACACATATCTACATGTATTTGCAAAGGTTTTTGTAGCTAAAATAGAAGAATAAAGAGTGATGAATGGGTATTCATCAGACGCCCGCGCCATCGTGCTGCCGCTTCGACTCTCTGCGATTCTTTGTCTTCTTGGAGTGCTTCACTCACGAAGGAGACGCTTGATCTCGTGCGACGAGATCAGGAGCAACCGCGCTTGGATCAACTTGGATTGCGAGGACACCACGACTCATCTCCGCGCTCGCAAGCCGTTACTCCGACGATCGGACTTGAGACAGGAGGTCTCTTTTCGTAGAGACTTGATCAACCACGCTTCAAGAGGTATTGCATTATACTTGCTGTGGTTATAGATGAAACGATTTGAGAATGGCTCTCGGATCATGTGGTTTCATCGGTTTAAAAAATTTTAAATTCCGCTGCACCGAACAACTAGTACGACTAGTCGTTCTTCGTCGTATTCGATACGACGATCACGCTTCCGTGATGCGCTTGAGGATTTCTCCATATCCTTCAAAGACTACATACGAATACGATTTGTTTTTTTTCAAAGTTCTTGTGATTTTAAAAAATCAAGTAACAAATAATATTCAGTTATTATATATCTTACTGCCGAAGATATGAAAACGAACAAAAAAATATTCTTTGCTATATTTTCATCTTAGTACTAGTAAATATTGTTGTGAAATTTAGCCGCTGATCGTATTACGACATCTGAAATAAAATAAATTAACTAATGATGGTTATTAAATTGATTATCATTATTACACTATCCTCAACAATTCGGCACAAACAACCGATAATTAACGGTCCACAAAGGCCTACAAAATTAAACAGATATATCAAAGTGACGCTGCAAAATATGTAATAATGCATATGGTAACACCTATACCCATATCTGTATCCGTACATTTGCATTCTTAATGAATACCATCTAAGTAGACCCATAGACATCATCCTGATTGAAGAAGTTATGAGATGTGTTGCCCCATGGTTATCCGCGGACCATTGGATCGGAGCCCCGCATGTCACGGGTCAAATAGGGTTGGATACCCGATCCGATGTGTTTCTATGGATAACAATTGGTTTAGGGTCGATCCATACGGATCGGGTCGGATAACCATGAAACCCGTGAACCATGCACAGCCCTAATGAGATGGGATCCCTGCTCGTCGATACACGACGCAGCAGGAGCTTCGTCTACCCGAGGAAGGACTGGAGAAGGAGCTGTGGCTGCCGCCTGCTCGTGGATGGAAGGTGCTGCTTTGAGATGCGCGGGCGGAGGGATTTCGAACCTGGAGTAATCCACATCACCTGGATCTGCAATTGACGAACAACTCGAGGGTCAAATAAGGCGGGTAGGGCAGTAGTGGAGGTCCCTCGTGAGGGTGATGAGATGGTGGACCTAAAGAGCTCGGCTCTTGCAGAGCCGAGGTGGGTCGGAATGAAGATTGTGCTGAAATCAGAAGATGTTTTTTTTGAGAGGAAAAAGGGTGAAATCCCGAGATGGGACTCACCGCCAAAAATTTTCAATTAATAGGAAGATAAAGATACATATTACCTTGCAGACCAGAAACGATAAAGGGAAAGACATGAAGCGATTACATTTTCAGAATAGAACCTCTGGTTCTTAAAGATCAGATCATTTCTTCCACCCCAGATGGCCCAGAGGGCTGCGAACGGCAAAGAAACATCATCCGTTGAGTTCATCCCCACCGACCTAATAGATCTCCAGAAATCAGCAGTGCCACCATATAATAACCAAGGCACACCTATATCCTTCCAAACCTGTTCTGACGAAGGACAAGTAAAAAACAAATGCTCTGCATTCTCAATCTGCGCTCCACATCTATCGCACTGTGTATCCGGAATGCCAAACAGCCTACCCCTTCTCGCTTTGTCCCAAATCCTTCCCCTCCTGAGGCACCACAGAAAAATCTTTACTCTACAAGGGATCTTGCTTGTCCAAATAATCTTCATATCCTGCTTCAGATCGGGCTCCAATTCTTCACCTCTCCCTCTAAAAACCTTGTATGCATTTTTCACCGAGAATCTCTCCCCCTCCCAAACAAAATGATCCCTGCCCTGTGAGATGCAATCAGTGGAGGGTAGCTCAGATAGCATTCTGTCCAACTCCTCCCTTCTACGTCCAGTGATGTCATGCATGAAGTGAGGAACCCACGAACCAGAACCACCAGCTTCAGCCACTGAACAATCTCTGCCTGCTGCCAATGCAAATAGTCTAGGGAATCTATTGCATAAAACTCCTTCACCTGTCCAATTGTCCTGCAAAACCGAAATACCTCCCCAGTCCCCAACCTTGGCCTCATTCTTGACCTCAGTTGAGGCAAAACATCACGGACTCCACTCCAAAGGGAAGACTCACGGACTCCTCAGTTGAAATCAGAAGATGTTGATCTATCAGAAGTCTTAGGCGAAACAATTGGGATGATTTGATTTGGGTCTCGATTGTGATCATCGAAGTTGAGGGTGGGTTAGAGAATCCAAACAGGCAGGTGATTGGAATCTCCGCTGAGAATGACGGACTAGAACTCTTGGTCTGGTTGTAGACGATCGGAGTTGGCAAGTGAGAAAGGGAAGACGATCGGAGTTGGTCGGGATCGGGGTTGATTTGGGGGATTTGGTTTCAGATCTTACGAAGAAGAGGAAGAAGATAACAGAGAGAAGACGAACTGGAAGAACAAAAACAAATCAAAGAAAAGAGAAAGAAGAACAACAGAAAATGTATTTCCTGTGGGTCGAATGGAGTGTGTCTGGGAAGGACGTGCGGAATGGAGGAGGTTCACATGGGGGAGGAAGCTGGAGCTTCCTTGTCGTCGCTCACACCTCGGCAAGGAGGAGCTAAGCACTTGCCGATGAAGATGGACAGCTGCGACAAGGAATGGGGTCCCTTGGATCATGCATGCAAGATGCACGGTTGTCGCTCACGGTGGCTCTCGCTCTCGCTGTCAAGCTTAAACCGATCGAAATGTGTGTGCATTTTTCTCATATATCAACAAGCTACTTATTAAACTCGTTAATATTGTGTTATTATAAATTTATTGAGACGTAATCGTTCATTGCAAGTAGCAGAAGCCAAAGATCCACTTTCTGATCCAAACACATCAAACTACAGAAATCAGAAGAACGTAATTTCCTATCAGAGCAATTAACAAAACAAAATCTTCATTATGACATAATCTTACACAATCGAAACTCCCAACAAAGCTTGAATTAGCATCAAACATCCACACATACAGATCAACGAGGAAATCCACTGGACCTGATATCACTGTACTGCTTCTGCAACGCCGGATTCATGCACGAGAAGATCGACGGCTTCTTCGGCTTGATGCCGAAGAGGAACGACCGCAGCAGTATCCTCGACCGCATCGAGAAGTTCATGAAGTGGTACTGGTGCATCCCGCCGCTCTTCGCCACCGGCACGAGCTCGAACGTCTCGGTGAGCTTCTTCAGCGCCTTGACGTCGCTGCTGGATGTTCCTAACGTGATTCAGTCTTGTCTGGAGCTCTCCCGCGTGCCACTTCTCATCTCCCGTTGTGCTCTCCTTCCAGGATGGCTTTCTTTCTTCCTTTTCTTTTTTATTTAATATTAGCCATTTGATCGATGTTGGGTTAGACTAACTCAATGATGTGGTTGAGTTAATGGTTAAAACTAACGGAGGGTTATAGGTGTGAGACGGAATAAGTATTCGAGGTTTCTCATGTAATTAGTGATTCCGCAAGGTTCTTCGGGTAATTACAAGATTACTCAGGGTTACGGATGTAAATATCCCTTAATAATATGATCATCCTAAACAATTGGAGGTCTCTAATGATGCATGATTCCATGTACGTACCTACTTAGATGCATATTATAGCTTCTCTATTAATTTGATTTTTTGAGTTTTCTTTTTGAATGGTAAATTTAGCTCACACACACACACACACACACATCTTAACACATGATTATATTATCTGTAAGATACAATCCTATCTTTTACCTCAGTTGTAAACATGTATCATACATATTTATGCTCATAAAGATTGCTGTAAAGGAATTTCAGAATAGGAAGTATAAGAGAACAACAATCTAATTTATAACAATATTCCTATCATCATGCTAGACACTGATTGGTGCACCCAGAATTGTTCGAACAAAGCATATGGATTAATGATGACACAACTAAATCATTTCTTTATATTAATAATATGATCATCCTAAACAATTGGAGGTCTCTAATGATGCATGATTCCATGTACGTACCTACTTAGATGCATATTATAGCTTCTCTATTAATTTGATTTTTTGAGTCTTCTTTTTGGATGGTAAATTTAGCTAGTTTCCATTTTTCATTCTATTCTCCTGATCACACAATATTCTGAATGCAAAACTTCAAATCAAAATTTATGATTAAGGATTCGATCTTTGTCCTTTATGTATCCTTCTTTCAATGAAAAATTAATACTAAATACTACTGTAGCATCATCCTAACTCGTTCATACATGTTTCATATATGAATCGGATGAATATCTACTAATATGAAAACAAAGACCAAAGACATACCTCTTTCTATTACTCTTGGACTACAGAACACCTTCCCGAAGAGAATGGTTAGCTCTCTCCCACCTTCGTCAGTTTCGTATGAACAATACTCTCCATAAATACTTAGTATTATTTGTTAAAAAAAATTAACTCGTAGCCCCCTAAAGACCAGATGTCTCCTAACATGAAATATTACGCATGCATGTGTTGTTGGATAATATTAGATCCATATATATAAATATTCATGGTAATCCGTTGTTCTTTTTTTTTCCACAGCACCGACTCTATTATGCCCTCATATACTTATAGACTAATTATTATTTAAATATATAATGTGTTATAATCGTTATTTTTCAAAAGATAAGAGTAATGCTCGCACTCTTTTAAAATATATCATAAACATTTAGGAATATAATAGGTACTTACATAATTAAGAATAACCTTTTATCATTTACCACGTTTCTATTAAAGTTAAAATAATTAGATCATCTATAATCAACTCTTAAAATATATATTTATTTTATAGTGGATATTACACGGATAGATATGGATATTTACATTTTTTGAGGATATGGATACTATATGATATGTAGATAGGAATATCCATGTTATTTAATTTATGCACATATTGTATAGACATAATTGCGTTTTTGGAGTCATTTTCCAAGGCATCAATATATATATATATATGGGTAAAATGTGTAAAATATATATATACATAATTGTGTTTCTGGAGTCATTTTCCTCTATCTCTCTCTCTCTCTCTCTCTCTCTCTATATATATATATATATATATATGAAAAAAGGAGCCTACACATGCGGGTGCAGGTAACTCCCTACACCCAGTCTATTTTTTCATTATTTTTTTGTTTTTTGAACTAAAACCTGGGGAGAATTAGATCACTATATATCAGCATGATGTCATTCAAAATTCAACTTAATTCGAGACTCCTATCATCTCCATCAAGACTACCAAATTTTAACAACATCAGAATAGTTGACAATGACGTCTTCTAATTGAACATGTTAGGAATGTATGTTTTGCATGAAACTTGAAATACATATTCTTTTCAACATATTACATAAATTCCCTCAAGTTTTCATTTAAAAAAATTTAAAAATAATGGAAAAATAGGTCAGGCGTAGGGAGTTACCTACATCCCAAGGTGCATGCTCCCTATCCCCACATATATATATTTTTGATTATTTGGTATATGAGTTAATTGATTTTAGCATATTACTTATTTGCTTTTGATTTTGCCGTGTTGTAATTTATGTAATTCTAATTTAAGAATTTTAGGCGTGTGTCCTTGCAAGTTTTTCCAATAATAATTATGCTCTTAATTTTTTCGCAGTTACAATTGTATCACGATATTATTACAAAATTCACAATAATACTCTTTCATTGTTACAACTGTGCCCCTTGATTACAATAGTATAAGGGATTTAATGTGAGTTTATAAGATATAGAGACATAAGTGTAATTGAAAAAAGGTAAGTCATACATATTATTGGAATAATTCATACGGACATATGTGTAAAAATGGCTTTATGTTAATCAACTATTAGTTACAAATAATATCTTTTTGAATGTAAGTATTATGAAACATTTATTATATGTAGGATAAAATTTATCCATCTTGTTTGTTGAGTATTCCTATCCATATCATGATTATCCAATTCTATATATGTATCTAGATTTAAGGATACGACTTGCGATTTTTGATATTTGTAAGATATCTTTTTCTGTATATGTATCCCAATTTTAAAATAAAAAGGATATGGTAATATAAATACCTTCTTCTATAGAAAGAGTATCCGATTTTAAAATATAAAAGGATATGGTAATATAAATACCGTCTTCTACAAAAAGACAAGTAGTGTGGACGATTTTCTTTGAAACATCATTCTAAGTGGTGTATACAGTAATGGAGAATCCCGAAACCTTGTCTCAACTCTTTTCTTGCTTAAGCTTTCTAGTCTTGTTTTAAATCACATTTTTCTCACCTTAGCTATACATAGTGTGCTGCAACTGCTTTCCAAGAATCCCTTGGATCAGTCATCTAATCTTTTTTAATGGGCATGAATAGAATTCCCTTGGAAGAAGTAGTTAGGAGGATATTCGGTTTGAGAATAAGGAATAGTGATGGAGAATAAGAATCTATTATATTTCGGCTAGAAAGATATGAATAACGAGAATTAGATAGAATAAGGGTAGGCAAGGTGGAAAAAAGATATGAATAAGAGTGGAATATGGTAAAATAATAGGATGTGGATGAGAATAGCCATACTCTTGGGACTCGCACCGGGCGGAAAATTGACTTATTCCAATGCTTATTCTCCAAATATTGGGAACAGATTCCCCGTATAGATCGAATCGCGGATCCTGCACGATATATCAACAACGAGAAAATACCACAGTCACAGAAAATCAATCACAGATGAACGGAGAATTTTTAACGTGGAAACCCCTCAATGTGAGGGAAAAAAACTACGTGGTTGATCACAAACCAAAACCAAGCATTATAATCGAGGTAATCTCCCGTGAGGGCCTTACAAGAGGCTGACCCTCTATACGGTGCAACAAATCACAAAAAAATGGAGAATAGTATAGAGGAGAAATATCACCAAAATAATGAATCCGTCTCAAACTGTAAAGAAGAATGCAGGAGAAGAACTGCTCCAAAGATTACTCCCTCCAAACTTTGCAGGAACCACAAACCTTCTTTCTTCTTCCTCTCTCTCTTTTATTTCTTTCTTGTGCTAGGAGAGCTTGTGTTGGGATGATCCTGGTATACCCCATACCCCATATTTATACTCTATGACGACGATCAAATAAGGAAACATGAACTCCTACTTCCAATAGGATTAGGAAAAGATGATTCCTTATCCTAAAAGGGTAATTGATCTCTTCCTCCAATTAGTAATTGATTTTTCCTTTTCCAAATAGGACTACCAAACTCCTATATATATGGACTATGTTCCCACAAAGAGGGAAACCCATCCAACAAATCTCCTTGTCACTGACGATGTGGGACTTGCTCCAAACATGCGAGGGAGAAGCATATCTCAAACTTTCCAAGCGGCAAAGTCTTTGTCATCATATCTACACTGTTGTCGTATGTGGATTTTATCAAGTAAAAGATGCTTCGACTCTAATATACCACGTATTCAATGATATCTGACATCGAGAGTTCTTGCCAAAGTGAATAGCACTCTGACTATCACATTCTAACATGTATTGATCCTGATGAAAACCAAGTTCCTGAGTGAACTTCTTCATCCATAACAACTCTTTGCATGTCTATGTAGCTGCAATGAACTCAACCTCTACAGTGGATGAAGTAACACACTTCTGGAGAGGAGAATGCCAAGAAACTGTACCACCTGCAAAGGACATCATGTAACATGATATGGATATTCTCCCATCAATGTCACCTACCATGTCTGAATCTGTGTATCAAAAAAGAATAGGCTTCTCTTCTCCTAAGCAAATAGAGTAATTGCTAGTATCTCGAAGATATCTCAAGATCCATTTAATTGATTCCCAATATTTTTTTCCTCGACTTGAGATGAACCTACTAACAACTCTATATGCTTGAGAAAGATATGGCCTCGTACAAAGCATAGCATACGTAAGACTACATGTGGCTGATGCATAGGGAACTCTTTTCATATTTTTTTTCTCTGCACTGTTCGGTGGGCTATCTTTAGAACTTAACTTGAAATGCACTTCAATAGGGGTGCTAGATGGCTTTGCCTTCTCCATATGAAATCTTTGAAGTACCTCCTCAATGTACTTCTCTTGTGAAAGCTGAAATTTCCTTACTCCCTTATCTTGAGTGATCTTCATGCCAGTATCTGACTTGCATGTCCTAAGTCCTTCATAACAAAGGACTTACTCAACTCCTTCTTCAAGCCAGAAATTGTCTCTCCATTTTAATCTATAATCAGCATGCCATCAACATAAAGAAATAAAATGATGAAATCAACACCTGAGAATTTCTTCACGAAAACACAATGGTTTGAAGTGGTCTTGGAGTAACCATGCTCTCCATGAACGAGTCAAACTTCTTTTACCACTTTCTAGGCGATTTCTTCAAGACATATAGATTCTTCTTCAGTCTGCAAATATAGTCTTCCTTGCCTTTGACTGTAAAGCCCTCAGGTTGCGACATGCAGATTTCCTCTTCAAGGTCACCATGGAGGAAATCTGTCTTCACATCCACTGTTCAACCTCAGATCAAGACTAGCTGTCAAGCTGAGAACCACCCTGATAGAAGACATCTTCACCACATGAGAAAAGATCTCCTCAAAGTCAACTCCCTTCCTTTAATTAAAACCTTTACAAACCAACCTAACTTTGTACCTTGGGTTTGTAGAGTATTCATCATGTTCCACTCTATAAACCCACTTATTTCTCAATCCCACTTGACTTTGGGCAACTTGATAAGCTCAACAATATGATGGTCATCAAGGGACTTCATTTCCTTTTTCATTGTTTCTACTCATTTCTCCTTGTTTGCATCTTGCAAGGATTCTTCATAGCATTCAAGATCTCCACTATCTGTCAATAAAATGTACTCATGTGCAGAATATCTGGTGGAGGGTCACCTCTCCCTCACAGGTCTATGTGGTGGGAGAGCCTCAGAAGAAGAAGTGATCTCATCATCTTTCCCACCACCATCATCATCAAGAGTGGAGATATGTGGTACATCCTCCTTATCTTATGCATCTAGCACCTGCTCATATGCATCATCTGGCATCACATGTAGATCTCTATATAAAGGGACTGGTTCGACATCATCTGGCCGAGAGTTGTGCGAAGGAGAGTCCTTAGCTTCTTCTGGATGTCCTCAATAGTTTGTTCTTCAAAGAAAACCACATCTCTTCTCCTCGCCAATTTTCCTCTTAACTGGATCGTACAACATGTAACCAAACTCATCTTTTCCATATCTCAAGAAAATGCACTGCTTCGTCTTTGCGTCCACCTTGGACCTTTCATCCTTGGGACATGGACAAAAGCGCGACATCCAAAGATTCATAAATGGTTGTATGGATATCCTTGTTGTGCCAAACCCTTACATGAACATAACCATCCAAGCATATGATAACCACAAAAACCAGCGACTCAGGTAAATGTATCTAAAAGGGTCGTTGCGACCCAATCACCAGATGTGGTCAATCAAGAAAAAGAGACCACCAATATAAAAATCAACTCGAAAATCAATAGCAGTCTTGCTATTATTTTAACTTGGTATAGCGACCAGGGTCGAACTCAAGGAGCACGTGATGGTCTTGCGGCCTACGAAGTAGTCAAAAATAGAATGATAGAGAAGAAAAGAGTATTTTTGGTGGTTTTTAATTCTTTTTATATTTTTTTGGATTTTTAATTAATTAAGAAATTAAAGAAAATAAGGAAAGCAAGCAATTCAACTATTTAATGTATCAAAAATCAAGCAAAAATTCCAGAAAAATGTTTTTGTGTATTTTATGTTTTTTACTATTTTTGATGAATTTTTGAGATTTTTCTGATTTTTATTGAATTTTCTAAAAATGAAACAATGACAGAAACAAGAGGTGCTGTCCAGTCAGGGGGAAAAGGCCAATTTAAAATGTAAAAAGGGCCTCCCTGCTCCTGAGGGTAACTTTCCTATAAACTAGAAAGTTTAAGGAAAATTGGAGCACTGGATTTATGATTTTTGGATCTTTAAAGTATTTATTAGAATTTTTATAATGTTTTAGGGGTTTTGCAATTTTTATGAGTTTTATATGATGAAAAATAGCCAAAATTGGCTAGAAAATTAAGCACAACAAAACAAATAGTAGATAATTTTTTTGTGATTTTTAGATGAATTTTAAAATTTTTTTAAGATTTTTAAAGTCAGACAGTAAGGAAAAGTGATGTTTTTGAATTTTTAAAAATATCAAAACAAAACAAAAATGTCTCCAAAATTTATAGAAAATTTTACACCATGGCAGGAGCCATGTATCTAATTTTTATTAAATTTGGAGTTGATTTGCTATTTTATTAAAATCACACACAAGGGCACAGTACACAGGGACCTAAATGCAATTAAAATAAGTTCCAGGGAGTCTGGTGCAAAATTTCCAAGGATCCACGTGCAAATCGCGTGACCTGAGGCACTCAGGGACCTATTTGCAAGAAAAATTAAGTTCCTGAACTAATTAGTAACACGTACTAAAAGTCCAGGGGCTTCAGTGTAAATTACCCACTATATAACGCACATGCACAATCAAACCATTCACAGGGGCATATTTGCAAATCTTAGAAACATAAATTCATTCAGAAACACCTTGAAACTATAGGTCTATATATGCAAATAACCCAATAAAGTTCACGTGACGAGGCACGCGGTCCACGTAGACAGACGTATAAATGCAAATACCAGAAACTATAAGGTCCAAAATGCAAATGTACCAAACTAAAATAAATTATCTAAAATATTTACAGGACTCAATAGCAAAGACAAAACAAGAGGGGGCCTAAGTGATATTTACCCCTTATTTATTATCCGAGGAGCTGGATGTGCGCCACGTGTCTGATCGGTCGGTGGAGGATGTGCGACGCACGATGAAGGGAGCCCTCGGCGAGATCCGACGGCTGGGAAGAGCGCCACGTAGCAGATCCAACGTGCAAGAACGGTCGTGCCTTTAACCTTGAAGCGCTGGCCTGATTGAACGGGTGAGGGACTTCCACGTGGCAGATCTGACGGTGCTGGAGCGCTGTGGAGAAACCCTTGATGAATCGACGGCTGAGAAGAGGACGCGTGGAGATCGGATGGCTGTGAATCACGAGCGCCTCTTCATCTGATCGTGCGGCTCAGATCTATCCTCTAAAGAATCTGACGGTGGGGACGCTCCTTTATAGACGGCCTAGATGCGAACTATTGCGGGAGGATGATCTAAAGGCGCGAGGAGGTCCTGGAAGAACTCTCGGCCGACGAACTTCGCCGGCTCGAAACTCAAACGTGGGGACTCCTCGTCAGTTGCAGGAAGGCTGAGAAGAATCATGGAAACCTTCCGCGTCTGATGGCAAGCTCCGATGATGGCGGGGAGCTCGGGAGAGCTCCGGCGAAGCGGATGACCTGGAGCTGCTATGCTCGAACCTTGGACCTCCAGATGAGGTCCTTACGATGATCTGACTTGCACAGGCAAAACACGGGGTCGAGGACAAACTGCCTCGACCCGTCAGAATGGGAAATGGGTGGCTGGTGCGTCGGTATGGAGGCTCTCCGGCGAGCGGTGGAGGGTGAGAACCGATATCCCTGCTCCGGGGCGAGCCAGGGGGAATGGAGGAACGAAGAATGTGCGGAGAAGTCTGGCGAAGGTGGTGGCGGTGTCGGATGGGTGGATGAGTAGACGGAGACGAAGAGCGGAGCTGGCGGAGCTACGGCTACCTGAATCTAAAAATCCTATTCTAAGCTAATCTACGGACTAAGAAGGTTACCTGGCGGATGCTGTCGACTAGGCTGAAGCTCAGCAAGCTCCGGGGTCATTGTCGGCAAGGGGGCGTCGTCTCCCCGAGGCTGAGCGCGCTCGCGGCGGCGCACGGCGGTGAAAACCACCTGATCAGTGGCTCCCGGCTTCCCGGGCCTCGCTGCTACTCCAAAGCGCTCGGCTGTCACTCAGGCACTCCAGAGGAGGTCGCAGGCGTCGAGGGGGAGATCCAAAAATGCGGGAAAAGGTCGCCGGAGACGAGACTTTATATGATTAGGGGTCCGGCTTGGGGATGATCGGGCGAGCTTATCGAAGCTCGGACCCCAAGAACCCCTGCCGGGCGCGGATCAGGGAAGATCGAGGAATAGTCGGAACCCGGGGTTTCGAAGTTAGGTGGTCGGATCGAGGCGCAAAAATTAGGAGAAGTCGGGTCGGTTGCCTGGATCCGACAGGAGGGGGTCCGCGGGGGAGAGTTGACCGGGGTCAACAAACCCCCGTGGACCAATCAGAATCCACCAAGGCCAATTTATATGTTTATTTATTTTAAAATAGAAAATGATCGAATTACTAAAAACTTAAAACATGAAAAATATTTATTTTATTTTTTTCTATTTTTTTGTGATTTTTATTTATTTTTTTGAAATATATTTTAGGTATTTATAAAATATTATTATTATATAGATGTATATACATATGTATTTTTAATTTTTAATTTTTAATTGTTTATTTTTGTATATTTATTCCAATTTTATATTTTATTTATTTATATAATAAAATTTGGAATAATTTGGTATTTTTATTTTATTTTTATTATTTATATACAAGGGTTAAATAAATATATGCACATGTATCTACATGATATATTTACAATGTATTTTTGATCTTTGATTTTTATTTCTTTTTATTTTATTTTATTTTTTTTATTTACATTATGGGATGTGGAGTATGTACACATTTTATTGGATTTTTATTTGTTTATTTATAAGGGTAAATAAATAGATAAAGGGATCTATGTACATGGCTTTTATACAATGGTGAAGGGATTTTTAATTTCCTTTTTATTTTTTTATATTTTTATTTTGATTTTATCTTTACAAATATTTACAAATAAATATAATCCATTTTTATTTTTAAAGGAAAATATTTTTATTTATTTACAAATAGGTATATACACATATGAGCTTCCTTATCTCTCTCTACTTGGGCTTTTATGCGGTCAGGCCCATGCTGAGCCCTCCCTTGGGATTAGGTCGCTCAATATTTATTCTAAATATTTCCCTCTTTTTCTTTTTACTCTTTATTCTTTTATTTTAGCACAAAAACATGCTAATTATTAGTTTTTACACAATGCATGCTTTTTGCTAATTATTTGTATTTACACCTATCTACATGTATTTGCAAAGGTTTTTGTAGCTAAAATATAAGAATAAAGAGTGATGAATGGGTATTCATCACCCCCCTGTGCTTAACTTTGCTAGTCCCTTAGCAAACACTTATTTGAAAAAGAAGTGAAAAAGAAAGAAAGAAAAAGAAAAAGAGGAGGAAGTACATGGATCAAGGTTGAATATTAAACTTTCCTTCATTAAATTGAATTATGGAGCTCGATCAGATCTTTGGATTATTAATGTGTCGGAACCTTATTTAGACTTAAGCTTAAAACTCAACAGCCTCCAAGTTCCACCAATCTATGGACAAGACTCCTCAATAAACCAAATCAGAACAAGTCTACATACACAAACTCTAATGACCATGAATCTTTCCATGCAGTGTAAGTGATATGTAGCTCCCCACCTCAGAAGTAACAAAGAAACAACCTCCCTCAACCTGGTAACTCTAATGCCTCAGTCTAGCAACTCTTTCCTCGAGAAGCGGGGTATTCCGTTCTAAGTTCAAGTACAAGCGGCTCAAGAAGAGGGGGAAGAAGTATAGACTTTTGGAAGCTCAGCCAGTGTAGCTAAGTCTCCCGCTGCAAGCTTCATGAGATGTAACATGGATACCATAAGCTTTTGCTTTATTTGACTATATACACTCCGGTGGGGTTATTAAATTTTCAATCCGACCCACCACTTTTTTGGAGTTCTTTTTGCATTTTGCATTTTTTTTTCAAGTGCCTTTGTACAACATATCTACATGGTGCAGCATATATACAAGAAATTTTCCTCTTGAGCCAGTAGACTATCCCTCTTTTGAAGCTTTATTGCAACCCACGGCTTCTGTTTTTAGCCTTCATCACCACTAGACCAAGTTGAGGCGCACTTCCTTCACTAGAAGAAGAAGAGAGGTTCCGCCTAGAAGTACTACCCTCATATGCTACCCCAAGCCAAAGGAAACTGCCTCCTCACCACCTCATCCGTGGAGAGACATGTGTAAAGTGCTGGTGCAAGTCAAGCCATTGTCTCTAAGAGTCATGCATGTGTTGTTAAGTGCTCTACTTAGGCTCATCAAGATGACATATGCTCATAGCCTAGTGGACTCAAAGAATTAAGTCCTTATAGACCTGAAAAGCCTTAACCCTAAGCCCTATAAGGTTCCTCTTAGAATTAGGTGGATTAAGATCTTAATCAAGCTCCATTTCTCAATTTATTTCCAGGATTAGTTTAAATGTCAACTATCATCCAGGAAAAACTATATACATATATACAAAAAGATGCTATTTACAAATATTTACAATCGTGCAAAATTTTTGAAAAATGTTTTGAAATCATGACTGGATGAATGCATGAAGTGCAAGTTTTGCAAAAGTATTTACAAACATTTACACAAGATTTTTGCAACTTTTGATTTTCAAAACATTTTGGAAAAATTTTGTACTATATACATAATTTTGATAAGAAAATATTTACACAAGCTTTACACAAAAGATTTCTGAAAATATTTTTACAAAAATAATTTTGTACACTAGCTATGTATGTGCAATAAAAGAATGATTATTTACAAGAAAAATTTTTAATTTTTGTGATTTTTAAGGTTTTTAGCCATTTTATTTATTAACACACTCACACAAAGTACGAGTTATGGCTAAAGTATATATGAAATATATACACACCCCCCTATACTTAGCTCGAACGATGTCCTCAGAGTGATCAAGAGCGATAAAGAAGACATAACTCGTGCTTAGTAAAAGGGAAGTGAAAAGGGATGGCTGAATATAGAGATGAATGAATGAATAGAATGAGGAGAACTCGCTGGTTTCCCCCTATACTTAGGATTAAGTAATCCTAAAGTTGTACATGAAGGGAAATCTGAGTAAAGAATATACAGGGTATACCCCCCATACTTAGGGTGAAATATCCTTAAGTATCGGCAGCAAAACAGGGGTAGCAAGACAGGAAGAAAATCGACACATATATGCAAGGTGGAGGGGCATCACTCCCCCTATACTTAAGGTGAAGCACCTTAAGTATAGGCAACACAACAGAAGTGATGAACAGAACGAATGAACAACCCGGTATTTCCACCCCCCTATACTTAGGATGAGGAATATCCTAAGTATAGCAAAGATAATCCTAGGCGAGACCTTGGGTGAAAACAAGAACGGAAGATAGAAAGATCAAACTAAGACAAAACACGTATATACAATAGAGTACAATGTTGAGGTGCCTCTCAACAAGCGCTAGATTTTACGCCCCTAGCTGAGCGCAAAGGCTAGGATAATGCAGTATCAAGGTTCAGGATGACATCGGTAAGGCGAATGCCGTACTGTCGTCGCAATCTCGGTATGGGAACTACGACGAACTCAAAAGTGTAAACAAAGGCACCCAGGTATGCAATCAAGCGGGTGTCTGCTACCAGCCAGTGATATGGAAAGAAATGATCGGCATCCGGTAGCACAAAAGAAATCATCGGCTCTGGGTTCAGACTGGAGTGAGAGTATAGAGCCGAAGAAATCAAACGTGGAGAAGGATGGATCAGTAATAGAATCCTCCACGTCAATCAGTGTCTCAAAAATATATGCGCGGTCAAGATCAGGAGACTCTCGAAGAAGACTGATATTCGATGCATGAAATAGAAGCAGATCAGACAAATCATCGAATATCTCCAGAATGGGCTCATCCTCGCGAGGGTCGTCGAGGTGAGAAAACTCAGAATCAGAATGATCTAAAGACTCGGTTTCGTGCTCCGCCAGATCGGAAACACACTCAGCAGGTGAAACCGAGTACTCATCGAGTGCGGCATCCTCCCGCAGATAACCCTCGGGGAGAGATGCGAGATCAGGAGTGACAAGAAGAGGATCAGGATCTATATGGGCATCTGCAGTGCTATCAAGTATCCACTCGGTGCACCAGGCGGCATCATCATCGAAAGTGTAGGTATCGACAATATGGAAGCAGGAGAAGGTACTAGTCAACACCGCGGAAGCTGGCAAAGTGTATGTGGCTGATCCTCGCTCTGCGGCTATGCTGGCTGTCAGCTGGTCCTCAGGAAGTGTATCTCTCTCAACAAAGTGGAGGACAAAAGGCTCGAAGACGGGACTCTCTGCGTCTGTACTCTCAAAGTGGTGTCCCTCATCGAGCTGTGGCTGCTGGGCTGAGTCCTGGTAGCTGTCCGTGTCCAAGAAGTATCTCTGCAGAAAGGAAGCTGAGTCCTCCGGGACTGGAATATGAAGTGTCTGAGACCATGGCTGTAGTAGCGGGGGCTCCTCCGGTTCCTGGAATATCAGAAGATCTGATATCCAAGACTCGTCGACTGGAAACTTGGGGGCTGCCTCGAACTCCAGCTGTAAAACAACGGGAACTTGAGAAGACTCTGGGTCCGAACCTCTGCTATCGCAGTCATCTCCTCTGTCAGTGGTGTTGTCTGCTCCAAGTCCTCGGGCTGGTGTGTAGAAGCTGACTCATCATGTAAAGTAACACACCTCACTGGTATAACATCGTCCACATGTGTTGTCCCGACTACAACATCTCGTGAAGAAGATCTATGTGAAAGTAAACTCGAGATAGTGTCCAGTAAGTGAATGTCCGAACTACGGTGTGAACCGCCACATGTGGTAATCACTAGTGTTATCTGCTCTGCGGTCATCCCCCTCATGGAGATCTCAATTAAGTCTGTCGGTGGAAGTCCGTGATCTGGAAATCTCCTCAAAAGGTCAAGAATTCTCGGCCATTCCTCGTACAATGGCTCCTGGGGGTCTACTGAGAAATCGGTGATCAAAGACCGCATGAAATCTGCTCTACGTGGAGGGAAGTATCTCTGTAGAAACTCTCGGCGTAGATCTCCCCACGTATCGAATGTCCTCCCCAATCGTCGGTGCCATCTCAACTCTGTCGTGAAGCGTGAATGGGAAGGTCCTAGTCATCAGCTCCTCTGCAGTGACATCTGAATATCTCTATGCTCTACAAAACTCCTCGAATGTTGATAGGTGAAGATAAGGCTCCCCGTGCGCCTCTCCTGAAAATGTCGGCAGTCGCTGAATGTAATCCAAATCCAAGACGAATGGTCCTAGTGTAGAAGCTGACTCAGCTCTCTGTGGTATATGCTCCTCCATCCTTCTGGAATAGGAAATGTCTGCTGATCTCCACTGCTCTCTCTGATCACCCACGGAGTGCGCTCTCAACTCAACAACATCATCGTCCGGGTCTCGCATCTGCTTTATCTGGTGTTCTCGGACGTCTCGCACAGCATGCCCAGAGTAGTGAGATGAACGGGAGGGAGGGAGTGGGAGGTTGGTCGGAGATCCGACCTCCCTAGAAGGTGGACTGGAGTGATGGTCAGAAGATGGAGAAGAAGCCGTAAGAGTCGGCTCGGAGTGCGGGGGATCCATCATCCAGGAATAAAGGAGAAGAAGAGGGAGACTGAAGGGAGGGAGGGTGGGAAATAGATGGAGGAAGATGGGGAGAGATCGAAGGGATCTGGCAATCACACAAGATGAACAAGCACACCCCCAATTCACCTACGCACACAAAGCTGAAGACCGAAAGGGATCGGTCATTATCTTGTCGATTTTATTTTAGGTGATCATTCAGTCTATCAGAGCGATTACGTGGGGTAAATAGGTATCCAGATATTTCTCAACTGACTGTCCCGTACTGAAAGCCGATAATCAGTCAAGAAGGATCGGAGGCTCTATCCTAATGTGCAGGTCACTCTCTCGCTCATCCAAACCAAACAAGGAGGGGGTTACTCTCCCCAAGACAGATTTTAAGTGAAGTGTCTTTTAGGTCAAGTATGATTAGCAGTCCCGATTTTATTGTTTTTTCTTTTTTTAGATATTTTTAATGCACGCAAAAATGCCTAACGAATTTTTCGGTTCTCCTGATTATTAAGTCAAAAACAGGGGGGAGAAGACGAAAAAGCCGATGTACGATAAATCAATGATGCATGCAGAGATAGAAATGCGTACCTGACTCCAGCAGTCTTCATGCAAGATGATCTGCGCATAAATGTAAAGACTGAAAAGAATCTACCTATATGGTGCAGCGGTGAAAACCGAGTCCTAAACATGCAATTTCTACTCGACAGAACCGTCTAGCTAGTCACTCACCCTCGATCCAAAGAGTCCGGTCTAGACCCACCCCTCTTCTTCTCGACAGGTCGAGTTCAGGAATAGCGCTTGACGGGGCAGGCTCGCGGCGCGTAGGCTCTCAGGAAAGCGACTAAGCTATTTTTATTAATGAGTTATTAGTAGGTCCAATTATCGCTCTATAGGAACAGGCAAGCAATTAAGTATGGGATCCTACTAATTACGGCACAGTCAAGCAGAAAGTCCTGAGTCTAGGGACTCGAGAAAAACCGCTGAAAACCGTAAAAGGCAGTTAAAAAGTTAAAACCGCGAAAAACCGCGAAAAATCTCAACTAGTCTAAAGGGTCCCCCGAGCACACCAGTGCTCGGCGAAACAGACCCGAGAGTCCAACTGTCTCTGAGTACCTGTATTATTACAATAGTTCAAATGTGCGAAAAATAAAGCTAATCTACTCTATACTACTCTCGCGGCTATCCCGCGGCTCCTGCACTCCTGCTTGCTCCTCACGCTCTCCTGCGGCTCTGTAAAGAAAAGAGCCGCCTCCGGTTCCGCAGTTGCTCGGCTTCCGAAGAAAGCCGCCTCGATCCTCGGGCCCTCGCAAGAAAACAAACAGAACGTCAGACCAGATTATTTAAACAATTATGCAATTAAATGATCTATACAAAATATGCACAAAAAGCTGCGGAAAAGAAAACCGCGGGAAAAATCGAAAGCCTTGCGGCCTACTGATGACACGCCTGACAATCGGGTTAAGTATTTAAATAATCAAAGGTCGTCGTGACCCAAATCACCAAGCGCGGTCAATCGAGAAAAATAAATGAAACCACTCGGAAATGATAGAAATCGATGAAGAAATGCAAGCGGTCTTTTCGCTATTCTTTTTACCTGGTATAGCGACCAGGGTCGAACACAAGGAGCACGATTTAAAAACTATGTAGTCAAATTTCAGAAAAGCTAATTTTTAGTGGTTTTAGAATTTTTTAAATTTTTTTATTTTTAAAAGACGAACAATGCAAAATATTCACAAGTGATAAAAAAAAGCAAACGCAATCTTTTTGTATTTTTCAAAATATTCAAAAATGTACAGAAAACTCCAAAGAAAATATTTTGTGTTTTATAAAAGGAAAAAGCACAAAAATTGGACAGAAATTAAAACAAGTCAAAACACAGCTACAGGAAATTTTTTTTGTAGAATTTTTAGGCACTTTTGCGATTTTTATGAATTTTCAAAAGTTTAAACATGCAAAAAGACACAGTTTTTGATTTTTTAAATATATTATACGACAACAAAAGTTGATGAAAACTTTATACAATGACAAGCACTAAAGAAGGACCATATGTGATTTTTTTCAGAATTTTTCAAAACATAAAAATGTTTATTTCAGTCAGAAGAACATGCAAATTATTGTTCTGAAAAGCAGGGACGTAGTTGCAAATAAACAAAGTTTCTGCACATAAGATAACAAAAAAAACTGCAGGATAAAGATGAAATTTACCCCATTTATAATTTTAAATTAAAATGCTGTTAGGGCTTCCTTCGTTTCCGGTTTAAGGGGGAAAAGGGAGAGAGCCGCTGCCCACTATACTTCTTCTCCAAGGTGGCGTTCACGAGCGCGGGGCGGCGCACACTCGGCGGAAGCGCACGGGAAGAGGCGGCGGAGCCACCGCTGGGAGGAGGCGGCGGGGCGTGCTGGAGCGGGCTGGAGCTGTGGAAGGCACGGCTGGAGGGGCCCGCGGCGCGCGGGTCGATGAGGGAGAAGGGCGGTGCGCTGCCACGAGCGGATGGAGATGGCGGAGGGCGACGCCGCCCGCGGGTGCTGAAGGAGGCAGCGGGGCCGCGCTGGCGCGTGGCCTTGGGCAGACGGGCTGGGCGAGCGCGCAGGAGCGCGGACTCGAGCGGAGGAGGATGGAGGCGGGTGGCGGGTCGCGCGCGAGCAGGTCGATGCCTCGCCGACCGCACGGAGGAGATGCGCGGCCGGGCGAGGGTTGCGCGCGGGGCGCGCGTAGAGTCTGAACGTTCGTCGTGCGTTGCGCGGTTGAGAAGGTAGGTAGGGCGGCGCGCGGTTGGCGCCTTAGAGCGGGGCGATTGCAGGCGGATCTGCCTGGAGCAGGAGAGCAGTGCGGGGCAGCACCGCGTGGTGGGAGGTAGGTCGGCAGGTCCGCCTGGAGTGGCTGAGGAGGCCGCCCAGGCGGCAGGCCGGACAGTGGCGCGAGGCGGCGGCGCCGGGTTGCGGTGCAGGAGGAAGGGGGCCGCCGCTGTGGAGGCCTGGAGGGGAGGTGAAGCCGGTCGCTGATGGGCGAGGTGCTAGCGGCGGGGGTGATGGCCGCCGCTTGCAGAAGAAATATTTTATTATTTTTTTTGATTATTTTTTTTATGACCTGCAACAAATGTTAGTTAAAAATGTAATTTTTATTTATTTTTGTTTTTTTAATCCTGCAAAATAGATGTTAGATAAAGAAAACAAATGATTTTTTTTAGTTATTTCTTTTTACCTGCAAAACAAGGATTAGAGACAAACAACCAAAAAGATATTTTTTTTATTCTTTTTATTTATGCATAAATGGAATATGTGAAACGATCGGATCTTGCCGTAATGAGAGATAGATCCACGGACTCCGACCACCGTGTGTGGTCGGAGGTGAAAGATTGTGCGGGATAGAAAGTGAAAATGATGAGATCAGAAAATGAGATGGCAAATCGGTGTCGAGGGCGGATCAAAGTGTGGTGGAAAATTTTGGTGATTTGTAAAGATCTAACAACTAATAAACTAGGAGCAGAAATTAGAACTACGATTACCTACGAAAAAGAACAGGAAATAAAGTTGGGATCTCACCTTGAGATTGGAAATGCTATTGTGGTCTCGACGACGACCGAACGCTGTCACCGGACGGCTCGGAGTCTAAGCACCTTTCTTCGACGAGTAGCTTCTCGGAGGTCGGGCTCCTCTCTCCAAAGGTTGATCACGTGTGAATGAGGGAGGAGGAGCCCATTAAAAAGAGAAGAAAATCAAAAATGGAAGATATTCACAAATGAGGAAAGTGTTTATTTGTTAATTAAATAAAATAATTGAATAAATAAAATAAATAATTAATTAAAAATGAATTTCGTAATTAATTAAAATAAATAAATTAAATAATTCCCAAAAATCAATTAACCACCTTAATGGTGGCTATTTAAGGCACAAAATCAAATCTTTACATAAAAGGTAAGTTATCAAATCAAATGAATTCAAATAAATCCAATAAATTAAATAATTACATATGATTTTCGTAATTAAATAAATTAAATTAATTAATGTGAGACAATTAATTTTTTTGGTAATTTTTATTTAGGGAAATTAATTGTATACATATATTATACACATATAATACAATATACATAGGTACAAATAAGGAAATATTTTTTTAAAAGATTTTTTAAATTTTTATCTTTTTTTTTTAATTTTTTTTATTTTTAATGAAAGTAGTATTTACAAATATATACATTATAAAAATAAATATGAAAAAAATATATACAACAAGTATATGGGAAAACTGTACAAAACACCCCAGAAAATTGAATTTTTAACCGTAACTCCAAAAAGTACGAAACCACAGCCATTTGAAAGATAATTTAATTTATAGTATGATGGAAGTGAGTTTGGTTCAATTTGAGCTTGTATGGAGCCGGAATTGATGTTTCAATTATCACTTTGTGGCTTTTTCTGGGTGTAATTATTTGCAATATATACAATATTTTATTTTACAAATATTTTTATTATTTACAACACAATTTTATTTACAACTTTTATTTACGAAAATAATTAGTTTGAGGTCACATTATGTACAGATAAAATAATGTAAGTTTTGTACAAATGTACATGAAAAATATTTACAAGATATTTTTGATTTTTCTGACAAACGACCCTATCTCCTCCTACTTTATTCCTGGTCGATCAGGTTAAGTCTTGACCTTCTCTCGGGGTTCGGGTCAGTCTGTATTTATTGCATAACTACATCCTTTATTTTTCTTTTCTTTTTCTTTTCTTCTTTATTCTTTTATTTATGTACAAAAAGTGTTAAAAATGCAATTTTAACAAATGCATGCAAAATGGTAAAATTATGAAATTAATGGGTATTTACATGTGTTTGACTAAGAAATTGAAGCTAAAATAAAAGAATAAAGGCGATGAATCGTGGATTCATCATTCCCCTATACTTTACCTTTGCTAGTCCCTTAGCAAACACTTATTTGAAAAATAAGTGAAAACAAAAATAAAGAAAAGAAAAAGGAAAGAAGTTAGAATAATGTTGACTTTTAAGCTTATCTTCATAAAAATGTAGTCTGGAGCTCTGTCGGACCTTTGGATTATTAGTGTGTCGGAACCTTAATGGGATGTGGATTTAAAACCTAACAGTCTCTAAGTTCCACAAGACTCCTATTCAGGTCTACTCAACAGTCAGATCAGAACAAGTCTACATACACAAATTCTTAGGACTATGAAAGCTTACTTGTACGGTGTAAGTGAATATAGCTCCTCATCTCAGAAGTAACAAAGAAACAATCTCTATCAACAAGGTAACTCTAATCCCCCGGTCTAGCAACTCTTTCCTCGAGAAGCGGGGTATTCCCTTCTAAGTTCAAGTGCAACCGGCTCAGGAAGAGGGGGAATAAGAGGTATAGAATTTTGGGAGCTCAACCAGTGTAGCTAAGTCTCCCGCTGCAAGCTTCATGAGATGGAATCCATGAGTCTTTAAGCTTTTGCTTATTTGCACTATATACATACTCCGGTGGGATTATCATTTTCTATCAGACCCACCACTTTTTTGGAGTTCTTTTTGCTTTTTGCTTTTTTTTTCTTTTTTTTTCTTTTTTTTTCAAGTGCATCTGTACAACATATCTACATGGTGCAGCATATATACAAGAAATTTTCCTCTTGAGCCAGTAGACTATCCCTCTTTTGATGCTTTATTGCAACCCACAACTTCTGTCTTTAGACTTCATCACCACTAGACCAAGTTGAGATGCACTTCCTTCACTAGAAGAAGAAGAGAGGTTCCGCCTAGAAGTACTACCCTCATATGCTACCCCAAGCCAAAGGAAACTGCCTCCTCACCACCTCCTCCATGAAGAGCTACGTGTAAAGTGCATTGTCCAAGGTAAGCCACGGTCTGAAAGAATCATGCGTGTGTTGTTAAATATTCTACTTAGACTCATCAAGATGACACGTGAACATAGTCGTGTGGACCCAAAGAATTAAGTCACTAGGACCTGAAAAGTCTTAACTCCACATCTTATAAGGTTCCTCTGAAATTAAGTGGATTAAGGTCCAACTAAGCTCCATTCTTCAAATTTATTCGGACTTAGTTTACTCGTCAAGACTATCCTGAAAAATGCACATGCCAATGCAAGAAAATATGTACAATGCAAACAAAACAATTTTTTTTGAAACAATTTTCAAAATTTTGAAATTTTTATGGACTTTTTTTTAAAAAAATGATGCACATGCAAAAGGTTTTTTTAATGCAAAAAGTTAGTAATACATACAAATATATACAAGAGATTTTTTTTTGGAATAAGATTCATATTTACACAAGAGTGAGTTGATTATTTTACAAGAACAGGATGCAAGAATTTACAACTTGAGTAATTTATACAGGTATATACACAGTTGGATTTTTTAATTTTTATTTTATTCATTTTTTATTATTTTTTTATTATTATTTTTTGTGATGCATATATTCCTCAAATTTATTTGAAAATAATTTTACAAATAATTTTGAAAACTATAGTCCAAAATAATTTTGCACACAATTTTACAAACATTTACACACATTTGAAAACTATTTGGCAAACATTTTTCAAATAGTATATATATATATATATTTTCAATATAATTTTTCAACCATTTTTCCAAACATTTGCAAATAGTTTTAACAAAATCATTTTATTTCACACAAAGAAAAAATTTTTTACAATCCAGAATATTTCTACAAAGGTTGAAAATATTTTTCAAACATTTTTCAAATAGTTTTCAAAAGATTTTTCAAATAGATTTTCAAACTACTTTCAAAATATTTTTCAAAATATTTTAACCTGACTTATTAGCCAGTATGTACAAGGAAAAATTTTGAGGAAATTTATGCATCTCTTTTTTTTTAATATTTACACAGTATTTTAGCCATAAAAATATGAAAGTACGAGCTATGGCTAAAGTATATATACAATATATACGACACCCCCCTATACTTAGCTCGAACTATGTCCTCATAGTGATCAAAGAGCTGAAAAGAAAGACATAACTCGGGCCACGTATAGAAAAGTGAAAAGAATGGTATACTACAACGACGAATAAAAGAATAAAATCAATAGAAGTCGGTGATCCCCCTATACTTAGGATCAAGTAATCCCAAGTATAAAAGACTGTACACAAGGGGAAAACCGAGGAGATGAATATACAGAGTCTACCTCCCTTATACTTAGGGTAAAATATCCCTAAGTATAGGCAGCAAAACAGAGGTAAAAAGAATCAAAAGAATAATCAAACGTCTGACACCCCCCTATACTTAGGGTAAAGTACACCCTAAGTATGGAATGATCAGGAGATGAATAAGGGGTGTGAGAAAGAATGGATGTATGATATGGACAGATGGATCTATACAGATGTGATCATTGTTGAGGTGCCTCTCAACGAGCGCTAGAGTTTACGCCCCTAGCTGGGCGCAAATGCTAGGACAACGCCGTATCGAGGTTCAGGACGGCATCTGTTAGGCGAATACCGTACTGTCGTTGCAGTCTCGGTGGGAGAACAACAACGAGGTCAACAGAGTCAAGAGAGTAAATGATAACACCCAGATAAACAGTCAGGCGGGTGTTTGCTACCGGGTAAAGATATGTGCAGATGAAGTCAGGCTCCGGTAGCACAAAAGAAATCGTCGGCTCAAGATCTGTATGGAGTGAAAGGGCAGAACCGAAGAAGTCAAACGTGGAGAAAGAAGGATCAGTCAGTGAATCCTCCACGTCAATCACCGTCTCAAATAGATATGGAAGATCATGATCTGGAGACTCACTATAAAGGCAGATATCCGATGCATGGAATGTAGACAGATCAGTGAAATCATCGAATACCTCAAAGATCGGGTCATCCTCGCGAGGGTCGTCGAGGAGAGAATCATCAAACTCATTATCACATATATCAGAAGACTCGGTCTCGTGATCCGACAGATCGGATGCACTCTTAGAAAGTGAAACCGAGTACACATGGTCCGTGACATCGTCCCGCAGATAACCCTCGGGGAGTAATGCCAAATCATCAGGAAATTGGGGATCAATGCTGTTAAATGTCATATCCTCCAAAAATATATCGACCTCATCAAATGGGAGGACACAAGGCTCAAATACGGGACTATCAAGGTCTGTCGAATGAAAAATCGATCCCTCATCAAGCTTGCTTTGCTGAGATGGATCCAAGTATATCCACGAATCTGAGAAGATCTCCTGAAGACAAGACACTGAATCAACTGTGTATGGATACTGGAATGACTCTAAGGATGGCTGAAATGTGGGTTCCTCCTCTATCTCTTGGGATCCTAGCAGATCTAGAATCGACGAATCTTCTACGTGATAGAGCGGGACTGGCTCAAAATCTGATTGTAAATCCAATTGGTCATCAACCAATATCCGGCTCTGAGAACTCACAACAATAGGCAACACATCCATCAAATGAGAAGAATCAGCATCCATATCCTCTGATCGGTGTGTGATGTTTGAATCACAATGATGCGTCACACACTCAACTGTTGTCATCTCTCCCTCATGTGTTGTCCTGAATAAATCATCTTGTGAATATGGAGTATCTGAAAGTGAATCCAAGATGGTCTCAATTAAATCCATGTTAGAACTGTGGTGTGAACCACCATACGAGGTAATGACATATGCAATCTGCTCTGCGGTCCTCCCCCTCATGGCGATATGGACAAGGTCAGTCATCGAAAATCCATGATCTGGAAATCGCCTCAAAAGTTCTCGTAACCTCAACCATGAATCTCTCAACGGCCTTTGGGGGTTAACAGAAAATTCACGAATACATGACCGCATCATCTCTGCTCTACACTGGGGGTAAAATTTCTTCAAAAATAGTGATCGTAAATCTCCCCATGTAGCAATCTTCCTTCCCAATCGTCTATGCCAACTCTTGGCTCTACTCTGAAGTGTAAATGGGAAGGTAATCAGCATCATGTCCTCAGAAGTGATATCCAAATATGATCGTGATACACAAAAATCCTCAAATTCATCAATATGCAAATAAGGTTCCTCGTGCATTTCCCCAAAAAACTTAGGCAGTAGATCAATTAACTCTAAATCCAGAACAAAGGGTCTCAAGGAGAAGCGGACTGGACTTCATGATCTGTGTACTCATCCAATGTCCTAGGATACAAGTCATCTAAAGCTCGCAACTGCCCCATTCGATTGCCTATGGGATGCACTCTCATCTCAGTAATGTGAACACCCATGTCTCGTGTTTGGTCAATCTGGTCTCTGTGGGTGTCACTCACAGCACGTCCCAAATGGGAGGGTGGGTAGGGAGAAGATGAGAAGTCGGATGGGGTTCCGACCTCTCGAGAGAATGAACGTGAGTGATGGGCGTGAAATGAAGAAGCCGCAAAATTCGGTTGCAATGGAAAGTGGCCCATCGTGATGAGGGGAAACTGAAGGGGGGATGGAGGGATAGAAGGGAGTGAAAGAAAGAAAAGGCAGGAACGAAGAGAGAGATAGAAGGGAGGGAGGGTGGGTTTAGAGACGGAAGGTGACTGCTAATGATAGAGGAAGATGATTGTAACCGACTCACACCAAAGACATACAAAACACAAAGCAAACCCCCAGTTCACCAACTCAACACAAAGTGAAGACCGTGAGATTCAGTCCTTTATCTTTTCAATTTTAGAGTTAGGTGATCAACGAAAGTTGTACAAACACTTAGGAGGCTTGAATAGGATTTGGGCACTACTCCTTAGTGTGTACGCGAGCGAGTAAAAGCGCAAACAATGAGGGGATTGCTCTCCCAATGCAATGAAGTGGTCAGTTACGTTTAATTTTAGCGTCAAGTTCAATTAGCAGTCCCAATTTTTTTTAAAATTTTTATTTTCTCTTTTTTTTGGATATTTTCAAAAACAACGCCTAACGAGCTTTCCGATTTCCTCTTTGATTAATTTGAATCCAAAAACAGGGGGAGGGATCGAGAAAGCCAATGCACGGTCAAAAACTATGATGCATGCAGAGATAGAAAATGCGTACCTTACTCCAGCACTCTACAAGCAATATGATCCGCGCATAAAATTAAAGACATAATATAAACTAACTATATGATGCACGAAGAAATCGGCCTTAGACAAGCAACTTCTATTGATCGTGAAGAACAATAGTTAGCTAACCGAATCGAGTCCGGAGTCCGATCTTGAGAGTCACTCGGTGTCCGCCACAACGGGTCCTGCCAGCGCTGTATGTGACTCCTCACGGCACGTGGTCTCAAATCCAATTAAACTAACTTTTTCAGTGAATTTTAGTAAGGTCCAATTACGTTCTATAGGAACAGATATTCTATTAGGCGTGGGGCCTTAGAAATTTTACGTCACAATCAACAAAAATCCTACGTCTAGGGGCCAAATCCGTGCGAATCAAGATAGCAAGTTATGGCGTGAAATCAAAAACACGGAAAACAGCAGTGAGGTCCCCCAAGTACACCGACACTTGGCGAAACAGACCCCGAGAAAATGTTCAAGTCCACAAGTTCAAAGTTCTAAATTATTACAAGAAATAATTGTTCTCTCAAATAAAAAAAATCTTCTTCTCCTCCCTGCTCTTCTTCTTGTGCGGGTCCTCAAAAAGTAAACTCCAAATTGTCCACGCAGTACCTCGCACAAAAAAAAATAGAGAGAAAAGGTCAGAAAACAATTATAATATAGAGAGACAAAAGTAGAAAAATGACTACAAAGCCGTGCTCCCTGGCAACGGCGCCATTCTGATGACACGCCTGACAATCGGGTTAAGTATTTAAATAATCAAAGGTCGTCGTGACCCAAATCACCAAGCGCGGTCAATCGAGAAAAATAAATGAAACCACTCGGAAATGATAGAAATCGATGAAGAAATGCAAGCGGTCTTTTCGCTATTCTTTTTACCTGGTATAGCGACCAGGGTCGAACACAAGGAGCACGATTTAAAAACTATGTAGTCAAATTTCAGAAAAGCTAATTTTTTAGTGGTTTTAGAAATTTTTAAATTTTTTTTATTTTTAAAAGACGAACAATGCAAAATATTCACAAGTGATAAAAAAAAGCAAACGCAATCTTTTTTGTATTTTTCAAAATATTCAAAAATGTACAGAAAACTCCAAAGAAAATATTTTTGTGTTTTATAAAAGGAAAAAGCACAAAAATTGGATAGAAATTAAAACAAGTCAAAACACAGCTACAGGAAATTTTTTTGTAGAATTTTTAGGCACTTTTGCGATTTTTATGAATTTTCAAAGTTTAAACATGCAAAAAGACACAGTTTTTGATTTTTTAAATATATTATACGACAACAAAAGTTGATGAAAACTTTATACAATGACAAGCACTAAAGAAGGTCCATATATGATTTTTTTTCAGAATTTTTCAAAACATAAAAATGTTTATTTCAGTCAGAAGAACATGCAAATTATTGTTCTGAAAAGCAGGGACGTAGTTGCAAATAAACAAAGTTTCTGCACATAAGATAACAAAAAAAACTGCAGGATTAAAGATGAAATTTACCCCATTTATAATTTTAAATTAAAATGCTGCTAGGGCTTCCTTCGTTTACGGTTTAAGGGGGAAAAGGGAGAGAGCCGCCGCCCACTATACTTCTTCTCCAAGGTGGCGTTCACGAGCGCGGGGCGGCGCACACTCGGCGGAAGCGCGCGGGAAGAGGCGGCGGAGCCGCCGCTGGGAGGAGGTGGCGGGGCGTGCTGGAGCGGGCTGGAGCTGTGGAAGGCGCGACTGGAGGGGCCCGCGGCGCGCGGGTCGATGAGGGAGAAGGGCGGCGCGCTGCCACGAGCGGATGGAGATGGCGGAGGGCGACGCCACCCGCGGGTGCTGAAGGAGGCAGCGGGGCCGCGCTGGCGCGTGGCCTTGGGCAGACGGGCTGGGCGAGCGCGGCAGGAGCGCGGACTCGAGCGGAGGAGGATGGAGGCGGGTGGCGGGTCACGCGCGAGCAGGTTGACGCCTCGCCGACCGCACGGAGGAGATGCGCGGCCGCGCGAGGGTTGCGCGCGGGGCGCGCGTAGAGTCTGAACGTTCGTCGTGCGTTGCGCGGTTGAGAAGGTAGGTAGGGCGGCGCGCGGTTGGCGCCTTAGAGCGGGGCGATTGCAGGCGGATCTGCCTGGAGCAGGAGAGCAGTGCGGGGCAGCACCGCGTGGTGGGAGGTAGGTCGGCAGGTCCGCCTGGAGTGGCTGAGGTGGCCGCCCAGGCGGCAGGCTGGACAGTGGCGCGAGGCGGCGGCGCCGGGTTGCGGTGCAAGAGGAAGGGGGCCGCCGCTGTGGAGGCCTGGAGGGGAGGTGAAGCCGGTCGCGGATGGGCGAGGTGCTAGCGGCGGGGGTGATGGCCGCCGCTTGCAGAAGAAAAATTTTATTATTTTTTTTGATTATTTTTTTATGACCTGCAACAAATGTTAGTTAAAAATGTAATTTTTATTTTTTTTGTTTTTTTTAATCCTGCAAAATAGATGTTAGATAAAGAAAACAAATGATTTTTTTAGTTATTTTTTTTACCTGCAAAACAAGGATTAGAGACAAACAACCAAAAAGATATTTTTTTATTCTTTTTATTTATGCACAAATGGAATATGTGAAACGATCGGATCTTGCCGTAATGAGAGATAGATCCACGGACTCCGACCACCGTGCGTGGTCGGAGGTGAAAGATTGTGCGGGATAGAAAGTGAAAATGATGAGATCAGAAAATGAGATGGCAAATCGGTGTCGAGGGCGGATCAAAGTGTAGTGGAAAATTTTGGTGATTTGTAAAGATCTAACAACTAATAAACTAGGAGCAGAAATTAGAACTACGATTACCTACGAAAAAGAACAGGAAATAAAGTTGGGATCTCACCTTGAGATTGGAAATGCTATTGTGGCCTCGACGACGACCGAACGCTGTCACCGGACGGCTCGGAGGCTAAGCACCTTTCTTCGACGAGTAGCTTCTCGGAGGTCGGGCTCCTCTCTCCAAAGGTTGATCACGTGTGAATGAGGGAGGAGGAGCCCATTAAAAAGAGAAGAAAATCAAAAATGGAAGATATTCACAAATGAGGAAAGTGTTTATTTGTTAATTAAATAAAATAATTGAATAAATAAAATAAATAATTAATTAAAAACGAATTTCGTAATTAATTAAAATAAATAAATTAAATAATTCCCAAAAATCAATTAACCACCTTAATGGTGGCTATTTAAGGCACAAAATCAAATCTTTACATAAAAGGTAAGTTATCAAATCAAATGAATTCAAATAAATCCAATAAATTAAATAATTACATATGATTTTCGTAATTAAATAAATTAAATTAATTAATGTGAGACAATTAATTTTTTTGGTAATTTTTATTTAGGGAAATTAATTGTATACATATATTATACACATATAATACAATATACATAGGTACAAATAAGGAAATATTTTTTTAAAAGATTTTTTAAATTTTTATCTTTTTTTTAAATTTTTTTATTTTTAATGAAAGTAGTATTTACAAATATATACATTATAAAAATAAATATGAATAAAATATATACAACAAGTATGTGGGAAAACTGTACAAAACACCCCAGAAAATTGAATTTTTAACCGTAACTCCAAAAAGTACGAAACCACAGCCATTTGAAAGATAATTTAATTTATAGTATGATGGATGTGAGTTTGGTTCAATTTGAGCTTGTATGGAGCCGTAATTGATGTTTCAATTATCACTTTGTGGCTTTTTCTTGGTGTATTTATTTGCAATATATACAATATTTTATTTTACAAATATTTTTATTATTTACAACACAATTTTATTTACAACTTTTTTTTACGAAAATAATTAGTTTGAGGTCACATTATGTACAGATAAAATAATGTAAGTTTTGTACAAATGTACATGAAAAATATTTACAAGCTATTTTTGATTTTTCTGACAAACGACCCTATCTCCTCCTACTTTATTCCTGGTCGATCAGGTCAAGTCTTGACCTTCTCTCGGGGTTCGGGTCAGTCTGTATTTATTGCATAACTACATCCTTTATTTTTCTTTTCTTTTTCTTTTCTTCTTTATTCTTTTATTTATGTACAAAAAATGTTAAAAATGCAATTTTAACAAATGCATGCAAAATGGTAAAATTATGAAATTAATGGGTATTTACATGTGTTTGACTAAGAAATTGAAGCTAAAATAAAAGAATAAAGGCGATGAATCGTGGATTCATCACCTACGAAGTAGTCAAAAATTGAATGAAAGAGAAGAAAAGAGTATTTTTGGTGGTTTTTAATTCTTTTTATATTTTTTTTGATTTTTAGTTAATTAAGAAACTAAAGAAAACAAGGAAAGCAAGCAATTCAACTATTTAATGTATCAAAAATCAAGCAAAAATTCCAGAAAAATGTTTTTGTGTATTTTATGTTTTTACTGTTTTTGGTGAATTTTTGAGATTTTTCTGATTTTTATTGAATTTTCTAAAAATGAAACAATGAAAGAAACAGGAGGTGTTGTCCAGTCAGGAGAAAAAGTCCAATTTAAAATGTAAAAAGGGCCTCCCTACTCCTGAGGGTAATTTTCCTATAAACTAGAAAGTTTAAGGAAAATTAGAGCACTAGATTTATGATTTTTGGATTTTTAAAGTATTTATTAGAATTTTTATAATGTTTTAGGGGTTTTACAATTTTTATGAGTTTTATTTGATGAAAAATAGCCAAAATTGGCTAGAAAATTAAGCACATCAAAACAAACAGTAGATAATTTTTTTGTGATTTTTAGATGAATTTTAGTATTTTTTTTGGGATTTTTAAAGTCAGACAGTGAGGAAAAGTGATGTTTTTGAATTTTTAAAAATATCAAAACAAAACAAAAATGTCTCCAAAATTTATAGAAAATTTTACACCATGGCAGGAGCCATGTATCCAATTTTCATCAAATTTGGAGTTTATTTGCTATTTTATTAAAATCACACACAAGGGCACAGTACACAGGGACCTAAATGCAATTAAAATAAGTTCCAGGAGGTCCGGTGCAAAATTCTCAAGGATCCATGTGCAAAGCACGTGACCTGAGGCACTCAGGGACCTATTTGCAAGAAAAATTAAGTTCCTGGACTAATTAGTAACACGTACTAAAAGTCTAGGGGCTTCAGTGTAAATTACCCACTATGTAACGCACATGCACAATCAAACCATTCACAAGGGCATATTTGCAAATCTTAGAAACATAAAATCATTCAGAAACACCCTGAAACTATAGGTCTATATATGCAAATAAACCAATAAAGTTCACGTGACGAGGCACATGGTCCACGTAGACAGGGGTATAAATGCAAATACCAGAAACTATAAGGTCCAAAATGAAATGTACCAAACTAAAATAAACTATCTAAAATATTTACAGGACTCAATAGCAAAGACAAAACAAGAGGGGGCCGAAGTGATATTTACCCCTTATTTATTATCCGAGGAGCTGGATGTGCGCCACGTGTCTGATCGGTCGGTGGAGGATGCGCGGCGCACGACGAAGGGAGCCCTCGGTGAGATCCGACGGCTGGGAAGAGCGCCACGTAGCAGATCCAACGTGCGAGAACGGTGGCGCCTTTAACCTTGAAGCGTTGGCCTGATCGAACGGGTGAGGGACTTCCACGTGGCAGATCTGACGGTGCTGGAGCGTTGTGGAGAAACCCTTGGTGAATCGACGGCTGAGAAGAGGACGCGTGGAGATCGGATGGCTGTGAATCACGAGCGCCTCTTCATCTGATCGTGCGGCTCAGATCTATCCTCTGAAGAATCTGATGGTGGGGACGCTCCTGGATGGACGGCCTAGAAGCGAACTGGAGCGGGAGGATGATCTAACGGCGCGAGGAGGTCCTGGAAGAACTCTCGGCCGGCAAACTTCGCCGGCTCGAAACTCGAACGTGGGGACTCCTCGTCGGCTGCAGGAAGGCTGAGAAGAATCGTGGAAACCTTCCGCGTCTGATGGCAAGCTCCGATGATGGCGGGGAGCTCGGGAGAGCTCCGGCGAAGCGGATGACCTGGAGCTGCTATGCTCGAACCTTCGACCTCCATATGAGGTCCTTACGATGATCTGACCTGCACAGGCAAAACACGGGGTCGAGGGCAAACTGCCTCGACCTGTCAGAACGGGAAATGGGTGGCTGGTGCGTCGGTATGGAGGCTCTCCGACGAGCGGTGGAGGGAGAGAACCGATATCCCTGCTCCGGGGGGAGCCAGGGGGAATGGAGGAATGAAGAATGTGCGGAGAAGTCTGGCGAAGGTGGTGGCGGTGTCGGATGGGTGGATGAGTAGACGGAGACGAAGAGCGGAGCTGGTGGAGCTACGGCTACCTGAGTCTAAAAATCCTATTCTAAGCTAATCTACGGACTAAGAAGGTTACTTGGCGGATGCTGTCGACTAGGCTGATGCTCAGCGAGCTCCGGGGTCATTGCCTGCAAGGGGGCGTCGTCTCCCCGAGGCTGAGCGCTCTCGCGGCGACGCACGGCGGTGAAAACCACCGGATCAGTGGCTCCCGGCTTCCCGGGCCTCGCTGCTACTCCAAAGCACTCGGCTGTCACTCAGACACTCCAGAGGAGGTCACAGGCGTCGAGGGGGAGATCCAAAGATGCGGGAAAAGGTCGCCGGAGATGAGACTTTATATGATTAGGGGTCCGGCTTGGGGATTATCGGGCGAGCTTATCGGAGCTCGGACCCCAAGAACCCCTGCCGGGCGCGGATCAGGGAAGATCGAGGAATAGTCGGAACCCGGGGTTTCGAAGTTAGGTGGTCGGATCGAGGCGCAAAAATTAGGAGAAGTCGGGTCGGTTGCCTGGATCCGACAGGAGGGGGTCCGCGGGGGAGAGTTGACCGGGGTCAACAAACCCCCGTGGACCAATCAGAATCCACCAAGGCCAATTTATTTGTTTATTTATTTTAAAATAGAAAATGATCGAATTACTAAAAACTTAAAACATGAAAAATATTTATTTTATTTTTTTCTATTTTTTTGTGATTTTTATTTATATTTTTGAAATATATTTTAGGTATTTACAAAATATTATTATTATATACATGTATATACATATGTACTTTTAATTGTTTATTTTTGTATATTTTATTCCAATTTTATATTATATTTATTTATATAATAAAATTTGGAATAATTTGGTATTTTTATTTTATTTTTATTATTTATATACAAGGGTTAAATAAATATATGCACATGTATCTACATGATATAATTACAATGTATTTTTTATTTTTGATTTTTATTTCTTTTTATTTTATTTTTATTTTTTTATTTACATTATGGGATGTGGAGTATGTACACATTTTATTGGATATTTATTTATTTATTTATAAGGGTAAATAAATAGATAAAGGGATCTATGTACATGGCTTTTATACAATGGTGAAGGGATTTTTAATTTCCTTTTTATTTTTTTATATTTTTATTTTGATTTTATCTTTACAAATATTTACAAATAAATATAATCCATTTTTGTTTTTAGAGGAAAATATTTTTATTTATTTACAAATAGGTATATACACATATGAGCTTCCTTATCTCTCTCTACTTGGGCTTTTATGCGGTCAGGCCCATGCTAAGCCCTCCCTTGGGATTAGGTCGCTCAATATTTATTCTAAATATTTCCCTCTTTTTCTTTTTACTCTTTATTCTTTTATTTTAGCACAAAAACATGCTAATTATTAGTTTTTACACAATGCATGCTTTTTGCTAATTATTTGTATTTACACCTATCTACATGTATTTGCAAAGGTTTTTGTAGCTAAAATATAAGAATAAAGAGTGATGAATGGGTATTCATCAGGATACATGCGGAGATAAATTAATAACAAGAATGGCATTATAAAGTGCTTCACACCAAAAGAAGTTAGGCAACTTAGCCTCATAAAGGAGACATCTCACTCTCTCCATCAGGGTCCTGTTCATTCCGCAACTCCATTCAACTGTGTTGTCTTGGGTGGAGTCTTTTGGTGCCTTGGGTGGAGTCTTCTGGTGCCTGATACCATGAAACTTGCAATACTCATCAAACGAACCAATATACTCACCACCATTATCATTGTGGATGTACTTCAGCTTCTTTCCATATTATCGTTCCATTAGAGCATGAAAGTCCATTAAAACACTAAGGACTTGGTTGATAAATCCTAGATTTATCATCATTAATTTCCGTTATTAACTCTCTTACTTAAGCTAATCACATGATTCATTGACTAATTAACATCAAGTACTGATTTATGTGTTGCATATAATTAACACTAATTATTGTATATTAATATGGTGTAGTATTTTTATGATTTATTTATTATTAGAAATCAAATAAAAATTAGAATAAAATTGTACTTAAATAAATTAACATTAAATAAAATAAAAAAATAAGCAAAAGAAAAAAATAGGTTTTATATTTAATAGTATTTCATTTTTAACTATCTATAAATGACTTCTGATCTCTTTGACTTATACATAAAAGTTGTAGATCTCATCGAGATCTACAATTTTCATGTTTACCAATTTTTTCTAGTTTGCCTTCTAACTATTTCTTTTCTACTAAAACTGATTTTCTGAATTAACTTAACTATGATCGGACCATGTGGCGCCTCAGATTGAGCCACGTGGCCCGCTCATGTGTCTCCACCCGTTACTTGCTTTCCACTGTCTAATTACATCTCAACCGTTTGTTAGCTACCAGATCTCGGTCGTCTGATCATTTCGATAAGAGCTAATCCAAGCCATCCATAGTCACCCAAATCTTGAGCGTTTGATCGAATGATCAGATGATTAAGGTCCATCATCAACCTCCAACCCATTTAGCTCAAGCGTCTCAACCCTTCATCCCATGACAACTTCTGCCTATGTCGCTAAACTCCTCCAGATGTCTCCTGACCAACCTCCACTGGCAACTCCTTCCTCTAACCTCCCTCTCCTTCGCATCAACCACTAGAATTGTCGTAGGACACCATAGTGCTATTGCGTGGTGGTTAAAACCACCTTGGAACCTTTGTGCATCACTTCCCCTTTATCCTTTAAATATCCCTCCACCAACCATCTTCACTGGCTATCCACCCTTGCAATAGTCCTTCCTTAGCTTTCTTACTTCTCCTGTGATAGAGAGCAAGACTAAGATCAAGAGAAGACGGGTATAGAGCTCCGGTGGGATCCTTGGTTTTTGTTCCAAGTTATAGTTGAAGATACAACTATTTGAGCTTAGTTCAATTGCCAAGAACTTCAAGCGAAGATGAAGAAGCTCTTAGCTTTGTCAATCGGCTCACGATTCAATTTTAATCGATTATTCTTCAATCTTCATTTCCAGATTAGTATTTAATCTTTTGTTCTTTGTAGTCTCTCAGAATTATTCCTTATATACTACTCAATCATTTTCTAATTTGAATGATCGACAACCCTCACTATTGATCACTAATTTACGCATAAATCTCCATTTACTCTCTTCACTTCTCCATTATCGTTTCACTTTGATTCTTTCTGGGCTTTTCCTTAGTCTAGAACCCAACTAGGGATCTTCTCATGAACCACATTTTATCCCTTTACTCCATATCACATCTATTTCAAATTGGTCGCATGGATTTTGCTGGTGGTTTGGACAAACATTGCATGACATATAAGATTTAATGGTCGGAGATTGATATTGAGCTCCAGTCTCCATATTTCTCTCTGGCAAGACTTCATCAATCGAGCATTTAGAGGCGTCTTCCAGCTTCCTCAACCCTCAATCGCTTTTGCTGTACAGGAGGGATATACAAGCTCCAAAATCTTATAAGGAGCGAGACGGAGCATTGCATCCCTCGTTGGAGCCCAGTCGTAGCGCAACCATGCATGGGGGAGGCAGAAGAACACTCGAGTAGTAGGTACCGTCGATCTCACCAAATTAGTATGGTTAGGGTTGATCCACATAGTCAATCCAAAGTAGCGATTTGACACTTAGGCTCGTGTGTCGAGCCTGGACCCGAGTCAACTGTCAGAGCACCAGAAGCAACCACGTGGACCGAGCCTCAACGCCATGCCTTGCAAAGCATGTGTTTGATGCACATGACTGGGAAAATTGCAGTGTCTACCCTATACTTTTCCATAATTATAGATAATTCTTTCCACCTTTCATGTGATTTACATTTCAACCCCTACGGTTTTTTCTATTTATAGTTTAGTCCATGTATGTCTTGTTTTGTAATAAAACTTGGATTTTTTACATTTATGCCACTGGATTCATGGTTGAATAACTTTTTATCCTCAAATCTATTTAATGTGATTTTGGTCTTGTTTTAAAGCTTGTTTGATAATCTATCTCTTGACGAATTCTGTGATTATTTTGGTTAATTGTTCTTAATTTTAATAGGTTTTGAAAGTACTGATTTCACATATTGCCTAATCACTACCTTCATTAATCAGCTCATGGTATCTTCATAATTAATCCAAGTTATTTGTCTTGTGCGTTTAAGTGAGGATGTTCTACTAATGTTGTTTGTGCACTAATGTTTGCATTTAATATAACTGCATAAAAAAGTGTGTTAAATATTTATAATTGTATTCTGCACATTATATCATCATAATTGACATAAGAATTTCTAGTTAAAATATTTGATCTCTAAATTTAATTAATAAATTGCTAACATCCTTGTGTTCAACCATGAACTTCCCATGTTATAAATTAAAGCTGAGAACCTCGTCATTGAGATTCTTCTCGGTTCTATATGAGAAGTTAAGTGACCGTGCTACAATGGTTCTATTTTAATACATGAAATTAGCTCTTCATCAGATGGCACTGTTGTCGGGGATGTGGCACATTTTGTGATAATTTTTAGAAGCAATTTTTTGTAATTTTTGTGCTTAATTATTGTTGAGCTTGTTTCTTGTTGTTTTTGTGATGTCATTTAATAAGTGTTTTAATCTCTCTAAAAACTTTCTAATAGATTTTTATTATTTTGTGGTAGGCCCGTGGAGCCGACATTTTTTGAAGGACAGCTAAGGCAAGAATCTTGGAACAACTTACTGGAGAGCCCACGAGACAATTCAATTAGTAGAGAACTTAATTATTTTAATTACAATTTATTCAATTGTATTGTAATTTATTTGCCTATTTACAATGGTTCTCGATTGAGATCTCGCACATGTAAACAAAGGCCTCTTAAACTATATTTATTCTTGTATGCGGTTGTATCGACAATGGTTTTCGACTTGAGTGATGTTTTAAACTAAAGCTTTATGCCAAATAGAAAGATCATAGGTCATTTCATTGCTTGATCTATTTCGTAACTATGGGCACTCTACACAAATCTCAAAGATTCACAATTGCAAAAATCTTAGGAGATTCATAGACACATGTAGCTAATGTTCTACTAACTCAACTTCTTAGCTAATAGAATTGCTGCTTAGGTGTGATTTTTCGATTTGCATCATATAGTTAGATTTAAAAATCGTGTTCTACATCTACATGGAAAGTGATGGGAAGCGCTATAAGTATCTCAAACGACTGCATGTATTATTCATTTTCGATTGCATTCTGTTTTCCAATTTCTCCCTCAGTTTTTACCAACTTAAGGAATAAAGAAAAAGGGATTGTACATTAGACAATGATTTGTGGTTACTTAAATTTCAGAGATAACAAAATCTCTTAACATCGGGACTGAATTGATGCAAGTTGACCTAAAAATTGGAATGAAATCAACTTTATTTTTCGAGTAGTAAAACCCTCATTATTTACAGGTACATTTCTGTGAGAGAGGGAATGGCATTAGGATAGATTCATGCCACAATATTTCATATGAACTATTGGTTTCTTAAAATTGATTAGCTTCTTCTCAGTGAGGATCTACGGGTTGTCGGTAAACGATCCAGATTTCCTTAGCATAGTGGAGGGTTTAGAGGACACCGCATAAGGCCCGGTCCTCAAGTAAAAGGGCAGTTGTAACAGTCCGACTTACCTCCTATATGAAAGTGGATGCAACTAGTCATAGGAATCGGGAAAATTTGTAAGGAATTTAGAATCCTAACAGCTCGTAACTCTAACAAGATTTGTATTTGATCACCGATTAAAATTTTACAAGATAATAAGGCCATCATCTCGGCCTTTAGTGTTGAGTTGGTGAATTAATCAGGGTTTGTATTTATTATTTTGTATGAGTCACCTGCATATTTACATACCCAGTAGATATAGGTTCTTTTGAAATCTAGCGATCTCAAATTCCTTACCTCTTGAAATCGAGGATGGATAATTGGTCGGATATTTTCTCGGACTTTGCGAGCCTTTCACTGAACCGCCTAAATATCACGTCTTCATCGATCCAGTCCCCTTGTTCTCCTTTATTAGACCATCTCGGTTCAGAAATAATTCACTTTACGAATTGGAGTATCATGATTCACTCCTCGTGGAAGGTTACATCTCGACCATCCCCTTTCCTTCTTCTTTTCTCACTTAGGAAGATCATTGCCTTGGTGAGATTGATATGATTTCGTTATCTTCGTATAGATCTCATTCCAACCCTTTGTTTGATGAAGGGGTCAAAGACACATTAAAGATGCCTCCCAAAAGACAAAATGGGAATGGGGAGGAGGAAGAGCGGATGACCCGATGCATGCAGTATTAGTTAGGTTAGCAGAATTCGAACATAATCAAGCACTCACGAGAGCAAAGCTTGTCCAGCTACACTTGGGTACTAATAATTCTATGGATGTGGCATATGTTTAACCTGAAAATTGAGCGGTCTTATGTTCTACACAAGGCGGGAACACAGTCGTCGAATCGACCACACGAAATCCAGATTAAAATAATGATTAACCCACAATAGATGATGAAATGATGAAAAGCAGATGCGGAGTTGAAATTTATTATAACTCTACAAAAGATGTGTATAGTGCAAGTAGTGTATATTGTCAAACATAGGGAACAAGCAGGTAGATGGGGGCAAATCAATGCTCAAAAAGTGAATGTGATGTATTTGTCTATGTAAGTGCTATTTTTGTGGGTTTTAATTTTATGTTTTTTATTTCATTTTGATTTTTATATTTTTATATTTTTATATTTTGATTTTTAATTTTCAGATTTTATATTTTTCTTTTTGTATTTTATATTTTTATATTTCCTTTTTCTTTTAAATAGAAATATAAAGCTATATAGAGTATATATACAATATAGGTAAAAGAGAGAATATATATACACAAAAATATGTAAAAATAGTCAAAATACAGGGAATAAAATCTTTTGGGGTTTACATAATTTTATACTATTTTTGTGATTTTTTAGATAATTTTGCTTATTTTTATAGATTTTTAAACTAAAAAATACGCAAAACAGGGTTTAAAATAATTAGTCGAAACTAAATTAGAGATTAAAAATATAAAATAGTGTCAAAAATTCTCCAAATTAATTTTATAATAAGTATAATAATAAAACTAAAATTTAAAATAGAAATTATATTTTTGTTATTTTTTAAGGATTTTTTATATTTTTTAAAGGTTTTAGGGGTTTTTCAATTTTTATGAGATTTCTTTTATATTTTTAGTGATTTTCTAGTCTAGAAGTGAAAAATACATAAATAAGCGAAAAATATTTTTTTGGGAATTTTTCAAAAAGGTTTTATAATTTTAATCTATTTTTAAAGACAACAAAGAGAAACTACACTCTTGGCAGGGGTATTTCGAAAAATATCTTAAAGTGCAGTGGCATGAGTGCAAATTTCACAAAAATATTTAATCTCATTAAAAATTTATAGGACCAAAGGGAAATAATAATGCCCTAAGGGCCCTCCTACAAAATAACCAAAATCACGTGTACAAACACGTAGGCCATTAACGAGGATCAAAATGTAATTTTCCAAAACCCAAGGGCCTTTATGAAAATATTGCAAAAATTATAACACTGAATAACATAGTTCTGTAACTAAACAACAATAACAAAAAGCCTAGGGGCCCAGGCGCAAAATGTCCCCTCACGTGAAGGATCACGTGAGGTGACGTGGCCTGAACTGCAATGTAAATATCTCGAAGTTTGAGGGCCTCGACGTAAATATTGCAAAACTTTAACATAACAGATGAATGTTTGAATACTAAGTATTAAATACAAAAATTGTGGGGGCTAAAAATGTAAAATACTCTAACGTAGGAATGAACGAACTGTTGAATGTCGCCACTAATCCACATGGCAGCACAGGTAAGCACGATGCCGGTTCACGAGCAACGATAGAGATCAGATCACCTTGAATGATCTGATGGTTGAACGAGGATGCGATCTAACGGCTGTTGTATGTCGCGAAGAACACCATAGATCGGATGACTCAAGAAGGCTATGGAAGAACGAGGCTGGAGCTCCGTTCCTCTGAGCTTTGATCGACAAGGACGCGGGCGTCAGACCTCCAAACCCTCCACAAAAGGGTCCACAAGCTTCCTGGAGGGTTCCTAGAGCAGACGACGACATCAAAATGGCCAGGGAGGGCCCCGGTGCGCCACCGTGGGGACAAGGTGCGTCGGTGGCTCCAGGTACCTGATGTTTGCGCAAAAATCGACACAGGGGGGGTCTTTTGGCTCCTGTACCTGCAAGTAATCTCAAGCACAAAAAATGGAGTCCGGGAGCCCTTATTGGCGAGGGGGGTATGACTGGGGAGGCATGGCAGAGCTCTTCGACAAACGGTGGCGGAGGGAGAGCTGGGATCCTGCTCTAGAGAGGAGTAGGTTGGATGGAGTGGTGCAGGGCGAAGAGCAACATAAGGGGAAGGAGATGAGGCGGTTGGCGAGTTGAAGAACCATCGGGGAAAAGTGGGAGGAGTTCGCCGGAGACCAGCTCCGACGAACTACGTGTGGTTGATCTATAGCTACTGCGCGAAATTAAAATACAAACTAACAGTGGGAATGAAACCTAGAATCTAAGGGAACCTAGAAAATGCAAGAAAAATGGACCTCAAGCTGGACGGAAGACCAACGAGATGACCTCCTCGTCGAAGGTGGTGGAGACTCACCTAAACCTCGCATGACGTCGTCCCTAGCTGGCCGGAGACACCCTTGTCACTGATATCGATCCATATCAAGAAGGAGGGGGGCCAACGTAGTCAAAGGAGGTTCAAAACTCGATGGGAAGAAGAACGTGTGATTTTATACCTATGACGAGCGACTCTAAGACTCGAGGCGTATCTCGTGAAGCTTTGATCTAAACCCAAGGTTTAGCCTGAGCGTGTAAGCTCGAATATCGAGGAGCAAAAGTCGTGAAGAACGCAACATCAGAAAGTTCAAGAAATCACCGTCAAAAAATCGAGAAAATGGAAAAAAATGAGGTTCTGACACAAATGCATGGCGGGTTAGAGAGTTGACCTGCAGTCAACTATCCGCGCACCTTGGTTGGTCTACGTGGACCAACCAGGAAAAACCTGTAGAAAAAGATCAGAAAATTTAATAAATAATAATAAACAATTTTATTAATTTTTGGTTATAAAATAAAAAATATTTATTATTTTATAAGATATTTTATTATAATTTTTAATTATTTTCTAGAGATTTAAAATTACAAATTACTTTTTAAGGGCTATATAGGTATATTCATCTATGTATTTTAATCTTTTATTTTTATTTTGTATTTTTAATTTTATTAATTTAGTTTATTATTTTATATATTTTAACTTAATTTTATATACTTAAATATATTTTTATTTTATTTTTATGATGTGATATATACAATTAAATAAATAGATATATTAATTCTGAAGGTATAGACATATGTATTTTACCTATGGTTTTTATGCAAGTATTTTTTTAATGTTTTCTTTAGTGTTTTATTAAAGTTTTAATATGCACATATATTATAAATAATATTTACAAAATTATAAAAATATAAAATTATAAAAATAATGAATAATGAATATTTTAATCGGGTAAAGTATACAATAGGGGTCCAAAACCTAGCTTTCAAATCGTAACTCCAAAAAATATGAAACACCTTCATTAAATAGGTTATTAAAAGTTATATACAATTAAAGTGATATTTATATATTTTAAGTTTTATTTGAGAGATATGGGTCTGGGAAGTAGGGATTTTGGAATCTTATTTAGGTCATATCTTTATATGTACATTATTTTTGTATGAAATCAATTTTGTATTTTTCTATATTTTATTATATACAAATTTTATGTTTGAAGATTCTTTATTTTAAGTATAAAAAGAGGAACTAAAAATAGGTCCCAAAAATGAATAAAAATGAATGAAATAAAAGGGATTTTTATTGGATTTTGGCTCTCATCTTCCCGTACTTTATTCATTGTTGACCTAGTCATCAAGATACCTACGTCACGGGATTTCGGGTCATAAAATATCTTCAATATTTAATCCTTTTTTTCTTTATTATATAATTTTGGATTTAAAAACTGTATTTTATACCCTATTTACACAACAATGCATGTATGATAAAATGCATGAATCAAGGTATTTACACGCATTTACTAGGGCTTTTAAGGCCAAAATTATAGAATAAAGATGATGAAATGGAGATTCATCAGCATATAATCCTAGGCAGTCTCAAATGCGAAATTGGTTTAGCCCAACTGTACTGGAAGTAGAATACGAGCTGAAGCCGCAGTTCCTTAGCTTGTTACCACATTTCATGGGAACGCTCACGAGGAACCATATGCATTCCTTAGGTACTTTGAGTTGGCCTGTTCTAACCTTAGACATCGTAAGGTTAACCAAGACTACATAAGGCTCAAAGCCCTTCCATTTGCCTTAAAGGATATGGCCGATTATTGGATGAAGAACTTGGGGGTAAATGTAACCACTTTTGCTCAGTTCAAGGACCTATTCCGGAAGAAGTTCTATCCTTTGAGTAGAACAAACCTAATGCGCTCACACATCACAAGTTTCTCCCAACTTCCTAATGAAGCCTTCTGTAATTCATGGGAGAGATTCAAAGACCTCTTACAAAAATGTCCTTCTCATGTCTTAGAGCCTACGATCCTCGTTCAATCAGTGTATTGTAGTCTACACCCTGAGGTGCATGATTTAGTTAGTGCTACTTATGGAGGTATCTACACTTAACGAGGAGCGGACACTATCTAGAAGGTGTTCTAGCGAATGGTTGAAACAAGTAGAGCACATACCGCTAGTAGAGCTCAGCTAGAGACCCCCAATCCACATTTATCTAGTGGGGGAGTGAAGGCCACAGTAGATCCTTTTGATATGGGATTAATAGAAGATAAACTTACCGTGGTCTAGAGGATAGATAGGTGGATGAATGAGTTGGACACCGTAACTTGTCCGAACTACCTTAGCAGATGGCAGAGCTTTCTGATAAGGTATCCAAGATGAGGGTACCTACTGTGACTGCATCTGTTGCTCCAATATACCGTGTCCATCACATTCAGGAGCAACAGATGATAGGGCCATTCCAGCCATGGGTTGAGCATCAGCCTTTAATCCATTCTTGTCAACAACAATCGCCTTCTATGGAAAAAATCACTGAGGAGCCTTCCTAGGTGTGGGAGGTAAATGGTGTGTGGTACACCATACCCTGCCAAGCAGGGAGGTTCTAGGGATCGATTCGCTTATCAATGTCACCAGAAATTTTATAATACATCATTTACTCCTACACCTCTTTCAACACCAACAAGCTCTAGAGCCATTCCTTACCATGCATCGAGGCAACGACAACATCAATTCAGGCATCAGTAGACGTACCAGGCAGGCCAGCATGGCCTGCATGTTCAGAATCATACCCAGCAGCAACATTCTTGTGGCCATCATGGCCATTCTTCACGTTCTTCATATCCTTCCTTCTCAACAACAACATTTGAGGAGACTTTAGAGGATGATGATGCCAGGCATCTTCACCAAGGTGCTAGCACTTCTAGGAGAAGATTGAGGGGGAGTACAAGAGCAGACCAACATGCATTAGATTCAGAGTCTACGAAGAACATTGCGCCTTCAGATAAGAAGAATACACATTCAACAGACATTCCTTGATTTAAAATAGACAATTCAGTTGTTATTCCAATTGTAAAAGATTCATGTGTGAAAAACTCAGTTTCTAATAATAATAAAGAGCATGTTTATGTTTATGAATCCGAGTCTTCACTTCATTCTTTGCCTATCCCTTTTCCCCGTACTCTTACGCAAGAAAACACATCATTAATAAGATTCAAAAAGACGATCCTGACATGGCATGACTTTGTCAAGATAATATCATGGTAAAAGCGCCATTTGATGAGTATGTGGCCATTCACCCTGCATTTCGGAAATATATGAAGGTGAGATGCACACTAAGTAGAGTTAGAAGGAAGAAACCGAACAGCTACATCAAGACCCATATTAGTTGCCACTATGTTTTATCTAAAGAACTAGAAACTGCCACAGAATAAGATAGACTTAGGTGCTCATTATGTGATTAGTCATATCAATGACATAGCATTTGCATTCACTCTCCCGGATAATGATTTCTCGATCAATTTATTACCCTTTGCCTTATATGAGAAATTGAAGTTATGGCCTTTACGCAAATCTTGAGCGGGTTTTTAGTTTGCAAATAAATCAATGAAGAAGGCTAAGGATGTGGTCAAGAACGTCATTATCTCTATTGAGGGACAAGATTAAAGGTGGACTTCACTATCCTTGAAATAGATATCCCTCGTCATTGGAGAGATTCACATATCATCCTTGGGCGGCCATTCCCTAGGACCGTTGGAGCTCCATTTGATTATCAAACAAGGATGATGAAGTTCCAGAGAGGAGAAGTGTAATTACATATGAAGCAGAGAAAATGGCAACGACCTGATACGGAATCTAATACATATTTCTGTTCATTCTCAGAGGGAGACTGTGATGTAGTCAACAAAGTTGGGATCTGGGCTCAGAATCCCACGGTACAGAGCGAGATACTCTCATCTGAAGACGACAGTGTACCCAGAGCAGTTATTGATACATTTCCAGAGTTCTTGAGCTGTGCATGTCCCTATTAATGAATCTTTGTTTCATCATCTTTATTCTATCATTTTGTCCTTAAAAAACATAGTAAATGCATGTAAATAGGCTTAATTTAGACATTTTAGCATTCATGCATCATTGTGTAAATAGTATGTAAGATACAGTTTTTAAAGCAAAAATTATAGAATAAAGAAAAGAAAAGAAAATGAATAAAACATTGCAAATATTTTATAACCTGAACCCCCGAGACCTAGGCATCTTGATGACTACGTCGACAATGAATAAAGTAGGAGGAGATAAGGGCCAAAATACAATAAAAATCCCTTTTATTTGATTCATTCTTTATTCATTTTGGGACCTAATTTTAGTCCTACTTTTTGTACTTCAAATAAAGAAACTTTAAACATGAAAGTTGTAGATAATTAAATATAGAAAAATACAAAATTGATTTCATACAAAAATAATACACAATGTACAAAATATACTCTGAATATATTTCTAGAATCCCAACTTCCCAGACCCATATCTCTCAAATAAAAACCCAAAATGTATCAAAATCAAATTTAATTGTATATAACTTTTAATAAGCTATTTAATGAAGGTCGTTTCATATTTTTTTGGAGTTACGGTTTGAAAGTTAAGTTTTCGACCCCTGTTGTATACTTATACCGATTAAAATATTAATTTTATTTATTATTCATTATTTTTGTAATTTAATTTTTTATATATTTTTGTAATATTATTTATAATATATGTGTATATTAAAATTGGAATAAAAAAATTAAGACATAAAAATAAAACACTTGTATAAAATGCATAGATAAAATAACTATACTTATACCTATGTAGATAATACAACTATTTATTTAATGGTATAAAATACATCAAAAAAATAAAAATATATTTAAGTATATAAAATTAAGTTATAAATATATAAAATAATAAACTAAATTAATAAAATTAAATATATAAAATAAAAATAAAACATTAAAATATATAGCTGAATATACCTATATATAACCCATAAAAGGTAACTTGTAATTTTATACCTCTAGAAAATAAATAAAAATCATAATAAAATTCTTTATAAAATAATAAACATTTTTTATTTTATAAGTTTGATTTAATAAAATCATTTAATAATTCTCTTAGATTTTTTAAATCTTTTCATGATGTTTTTCCCTGGTTGGTCCACGTGTACCAACCAGATTGTGGCAAAAGTTGACTTGGGTCAATTCTCTGCCCACCATCCTGTAGGGAGTCAGAACCTCGTTTCACCCTAGTCTTTGCGGATTTTTTGAGGATGAACCTTTCACCATTTGATATCGCATCCTTGACCACTTTTTCTCCTCGATGACCCACCTTGCACACCCTACTCTTACATCGGGGATTGATCCATCGATCCGCCCAGTCTCCTTTGATCTCCGAGTCGCCCCTGACATTGTTCAAAACCATCTCGTCACCTTCCTTCGATCTTTGAACCCTCTTTTGACCTAGCTAGGCCTTCCTTCTTGTTCTCTAGACCGGAGGCCGTGACAGGGCATCCTCCAGGCGTCTTGGGAGCGTCTCACGTGGCCGAAGGAGTGGCTCCACCATCTCCGACCATCCTTGGCCGTGCGGTCCGCATCTCAGGTTATACCAGCCTTCGAGATACGTTTTCCTATATTTTTCTTGCATTTTTAGATTCTCCTTAGTCGTAGGATTCAATCTCCATCTCCCATTTTTTCGACACCCAACCAAACATCACCGCCACCCTCACCGAAGCTCCACTCCGGTCGCCTTCCATTTTCACCACGCCGCCCCATCTCCTCTTTCCATGCTCGTTGGAGGGTCGCGACAGTTTGCCTGCGACCCTCTTAATGTTTTTGTGCAGGTCTAGCAACTTCAAGTGTGCCTCAAGGCAATTTTGAAGGTCCGCTGGAGACGTCTGGAGCTTCATGCTCCTCCGTCCTCTTGGGGGAACTCCGGGCACTACCAAAGCTTTTTGCCGCCGCCAGCGCACAAAGGACCGCGTCGGGAGTCGCCTCAGCCACCTTTGAGCCTCAACCGCCGTCAAAGGAGAGAGGAGGAGGACGGGGAAGTTCGCCTTCGTTGGCCTTCTCCCCTATTCTTCGCGATCACCTATCAGCCGTTGATCTGGCCGCGTTCTTGGCGACACACAACATCTATCGGATTTCATCCTCCTACAGTCGTCGGATCATTATTAATCTTCTAATCTTGACCATAGGATTACGAAGGGGTATCGGTCGTCCAGAGCTCGACACATGTCCAAGCGACATTCATCACCGTCCGATCTGCTAGGCGTGGGTATTTTTGCATATCCACCATCGCCCCTTTTGTTATTTAGTTATTAGTTTATAATCTTTCATTTTCAGTTATTTTACTTTTGTAATATTTGCACATTAGCCCTCGTACTTTTCATAATTACAATCCAATCTAGGCCACGTCACCTCACGTGGGCGACCATGTGAGGGACATTTTGCGGGTATGCCCTCAGACTTTTGGGTATTGTCATTTAGTCCATAAACATTTTATTGTAGTTATAAACTTTTGGAGTTTTTGCATTTAAGCCTCTAGATTCTTGGAAATTGCGATTTGGTTCCTACCAGGCGTACGTGTTCACTCACGTGAGTTCTGGGTGTTTTGCAAAGAAGCCCTAACAGCTTTTGATTTCTGTATTTGGTTTAAAAAGTTGAATATTCAGTTATAAATTTATGGGAAAAATACACTTTGGCCCCCGTACTTTTCGATATTTACAAAAATACCCCTGTTAGGTTGCATTTTCTATTTGTTGTCTCTATTTATTTCATGCATCTATGTATCTAAGAAAACCCAAAAAATATCATAGCTTCCTATTGCATTACACTTTAATGACATATTTTTATTTTACATTTTTGTCGTGTTTTAACATTTATAAAAAATCAAAAAACATGCATTTTCATCTCTGTTTGCATTACAAAATACATAAAAATTATAAAAACATTTTTAAAAAATTCTCAAAAAAAACAAATTTTGTGTATTTTTATTTTTGGACCTTCAGACTAAATATCACTAAAAAATAGAAAATAAAACTCGTAAAAATTACAAAACCCCTAAAACCTTTATAAAAATATTAAAAATTCTTAAAATATCCTAAAAATCTTTTTCTTGTCTCTTAATTTTCTCTATTTTATTATATTTATTTTAAAATTAATCTGGGGATTTTGACCCTATTTTATATTTTTCATCCCCATTGTAATTTCGGATTTATTTTCTTCCCCATTTTGTGTATTTGTGACTTTAAAAATACCAAAAAATTGGAAAAAAAATATAGAAAAATACAAAAACATTATAAAATATAAAAACAAAAAAAAATTTTATTTCCTGTATTTTGCTTATTTTTACCTATTTATCTCTCTCTCTCTCATCTCTCTTGTTTATATGTATCCTATATAGTTTTGTATCCTTATTAAAAGAAAAAGAAAATATAAAATATAAAATATAAAAAATACAAAATAAAAAATTAAAAAAATATAAAATATAAAATCAAAAATAAAAAATTAAATAAAAAATATAAGATTAAAAACCCACAAAAAATAACACTTATATAGACAAATACATTACATTCATTTTTGAGCATTCTCTGCATCGATCTACCTGCTTGTTCCCTGTATTCGACCCTCTACATACTTGCACCTATACACATCCTTGTTGTAAAGTTATAATAAATTTTAACTCCGCACATTTACTTTCATTGCTTGATTTATTTGTTGTGGGTTAATTGTTATTTTAATCCGAATTTCGTATGGTCGATTCGACGATTGTGTTCTCGCCTTGTGTGGAACATAAGAACGCTCGATTTTTTGGTTCAACGCCTATTCCCTTGATGACATAGAAGTCCCTTTGGACTTGTCAGTTCCCCTTCCTTCGGAACAATCTATGGAATTTGATGATGGGTCAGATGCGGCTTTGGCCGAATTATCATGTATTTTGTGTGATCCGACTCCCTATTCATCAATTCAGTTAGTGGACAACACTACAGCTGAGTCATCCCCACTATGCAGTACGGATCTAGATTCAGTGGTAGTTCAACCTAATGTACTTGATGATTCATCCTTGCCAGAGTTGAAGCCACTACTTCCTACACTCGAGTATACTTTCCTTATAGGACCTAAAAATAAGTTTCTAGTCATCATTAGTTCTAGGTTGAATGTAGAACAAGAGAATAGGTTGTTAGAAGTTCCAGAGAAGAACCGTAGGCTATAGGTTGATGGTGTCAGATCTCGTGGGTATAAACCCCGCACTTCGTTCATACCACATTTTTGTTGAGGATAATGCTAGACCTTCCGTGAGTTTTAGAGGAGACAATCCAAATCTACAGGAAGTAGTTAAGAAAGAAATAGAGAAATGGTATTGAGCGGACTTTATTTATCCTATCTCTAACTCCAAGTGGGTGGCACCTTTACATGTTGTCCCAAAGAAGTCGGGAATTCAGATGGTTACCAATGAAAAGGAGTTGAGATTGCAACACGAGTACCTACGTCGTGGTGCAATTCTGTCAATTACAGGCGCCTGAAAACTGTAATTAAGAAAGATCACTTTCCCGTATTTTTTATTGATCATATTTTGGAGATATTGGCTAGGAAGGAATTCTTCTGTTTTCTTGACGGGTACTCAGGCTACAATCAAGTAGCCATCGCCCCTGAAGACCAGGAAAAGACCACCTTTACATGTCCTTTCGGCACATATGCATTCAAGCGCATGCCTCTTAGGCTATGAAATTCCCCGGGCACTTTTCAATGATGCATGATTGTTGTCTTTGCCGAGATGGTTGGGGATTTTCTTGAAGTCTCCATGGATGATTTTTCGGTCCATGGAGATTCATTTGACTCTTCTTTAGCACACTTGGACTGAGTTCTTCAAAGATGCAGGGAGGTGAATTCGGTACTCTCATGGGAAAAAAGTCATTTTATTGTCAAGGAGGGTATTGTGTTGGGGAATGTCATCTCCATAAAGGGAATGGAGGTCGATCCAACTAAGATGGATGTGATCTAGAAACTTAATCCACCAACCAATATCAAGTCTGTGAGATCATTTCTAGGGCATGTTGGATTTTATAAATGATTTATTCAGAATTTTTTAAAATTGCACGACCACTGACTAAGATCTTAGGAAAAGACACTGAGTTCTTGTCGATAACAAGTGTCTTTAGGCCTTTGGGCTTCTTAAAAAGAAGATCTGCAACTCATCGATCCTGCAGGCTCCTGATCGGTCTCTTCCCTTTGAGATCATGACTGATGCTTTGGATTTTGCTATAGGAGCCGTATTGGTGCAGGCTTGCAGCGACGATATCGAATTCCGTTTGCTATTCACTACGCAAGCAAAGTTTTGGATCCTGCATAAAGAAATTATACAGTAACCGAGAAGAAATGCTTGCAGTAGTTTGGGCTTTAGAGAAGTTTAGGTATTCTAGACTCTAAAGTGATAGTATATACTGATCATTCAACCATTAGGTATATCATGGAAAATAAGGACACGAAGGCATCTTCTTTGGTGGATATTGCTACTCTACAAATTTGATTTGGAAGATTGAAGACAAACTTGGAGTCAAGAACATAGTGATTGATCATCTTTCAAGGATTGAATTTAGGGATTCCCCTGATTCTGAGCCTATTCGAGAAACCTTTCCAGATGAGTCTATTTGTGTTGTAGATTCAATCCCATGGTATATCAACATGGTGAACTTCCTTGTCTTCAAGCAAGTTCCTCATGGTTGGACTAGGAGCAGATAGACCGACTTATGTAGGATTCGAGGAAATACTATTGGGAGGATCCATTCCTTTTCTTCGAAGGGCCAGATTATGTCTGGAGAAGGTGTATTCCTCAGGAGCAAAACCTGAGTCCTCACATATTGTCATTAACCTGAGGCAAGAGGACACCATTAAGTAAAGAGAACCGCTCACAAGGTACTACAGTGTGGTTTCTTTTGGCTGACCTTGTTTAGAGATGCAGCTGATTTCGTACGGTCACGCTCTATTTGCCAGAGAATGGGAGGGACTGTTGGTTCTAGAGTTGGTATGCCCATGCAGGCAGTGATTTTTTATGATATTTTTGATGCGTGGGGTATAGATTTCATGGGTCACTTCCCTAATAGCCAATGTTTTGAGTATATCTTGTTAGCGGTTGATTACCTGTCAAGATGGGTGGAGGCTATCCCAACCCGAACCGCAAATGGAAAACCATATGTATATTTATAAAAGGTAATATTATTTCACAATTTGGGGTACCTAATGTATTGATCTATGATGGGGGTAGCCATTTTGTGAATGCATTGATAAGATCATTGGCTAAGGACTATAAATTTGAGCACAGAGTAACTAGTGCTTACTGATGAGTCAAAAATTAACAACACTCTAGATACGGGCTAGGTAAAAATAATCACACTCGGGTCATTGTGACTCGGATCGAGAGGAATCGGACTCAACAAGAAAATATGTAAGAACCAACAAACAAAGATATAAGTCAAGAAAATCAAGAGCGGTCCTCTCTACTTTTATTAACCTGGTATAGCGACCAGGGTCAGACCCAAGGAGCACGGGATGGCCTTGCGGCCTACGAAGTAGTCAAAATCGAAAAATAAGGGTGAAAATATTTTTGGTGGATTTTAATTATTTTTAAAATTTTTGTGTTTTTAATTTTATAAGAAAATGAGAAACCAAGCAAATACAACAATTATTAAAACAGTAAAAAATTCCCAGAAAATTCAAACAAAATTATTTTTGTGTTTTTAACGTTTTGAAGTGTTTTTGGTGAATTTTTCAAAATTTTTCAATTTTTATTTGATTCTATAAAAATCAAGAAAGAGGAAAAATAAGGGTTACTCTGCAGCCAGACTTGAAAGATCAATTAAAAATGTAAAATTGATTTATAAAAGTCTGGAGGTAATTTGTGTGAAAAAATATAGACAAAAATTAAACTACAGAAAAAGAGTTTGTATTTTTTTGATTTTTATACAATTTTTTAGAATTTTTATAAGATTTTTAGGGTTTTGCAATTTTATGGTTTTTATATATCCAAATAAGCTCAAAATTGGATAGAAGCTAGAAAACAGTAAAACTACTTATCCCTATTTTTTTAGAATTTTTGAAGAAGTTTTTATATTTTTCTTTAATTTTCTTTTTCAAACGGTAACAAAAATACGTGTTTTTGATTTTTTAAAAATAGCAAAAAGCCTAAAAAATGTACCAAAAATTTAGGAAATTTTTACACAGCGGCATGAGCCACGTATCCAAATCTCACCTAATTTGGATTTAATTTGATATTTTATTCAATCAAAATAAGGCACACAACACATAGGGACCTAAATGCAAAGAAACATAGTTCCAGGGGCTTAATCGTAACACGTGCAAAAACTTTAGGAGAAAAGGCACAAAAAGCCCAGATATTCAGCACATGTTTAATAAAAACCACGCACAGGGGTATAACTGCAAATATCAAAAACTTAATTTCATTTCATAACACGCATAAACCCCATGCCCATACATGCAAAATATCCAAAATATCACGTGACTAAGCAGGTGTTCCACGTATACATGAACTAAAATTCAAATAAACAAAACATCGAGGTCCAATGTGCAAAATATCCAAAATAAGAACAACTACACTAAATATTTACAGGACTAAACTATAAATACAATAAATAAAGGGGCCTAAGTGATATTACCCCGTTATTTAAGATCCAATGGATGAGGGCGTGCCACGTGGAGATCCGACGGCTGTGGTGCGTGGCTAACCCTTCGCTGGATCGACGCTCCAGATGAGCTCCTGATCAAGATCCGACGGTCGAGGCTGCCCGAAGAATGAAAGGCTAAGATCAGAACTGGGCCGAAGCTCGATCCAACGGTGGTGGAGAGTCCTGAATGAACAGGCCGCCGACGAACTTCGCGCGGCCGATACGCGTTGTAGGGAGGACATCTGACGCTGCTAGGATCGGCGAATCAATGTTGGAGACGTTCCGCAGCGGTTGGGATGCTCCGATGGGGTCGGGAGCATCAGGAACACTCCGACGACAAGAAGAACCTGGAGCCGACTGTGCTTCAGCTTTGGACCTCCAAATGAGTCCCTTTGGCGTTTTGACTTGCACAAGTAAACCACGGGGTCGAGGGAAAACTGCCTCGACCCATTAGAGTACGAGAAAGGTGAAGGGCGAGGCGGTGTGTAGTCCTCCAGCGAAGCGGTGGCGGAGGAGGACGATAGCCCTGCTCCGGAGCGAGCCAGGGGGAATGAAGGGGCGCAGCAGGTGGAGAGGAGTCTGGTGAAGGTTTGGAAGCGGTCGGGTGGGAAAATGGGTAGTCGGAGATGGCAGGCGACGGTGGTGGAGCTAACTGAACAGAAATCGCAAAATTGAAATCTAACCTAACCTACGAGCTATCTAAGCTACCTGGCGGAGGAAGGTGTCTGTGCTAGAGGTCAGGGATCTTCGGGGGTCGTTGCCTCGATGGGTCGATGACCCAGAGGCTCGGGCGCACCTCGCGGTGACGCATGACGATGGGAATCGCCGGATCAGTGGTTCCCGGCTTCCCGTGCCTCGCTTCGACCCTCTCTCGCATGGCTGTCACTCAGGCGAGGGAGAGGAGCTCACTGGCGATGAGGGGGAAGGCCAAAGATGGCGTGGAATGTGCGGAGGAGGAGATGATATATAGTGGTGAAGGTCCGAGAAGATGGGATCGGGCGCAGCTCGGTGAAGCAAGGACCCCTAGGGAAAGTGTCAGGCGTGAATCGCGGATGTATTCTGGAAGATCGGAGCTCGAGGTTTAGGTGAGAGGTAGTCGGATCAGTGCGCGAAAAATTGGCGAAGTCGCGTTGGAGTGCAAGTCCGCGAAGGAAGTGGTCCTGGCGGGGCAGTTGACCGGGGGTCAACATCCCCCGTGGACTAATCAGGTAATTCTGATTTATTAATTATTTAGAAATTCAATTTAAAATTACTAAATGATTTTATTTTGAAAAAGTTAAACATAAAAAATGTTTATTTATTTTCAAAGTATTTTTTAGTGATTTTATTTATTTTTTTGAAAAATAAATAACGTATTTACATTATATTATTATTATATATAGGTATATACATATATGTATTTTTTATTTTAATGTTTAATTGTTTATTTTAAATAATTATTCCAATTTTATATTTTATTTATTTAGAACATAAAATTTGGAATAATAGGGTATTTTTATTTTATTTTTATGATGTATTTACATGGGTTAAATAAATAGGTGTATATACATATGTACATGGTATATATACAAGGTGGGAAAGTGATTTTTATTTTCTTTTTATTTTCTGATTTTTATTTTAATTTTATTTTTACAAATATGTACAAAATATGAGAAACACTTTTTAATTTTTATTTTGAGGAAAATAAATTTATTTAAATACATGAGAGTATGTACACACATGACTGACCTTATCTCTCTCTACTTGAATTCTTTTGCGGTCAGGCCCCTGTTGAGCCCTCCCATGGGATTAGGTCACTCAATATTTATTCTAAATATTTCCCTCTTTTCCTTGTGTTTCTTTATTCCTTTATTTTGACACAAAAACATGCTAATTATGCATATTTACAAGATGCATGTGTTTTTGGCAATTTATGATATTTACACCTATATACAGGGTATTTGGCTAAGGGTTCTAGATAAAATAAAGGAATAAAGAGTGATGAATGGGGATTCATCACCCCCCTATACTTTACTTTTGCTAGTCCCTTAGCAAACACTTATTTGAAAAAAGTGCAAAATAGAAAGAAAAAGAAAAAGAGGAGAAATCAAGGTTGATTATTAAACTTTCCTTCATTAAATTGAAATATGGAGCTCAGTCAGACCTTTGGATTATTAATTTGTCGAAACCTTAATTGGACTTAAGCTTAAAACTTAACAGCCTCTAAGTTCCACCAATCTATGGTCAAGACTCCTCAATAAACCAGATCAGAACAAGTCTACATACACAAACTCTAATGACCATGAATCTTTCCTTGTACGATGTAAATGATATGTAGCTCCCCACCTCAGAAGTAACAAAGAAACAACCTCCCTCAACCCGGTAACTCTAATACCTCGGTCTAGCAACTCTTTCCTCGAGAAGCGGGGTATTCCCTTCTAAGTTCAAGTGCAACCGGCTCAAGAAGAGAGGGAAGAAGAGAATGGACCATGGCCAGTGTAGCCATGTATCCTTGAGATCTCTAACCAATGTAGCTGAGTCTCCCGCTGCAAGCTTCATGAGATGGTCATGTATAACATAAGCTTTGCTTTATTTGACTATGCACATTCCGGTGGGATTATTAAATTTTCAATCCGACCCACCACTTTTTTGGGAGTTCTTTTCTTTTTGCACATTTTTTTTTCATGTGCATCTGTACAACATATCTACATGGTGCAGCATATATACAAGGAGTTTTTCCTCTTGAGCCAGTAGACTATCCTTCTTTTGAAGCTTTATTGCAACCCACAGCTTCTGTCTTTAGACTTCATAACCACCAGACCAAGTTGAGACACACTTCCTTCACTATAAGAAGAAGAGAGGTTCCGCCTAGAAGTACTACCCTCATATGCTACCCCAAGCCAAAGGAAACTGCCTCCTCACCACCTCATCCGTGGAGAGCTATGCATAAAGTGCTGGTGCAAGTAAAGCCATTTTCTCTGAGAGTCATTCGTGTGTTGTTAAGTGTTCTACTTATGCTCATCAAGATGACATATGCTCATAGCCTAGTGGACCCAAAGAATTAAGTCCCAATCGACCTGAAAAGTCTCAATCCTAAGCCCTCTAAGGTTCCTCTTATCATTAGGTGGATTAAGGTCTTAACCAAGCTCCATTTGTCAATTTAATTCAAGGTCAGTTTAAATGTCAACTATGATTTGGAAAAACTATGCAAGTATTTACAAAGATGCTCTTTTACAAAGGTGTAATTTACAAATATTTCCACATGTGCAAAATTTTTGAAAAATGTTTGAAAACATGGATGTATGCATGAATGCGAAGTTTCGCAAAATATTTACAAAAATTTACACAAGGTTTTTGCAAAATTTTTGTTTTTCAAACATTTTACAAAATTTTTGTACTATATACATAATTTTGATACGAAAATATTTACAAGTTATTTACACAAAAAGATTTTACAATCATTTGTACAAAAATAATTTTATACATAAATAAGTATGTGCAAGATGAATTTTATATACAAGGTAAATTTTTAATTTTTTATGGATTTTTAGCCATTTTTATTTGTTGACACACTCACACAAAGTACGAGTTATGGCTAAAGTATATATAAAATATATACACACCCCCTATACTTAGCTCGAACGATGTCCTCAGAGTGATCAAGAGCGATGAAGAAGACATAATCATGCTTAGTATAGGGGAGTGAAAAGGAATGGTATATACAAAGACGAATCAAAGAATAGAATGAAGAGAACTAAGTGTTTCCCCCTATACTTAGGATCAAGTAATCCTAAGTATAGAATGTTGTACATGAAGGGAAATCCGAGTGGAAGGATGTATAGGGTCTACCCCCCCCCCCCATACTTAGGGTGAAATACCCCTAAGTATAGGCAGCAAAACAGGGGAAGAAAGAAACGAAGAAGACAAATACATACAAGATGGGAGGGCATCTCTCCCCCTATACTTAAGGTGAAGAATCCTTAAGTATAGGCAACGAAAGGAGTGATGAAACAGAACGATATGAACAACTCGATGTTTCCACCCCCTATACTTAGGATGAGGTATATCCTAAGTATAGCAAAGATAATCCTATACGAGACCTGAGGTGAAAACAAATACGGAAGAAAGAATGATCAAACCAAGACGAAATACGTATATACAAAAGGGTACAATGTTGAGGTGCCTCTCAACAAGTGCTAGATTTTACGCCCCTAGCTGGGTGCAAAGGCTAGGATAACGTTGTATCAAGGTTCACGACGACATCTGTAAGGCGAATGCCGTACTGTCGTCGCAGTCTCGGTATGAGAACAACTATGAAATCAATAGTGTAAAAAATGACACCCAAGTAGGCAATCAGGAGGGTGTCTGCTACCGGCCAAGGATATGGAAATATGTGATCGGGATCCGGTAGCACAAAAGAAATCATCGGCTCAGGCTCAGACTGGAGTGGAAGTGTAGAGCTGAAGAAATCAGACGTGGAGAAGGATGGATCAGTCATGGAATCCTCTACGTCAATCAGTGTCTTAAAAAGGTGTGGAAAGTGAAGATCAGGAGACTCTCTAAGAAAACTGATATCCGATGCATATAATGGAGACAAATCAGATAGATCATCGAATATCTCAAGGATCGGCTTATCCTCGCGAGGGTCGTCGAGGTGAGACAACTCAGAATCAGAAGGATCGGAAGACTCGGTTTCGTTATCCGCTAGAGCGGGGATACAATCTCAGAAGGTGAAACTGAGTACTCATCGTGTGTGGCATTCTCCCGTATATAACCCTCGGGGAGAAATACTAGATCATCAGTGAGAAATAGAGGATCAGGATCTAAACGGGCATCTACGCTGCTTTCCAGCACCCACTCTGTGCACCAGGCTGCATCATCATCTGAAGTCTAGCTCTCGGCAATCTGGAAGCAGGAGAAGGTACTGGTCATCATCGCGGAGGCTGGTAAGGTGACTGCGGCTGATCTTCGCTCTGCGGCAATGCTGGCTGTCATCTGGTCCTCAGAAAATGAATCTGTCTCATCAAAGTGGAGGACAAAAGGCTCAAATACGGGATTGTCTATGTCTGGTCTCTCAAAGTGGTGTCCCATATCAAGCTGTGGCTACTGGGCTGAGTCAGGGTATCTGACTGACTCCAAGAAGTGTCTCTGCAGAAAAACGCTGAATCATCTGGGTCTGGACTCTGAACTGGCTGGATCGCTGGCTATAGTAGCTGGGACTCCTCCGTGTCTTGGAGTATCAGAAGATCTGATATCCAAGAATCGTCAACTGAAAACTCTGGGGGTGACTCGAACTCTAGCTGGAAAACCAATGGGAACTCGAGTAAACTCTGGGTCAGAACCTCCACTATAGCAGTCATGTCCTCTGTACTCTGTGGTGCTGCAGTATCCAAGTCCTAGGGCTCGTGTGTAGAGATTGTATCCTCATGTAGTGTGACACACCCTACTGGTATTGCGGCATCCTCATGTGTTGTCTCGACTATGGCATCTCGTGAAGGTGGTCTCTGTGAAAGTAACCGCGAGATGGTATCCAGTAAGTCTATGTCGGAACTGCGGTGTGAACCGCCACATGAGGTAATCACCAGTGCTAACTGCTCTGCGGTTATCTCCCGCATGAAGATCTCGATAAGGTTTGTCGATGGAAGTCCGCGCTCGGGAAATCTCCTCAGGAGGTCAAGAAACCTCAACCATGCCTCATGCAGTGGCTCCTGGGGGTCTACTGGAAACTCTGTGATCAAGGACCGCATCATCTCTACTCTACGTTGGGGAAAGTATCTCCGTAGAAACTCTCGGCGTAGCTCTCCCCATGTAATAAATCTCCTTCCCAATCGTCTGTGCCATCGCCTGGCTCTATCCTGAAGTGTGAATGGGAAGGTCTTCAGCATCATCTCCTCTGTAGTGATATCTGAATATATCTGTATCCTGCAAAACTCCTTGAATGCGGACAGGTGAATATATGGCTCCTCGTGCACCTCTGATGAATACCCATTCATCACTCTTTATTCTTATATTTTAGCTACAGAAACCTTTGCAAATGCATGTATATGTCTGTAAATACAAATAATTATCAAAATCATGCATTGTGTAAAAAGTAATAATTAGCATGCTTTTGTGCAAAAATAAAAGAATAAAGGGACAAAAGAAAAAGAGGGAAATATTTAGAATAAATATTGAGCAACCTAACCCGAGGGAGGGCTCAGCATGGGCCTGGCCGCATAAAAGCCAGAGTAGAGGGAGATAGGGACTCATATGTGTAAATATACCTATAAATAAAATAAAAATGTTTTCCTCTAAAAAAATATAGAATAAAATGTCTTGTATATAGTATATATATATATTTATAATTATAAAAATCAAAACAAAAATAGAAAAAATTAAAAAGAAAATAAAAAGAGTCACTTGTGTATATATCCACCATGTACATACACCCACCTTTATATTTATTTTACCTTATAAATAAATAAATTAAAATTCCAAAAATTGTGTATATACTCTATCCTTTATGGTGTAAATAAATAAAAAACATCAAAAACAAAAACAAAATAAAAAGAAAAAAAATTAAAAACCAAAAAGAATATTGTAAATATACCTTGTACATAGATGTATATACTTATTTATTTCACCCTTGTTTATAAATAATAAAAATAAAATAAAAATACCCTTTTAGTCCTAATTTTATACTATAAATAAATAAAATATAAAATGGGAATAAAAATGTATAAAAATAACAAATTAAAAATAAAAAATCAAAACTCTATATTGTATATATACCTATATATAGCCCTACTATGTACATACCCTATTTTTATTTTGAAAAATTAACTAAAAATCATCAAAAAATAGAAAAAATTAAAACAAAAATATTTCATGTTTTAAGTTTTTAATAATTCGGCCATTTGCTATTTTTAATTCAATTTCTAAATATTTTCCACGTGGCTGCTTCCCATTGGTCCGCGGGGATGTTGATCGCCCAGTCAACTCCCCCATGTGGACCACTTCCCACGGATTCTGGATGCCCGACCCGACTTCTCCTAGTTATCCCCTCCAAATATGATAGCTCCATACCCATACCCAGGGTCTGTTTCATCCTCGAGGTGACAGCTCGCCGCTGGTGGTGTTGCAGAGAGGAGAGGGTGCTCGAACCACTGATCTGGCGTCCTAGCGCCGCCGTGCTCCGCCCAAAGCAGGAGCTCGAGCCTCGGACCACGACGACCCGCGAGGCGACAACCCAGAGCAAGCCCAGCTCACGCCCAGTCGACCCATCCACCCAGGTAACCGTAGTTGCTTTTCTTTTCGTTTAATCTTCGATTTCGCCCAAATCAGGTCGTCTCCAACGACCTCTGATTCCGACCACCTTAGACTTAGTCCCGACCATCGGAATCTCTTACCACATTCTCCTTCCTCCCGCGCATCTTCTCCGCCCATCCGTTCAACCCAGCTCGCACAGGAGCCGGGGTTCACACTCTCCGTCGCATCGTCGGAGTTCGCCCGCACCACCGTACCGTCCACCTTCACCGCCGCTAACGGGGTCGAGGCAGTTTGCCCTCGACCCAGGAGCTCCTTGGTTACGTTTTGCAGGTCAATCAAGGGCTGTCTGAGGCTCTCCTACTTGAGCACCGGAGCTTCTCCTCTGCCGGAGTCGACAGCGCTCTCCGGAGCTCCGTTGATTCATCGGAGGCGTTCTACAGACGCGGGGAGCCAAGCCGAAGCTTCTCCGATCATCATCATCCCCCACGAAGGCCCGGAGCACGCGTACTGGGCCGGCGAAGTTCGCCGGCCACCTTTTCCTCTAGGACCTTCAAGCACCGTTCGATCAGCCTCGAGGCTCCAGTTTCGATCCGAGCCGTTCATCTGAGGACCCTCTTTCACCGCACGATCTAGGAGGATCTGATCCGAGCCGTTCGATCTTGACGAAGAAGCGCCCTCTACTTTCCACCATTGGATCTACACGTGGCCGCTTCTCCACCATCGGATCGCGCCATGGGTTACAGGAGCGAGGTGCCTCCTCTTCTCTACCGTTGGATCTACACGTGGCGTGCACTCAGCCCTTGGATCTTAAATAAGGGGTAAATAGCTATTAGGCCCCTCTAGATCTTTCTTTTATTATTTAGTCATGTAAATATTTTTAGGATTTTATTTGCATTAGGTAAATTGCATTTTTGGACCTTGTATTTTCTGCTATTCGCATATATACCCCTGCCTGTAGTGAGTCACGTGCGTCGACGCGTGTTTATTTGGGATATTTGCATATTTAGCCTTGTATTTCTAGGGAGTTAATGAATGAGTGAAATCTTTTGATTAGTTGCATATATGCCCCTGTGCGTGTTTCTTTAGAGCATGTGCGTTTATTAGTGGGTAAATTACACTAAAGTCCCTGGGCTTTTAATACTTGTTATTATTTAGCCCAGAAACCTTATTTTTATTGCAATTAGGTCCCTGTGTAGCCATGTCACGCACCTCGCGCATGCAACCTTAGAAATTTTGCACCGGACCCCTGGAACTTTTACTAATTGCGTTTAGGTCCCTGTGCACTGTACCTTGGTTTTGATTTTTAATAAGATATCAAACTAACTCCAAATTCAATGAAAATTGGATACATGGCTCCTGCCATGGAGTAAACTTTTGTAGAATTTTTGGGGACATTTTTTATTTCATTTACTATTTTTAAAAATTGAAAAACACGCATTTTCTTTACTGTCTGACTTAAAAATTCACAAAAAAATTAAAATACCTCTAAAAATTACACGAAAATTAGCTACTGTGTATTTTGTCTTCTTTGATTTTTTGACCAATTTTGGTCATTTTTATTATATAAAACTCATAAAAATTGAAAAATACCTAAAAATCCATAAAAATTCTAATAATTATTTTAAAAATCCAAAAATAATAATTCCAGTGGCCAAGTTTTCTTTGTAGTTTTTACTATACAGGAAAATTACCTCCAGGCTTTTTGGGGATTTTTAGATATTTTATCTAAGTCCCCCAAGCTTGGCTGGACATTGTTGATGTTTTCTTGCATTGTTTGATTTTTAGAAAATTAAATAAAAATCGAAAAAATTACCAAAAATTCATTAAAAACAGTATAAAATATAAAAGACATAAAAACATTTTTATTTGAATTTTTGGTTGAGTTTTGAGTGCTTTAATAATTGTTTGTATTTGGCTTATTCCCTTGTTTTCTTATTTTCCTTATTAATCAAAAATCCAAAAAAAATCTATAAAAATTAAAAATCCACCAAAAACATTTTTTTAGACTACTTCGTAGGCCGCAAGGCCATCACGTGCTCCCTGAGTCCGACCCTGGTCGCTATACTAGGCTAATCTAATAGCCAGGACCGCTGTTCTGTTTATTTGATTTTTATCTTATTTTGGTGGTCTGAACCTCATTTTTCTTGATTGACCGATTGACTTCCGAGATCCGGGTCGCAACGACCCTTATCTATTTTCTTTCACCCATGTCTTGGTGGTTTTTCGTGTCATCAGAATGGCGTCGTTGCCGGGGAGCACGGCTTAGTAGTCGACTTTTTCCTGCGGTTTTATCTTCGCGGCTTTTTGTATAGATTTTTGCTTAAATATTTTTCTGACATTGTTTATAAAATAATTTGGTCTGATCACTCTTGTTTACTCTCCTGAAAATGTCGGCAGACTCTGAATAAGCTCCAAATCCAGAATGAATGGACCTAATGTAGAAGCTGACTGAGCTCCCTGTCATATCTGCTCATCCTCCATACTGGCATAGGAGACATCTGATACTCGCATCTTCTCTCTACGATCACGTGCAAAGTGCACTCTCAATCTAGCAATGGCATCGTTCGGGCCTCGCATCTGCTCAATCTGATCTCCGCGGACGTCTAGCGCAGCATGCTCAGAAGAATGAAAGGGATGGGAGGGAGGGAACGGGAGGTCGGTCGAAGATCTGACCTCCATCGAAGGTGGACTGGACTGATGGTCAGAAGATGGAGAAGAAGCTGCAAGAGTCGGCCAGAAGTGAAGGGGATCCATCATCCAGGGATAAAGGAGGGGAAAGAGGTAGAAGACTGAAGGGAGGGTGGGAGGGAGAAAGATGGAAGAAAGCGGATGGAACTTAGAAAACCAAACAAGATCGGTCAAGCCAAACCCCAAATTCACCTACGCACCTAGAGCTGATGACCATAAGAGATCGGTTGATTATCTTGTCTATTTTATTAGGCGATCAAACAGTCTTTTAGAGCGATTAAGCGAGCTGATAGGGATCCAATACTCTTAACAGACTGTCCCGACTGAATAGCCGGTAGTCTGTCAAGAAATTAGATATGGCTCTAGCCTAGGATGCGGTTCACACTCTCGCTCATCCAAACCAAACATTGAGGGGATTACTCTCCCAAGACAAATTATTAGGTCAATGTCTTTTAAATCAAGTTTGGTTAACAGTCCCAATTTTATAGTTTTTGTTTTTAGATATTTTTCAGATCAAACAACGCCTAACGAATTTTTCGATTCTCCTGATTATTTTAAGTCCAAAACAGGGGGGAAGATGAAAAAGCCGATGCGCGGGAATCAATGAGGCATGCAGAGTAAGAAATGTGTACCTGACTCCAGCAGTCTACATGCAGAGTGATCCGCGCATAAAGTAAAGACTGAATATAAACTACCTATATGATGCACGCGAAAACCAGCCCTAAAGAAAGCAGTTCTACTCGTGAAGCACAGTAGCCGGGTACTCGAGCCTAGGTCCGAAGTCATATCTTGGGAGCCACTCGGTGTCTTCCACAACAGATCCTGCACGCGCTATATGTGACTCCTCAAGGCACGTGGATCAGATCTCAAATAATCCGACTTTTTCTTGGCGATTTAATTAATTAAGTCCAATCATCGATCTATAGGAACATGCAGATAATTAGGGTTTGACCTTAATTAATTACATCACAATCAAAGAAAACTCCTAATGTTAGGGCTAAAATCGCGTAAATCAAATGAGTAGTAAATAATCGGTCAAAAATCTAAAAACTGCGAAAAGCCACGAAAATCTCGGTGAGGTCCCCCGAACACACCATTGCTCGGCGAAACAGATCCCAAAATTTACCAAGTGTCCAAGTCTGTCTCTGTATTATTACAAATCAATAAATCCGCAGAAAAATAAACTAATCTAATCTAAACTAAACTGCTGTTATTTTGCGGCTATTCCGCGGCTCCCGAACTTCAGCTCCTCCACCTCACGCTCTCTTGTGGCTTCGTAGAGAAAGAAGCCACCTCTGACTCCCGTGTTTGCTCCGGCTTCCGAAAAAGCTACCTCGATCCTCGGGCCCTCGCAAGAAACAGAAACAGAAGTGTCAGTCCAGAAAAATGTATATAAACAAGTCAAATAAAAAATATATACAAATATCTACAAAAAGCCGCGAAACAAAAAGCCGCGGAAAAATCGAAAATGACTACTAAGCCGTGCTCCCCAGTAACGACGCCATTCTGATGAGCCGAAAATTAACAACACTCTAGATCGGGGCTAGGTAAAAATAACCACACTCAGGTCGTTGTGACCCGGATCGAGAGGAATCAGACTCAACAAGAAAATATGTAAGAACCACCAAACAAAGATATAAGTCAAGAAAATCAAGAGCGGTCCTCGCTACTTTTATTAACCTGGTATAGCGACCAGGGTCGGATTCAAGGAGCACGGGATGGCCATCCGGCCTACGAAAAAAATAAGGGGGAAAATATTTTTGGTGGATTTTAATTATTTTTAATTTTATTTTTGTGTTTTTAATTTTATAAGAAAATGAGAAACCAAGCAAATACAACAATTATTAAAGCACTCAAAAATGCCCAGAAAATTCAAACAAAATTATTTTTGTGTTTTTAATGTTTTGAAGTGTTTTTGGTGAATTTTTTAGAATTTTTCAATTTTTATTTGATTTTATAAAAATTAAGAAAGAGGAAAAAAAGGGTTACTGTGCAGCCTTACTTGAAAAATGAATTAAAAATGTAAAATTGATCTATAAAAGTCTGGAGGCAATTTTATGAAAAAAATAGACAAAAACTAAACAATAGAAAAAGAGTTTGTATTTTTTTATTTTTAAATAATTTTTTAGAATTTTTATAAGATTTTTAGGGTTTTGCAATTTTTAAGGTTTTCATAAAACCAAATAAGCTAAAAATTGTACAAAAGCTAGAAAACAGTGAAATTACTTATCCCTAATTTTTTAAAATTTTTGAAGAAGTTTTTATATTTTTCTTTGATTTTCTTTTTCGAACCGTAAAACAAATGCGTATTTTTTATTTTTTAAATAGCAAAAAGCCTAAAAAATGTACCAAAAATTTGGAGAAAATTTTACACAGTGGAAGGAGCCATGTATCCAAATCTCACCTAATTTGGATTTAATTTGTTAGTTTATTCAATCAAAATAAGGCACATAACACATAGGGACCTAAATGCAAAGAAACATAGTTCCAGGGGCTTAATCGTAACATGTGCGAAAACTTTAGGAGAAAAGGCGCAAAAGCCCAGATATTTAGCACGTGTTTAATAAAAACCACGCACAGGGGTATAACTGCAAATATCGAAAACTTAATTTCATTTCATAACACGCATAAACCCCACACCCATACATGCAAAATATCCAAAATATCACATGACGAAGCGCGTGTTCCATGTATACAGGGACTAAAATCCAAATAAACTAAACATCGAGGTCCAATGTGCAAAATATCCAAAATAGGAACAACTACACTAAATATTTACAGGACTAAACTATAAATGTAATAAACAGAGGGGCCTAAGTGATATTATCCCATTATTTAAGATCCGATGGACGAGGGCGTGCCACGTGGAGATCCGACGGCTGTGGTGCGTGGCTAGCCTTCGCTGGATCGACGCTCTAGATGAGCTTCTGATCAAGATCCGACGGTCGAGGCTGCCCGAAGAATGAAGGGCTAAGATCAGAAATGGGCCGAAGCTCGATCCGACGGTGGTGGAGAGTCCTGAATGAACTGGCCATCGGCGAACTTCGCGCGGCCGATACGCGCTGTATGGAGGACCTCCGACACTGCTAGGATGGGCGAATCAGTGTTGGAGACGTTCCGCAGCGGTTGGGATGCTCCGATGGGGCCGGGAGCGTCAGGAACACTCCGGCGATGAGAAGAACCTGGAGCCGACTGTGCTTCAGCTTTGGACCTCCAAATGAGGTCCCTTTGGTGTTTTGACCTGCACAAGTAAACCACGGGGTCGAGGTCAAACTGCCTTGACCCGTTAGAGCACGAGAAAGGTGAAGGGCGAGGTGGTATGTAGTCCTCCGGCGAAGCGGTGGCGGAGGAGGACGATAGCCCCGCTCTGGGGCGAGCTAGGGGGAATTAAGGGGTGCAACAGGTGGAGAGTAGTTTGGTGGAGGTGTGTAAGCGGTCGGATGGGAAAATGGGTAGTCGGAGATGGCGGGCGACGGTGGCGGAGCTAACTGAGCAGAAATCGCAAAATTGAAATCTAACCTAACCTAAGAGCTATCTAAGCTACCTAGGGGAGGAAGGTATCTGTGCTGGAGGTCAGGGACCTCCGGGGGTCGTTGCCTCGATGGGTTGATGGCCCAGAGGCTCGAGCGCACCTCGCGACGGCGCACGGCGATGGGAATCGCCGAATCAGTGGTTCACGGCTTCCCGTGCCTCGCTTCGACCATCTCTCGCGCGGCTGTCACTCAGGCGAGGGAGAGGAGCTCACTGGCGACGAGGGGGAAGGCCAAAGATGGCGTGGAATGTGCGGCGGAGGAGATGATATATAGTGGTGAAGGTCCGAGAAGATGGGATCGGGCACGGCTCGGTGAAGCACGGACCCCTAGGGAAAGTGTCGGGCGTGAATCGCGGATGTATCCTGAAAGATCGGAGCCCAGGGTTTAGGTGAGAGGTAGTCGGATCAGTGCGAGAAGAATAGGCGAAGTCGGGTCGGAGTGCAAGTCCGCAATGGAAGTGGTCCTGGCGGGGGAGTGACCGGGGGTCAACATCCCCCGTGGACCAATTAGGTAATTCTGATTTATTAATTATTTAGAAATTCAATTAAAATTATTAAATTATTTTATTTCAAAAAATTTAAAACATGAAAAATGTTTATTTATTTTCAAAGTATTTTTTAGTGATTTTCATTTATTTTTTTTTAAAAATAACGTATTTACATTATATTATTATATATATAGGTATATACATATATGCATTTTTTATTTTTATTTTTAATTGTTTATTTTTATATAATTAATCCAATTTTATATTTTATTTATTTACAACATAAAATTTGGAATAATAGGGTAATTTTATTTTATTTTTATGATGTACTTACATAGGTTAAATAAATAGGTGTATATACATATGTACATGGTATATATACAAGGTGGGAAAGTGATTTTTATTTTCTTTTTATTTTCTAAATTTTATTTTAGTTTTATTTTTACAAATATGTACAAAATATGAGAACAGTTTTTAATTTTTATTTTGAGGAAAATAAATTTATTTAAATACATGAGAGTATGTACACAAATGACTGACTTATCTCTCTCTACTTGAATTCTTTTGCGGTCAGGCCCTTGTTGAACCCTCCCTTGGGATTAGGTCACTCAATATTTATTCTAAATATTTCCCTCTTTTTCTTGTGTTTCTTTATTACCTTATTTTGACACAAAAACAAGCTAATCATGCATATTTACAAGATGCATGTGTTTTGGCAATTTATGATATTTACACCTATTTACAGGGTATTTGGCTAAGGGTTCTAGCTAAAATAAAGGAATAAAGAGTGATGAATGGGGATTCATCACTTACCAGCCACAATCAAATGGCATGATAGAGGTTTCAAATAGGGAGGTGAATAGCATTCTTCATAAGTTAATCCCTCTATATAGGAAGAACTGGTCTCAGTTGTGAGACCAGGTTCTATGGTCTTACAGAATGACCTATAAGACACCACTTGCCATTTCACCTTTTAGGATGATTTATGGCAAGCCATGCCATTTGCCCGTCGAGTTAGTGCACAACTCTGAATGGGTAATAAAGAAGATAAATTAGACCTGTCACTTAGTGAAATCGTGTAGAGACCTTGTCCTAAATGAACTTGTGGAAATCAGCAACCGAGCATATGACAACAGCATGATCTATAAGGATAAAGTTAAGAAGCGGCATGATGCACATATTATATTTAAGAACTTTGTCTCGGAATAGAAGGTATGGTTGTTTGATGCAAAGTTAAATATTTTTCACGAGAAACTTAAGTCAAAGTGGACTGATCCTTTCATTGTTAAGGAAGTGCATGAGAATGGTACTGTAGAACTTTCAGAGCTTTTAGAAAATGCACCTTCCTTTTTGGTTAACGGACAATTACTTAAGCATTTTGTAGAATCTTATGAAAGGTTAACTCCCGTAGATATGATCAACTTCATACATATTGATGCAGTTTCTGATTTCTTAGAAAAGGCATGAGCATCAAGACAAATTCATATCACAAGATTCAACATCAGCAGATTCATAGTCTTTCGACCTTATTAATTCTCTTGCCTACACTTAGGCTATGTTCAGCCTAAGTATAAGGGGAATTTGTCCATACCTTCTCTTCAACACATGTCTCTCCTTCGTAGCTATTTATATCTTTTTACTTAGGATTCCCAAAACCGAAAGAATGAGGGAGACCTTCCTTGTAATTTTTTATTCTAATTTATTTTTTCTCATTTTATTACACATGTTTTATTCTCACACTCAGTTCTTGTACATTCTTTTAAACTTAGTTGAGGTATGGCTTCATATCACTTTGTGCTATGAGGACATAGTATAGAGGGGTTTACTGTATGTATTACATATATACTATAGCCATAGCTCATAATTTTATGATTTTCAAATTCTTGGGGTTATGAGTATCGTATTACATTTTCTTGAAGCTGAGTTTTGTATAAAATAACTTGAAATATTTTTTGAAAACTATATATATATATATTTGACATGTGTTTCAAGTATTTTACGTGGTTTGTGAAAATTCGGGTTGACAAGTTTGGAAAATCATTTGTAAAATATTTTGAAAATCTATATCTATGTGACATTGTTTGCAAAAAGTTTTCAAAAATTATTTTCAACTTTAAGGATGTAAATGAGATCAACTAATCAACCTTATTTAAAATTAATAAAAATCAGAAAATAAAAATTCAATAAATTTTTGTATCTCTTCAATATCCTTTAGTGTTGTATTATTTCCCATAGATTGCGACGATTCCCTGAACCATTTTGTCATTATTCTTTATAACTATGTCTTTTCTTAGAGTTGCACAAAATAAAAAAATGGAAGAGAGTCTGGATTTCAATTCTGTAGTTTGGAAGATCAAGTTGATAAGGATTTCTCTGAAAAGAGTGATGCCAATGGAGGAGGACAATCTATTGATGGAAGAATTAGATATGGAGTTCTCTTACCTTTTCTTGAGGATGTTCACTTGATGAATTCTTACCTCTCTTGTAAGTTGGATCATCCCTCTATATCTAGCTTTTCTCTTTTAAGGAAAACCCAAAAATCTATTGCACGATTTCATCTTCTCATACTCATGAAGAATTTTGAGGCTTCCCATGTTGATATAAATATCACTTTTTAGGAAGAATGACATCATTCTAAAAGAATAAATTTTCATGTTGACGGAGATCTTTCTTATTCAGATTCCAAAGTATTTTCCATTACGAAGAAGCAGTTGAAACATAAGGCAGCTTGTGATTTTAAACCTCGAAGAGCCAATCTTGATTTATAAGGAGCTGAGGTTTGTAGTGTTATGTTGGGTATCTTAGTATGTTCTCTGTATCGTTCTTCTATGATGTTATGTCAAAGATACCCAGTCTATTGTCTTTGAATCTAATAAATCCTTAATTCTTTCTATAAAACAATTAACTAGCTAACTTATTAATTAGTATCTTTCCCTGATATATTTTCACTATGCACTCAAGGCTTGAGATGATCTTTAACACTGGTTTTAAGGATTCCCTAGACTTAGAGTTATCATGTATTAATCATTAGGGTCTTGAACTTAAAAATTCACACCTCTTAGTGCAAAGATATGCATGCTATATTCCATGTATAATCTCCCCTAAAAGAACTTGACCTTCACTCACATACAACTGCATTCATGATTGAGATGAGTCAAGGTATCATTGAGGAAACTTGGATTGGAAGTTTGAGTTTGGACATGGTTTCTAAGATGCTAGAGGAAGGGATAAAATTAATGATGGCTTCATGAAACCTGAGTGTCAGCATCTTAGCCAGTATGAGACATGTTTTCATGCTATCTCTTGAAATTGACCTAAAGTGATAGGATGTGATGACATTTAATTAATAAGTTAATCAGTGTGTGCCAATATTTTGGTAAAGGCAGTGGAGCTAGCCAAAAAAAGAAAAGAATGAAATAATGAAAGAAAAGCTCTCATCTTACAAAGCCAAATATCAAAAGAGCTACCACCAAAGGCAAGCGCTCCCAACCATTTCAAAGTATCCACTTGGACCACCTCTACTAGTACCAAGAGTCGGGTTAGCACTCAAAAAGGGCTCTGCATTGTAAATGCTACAAGTATGGGTGTGGAAGGTATATTAGATACTCAAAAAAGGCACATCTCCATGTACTCCCAAGAAAACAAATGCATGCGACTCCAAATTCTTTTGACGGATACACTGATTGATGAAAATCAAAATGAAAATGTGTTGCGTATTGGCACTTGAGAGAACCCTTCTTCAATGAGAGGAAGAGAAAATAAGTACACAATCATATATCTTCCATAATCTAATTTTCCATTTATCCCATTAAAGTCTGACAAACTAAAGAGAAGGTAGACTAAGGCAAGACTAGATTTATTCCCTAGAGTTGAGGGCTTCCTTAGGAGATCTTCCAAAATTGAAATTTTTGGTGATGTCTTGATTTTACTCTCATGTTGCAGTCAACACTAAGTCATATTCTTTATATTTATGTGTACATTGAGAGTTTGACAATTAGAGGAGTTGAATTCCTTTTGATTAATACTTGAATAAACTTAGAGTTTTAGGATTCCTACAACCCCATGTTCTAGGTCCAATCAAACCTTGTAATATCATAAGCACAAGTTAGGGAATTCACTAACTAATCTAGCTACTTCTTTATTTATTAGCTCGAGAACAAGCTTAGCTTAAGTATAGGGGGTGATAAATATCTTATTTATCATCATTAATTTCCATTATTAACTCCCTTACTTAAGTTAATCACATGATTCATTAACTAATTAACATCAAGTACTGATTTATGTGTTGTATATAATTAACATTAATTATTGCATATTAATATGGTGTGGTAGTTTATGTGTTTTTTCTTATTAAAAATAAAATAAAAACTAGAATAAAATTGTACTTGAATAAATTAACATTAAATAAAATCAAAAGACAAAAATAAGCAAAAGAAAATTTAAAAAATGGTTTTATATGGTTTTTAATAGTATTTAAATTTTAACTATGTATAAATGACCTATGATTTTTTTGACTTCTACATGAAAGTTATAGATCTCATCGAAATCTACTTTTATGCTTACCATTTTTTCCAATTCGCCTTCTAACCATTTCTTTCCTAATTAACACTGATTTTCTGAATTAACTTAATTCCTGGGCCACGTAGCGCCGTCAGATTGCACCACGTGGCCCACTCCTGTGTCGCGACCCGTGCCTTTCTTTCCACCATCTGATTACATCTCAATTGTCTGTTAGCAACCAGAATTGGGATGTCTGATTGTTTCAATCAAAGCTGATAAAGTCATCCATAATCGCCCAAATCTTGAGCGTCCGATCAAATGATTAGATGATTGAGGTCTATCGTCAACCTCCAGACCATTTAGCTCAAGCATCGCTACCCTTCATCCCATGAAAACTTCTGCCTATTTTGCCACCTCCAAATATCTTCTGACCAACCTCCACTGGCAATTCCTTCCTCTAACCTCCCTCTCCTTCACGTCAACCACCAGTACTACCATAGCTCACCATAGAGCTATTGCGTGTGGTTAAAACCATATTGGAACCTATGTGGATCACTTCCCTTTTCTCCTTTAAATACCCCTCCACTAGCCATCGTTGTCATTTATTCGCCCTTACAATAGTTCTTCCCTAGCTTTCTTACCTCCCCTGTGACAGAGAGAGACTAAGATCAAGCGAAGACGAGTACAGAGCTCCGGTGAGATCCTTGGTTTTCATATCAAGTTACTGCTGAAGATACGGTTGTTCGAGCTTAGTTATATTGCCAAGAACTTCAAGTGACGACGACGAAGCTCTTAGCTTTGTCAATCAGCTCACGATGCAATTTTAATTGATTCTTCTTCAATATTCATTTCCAGGTTCTTTTTTAATCATTTGTTCTTTGTAGTCTCTCGGAATTATTCCTTATATACCACTCAATCATTTTATATTCTAAATGATCGACGACCTTCGCTATTGATCACTAATTCACGTGTAAATCTCCAGTTACTCTCTTCACTTCTCCATATCGTATCACTTCAATTCTTTATGGGCTTTTTCTTAGCCTGGAACAGAACTAGGGATCTTCTCCTGCACCATGTTTTACCACTTCACTCCATCTCACATCCATTTCAAATTGGTCGCATGGATTTTGCTAATGGTTTGGACTAACATTGCAGGGCATATAAGCTTCAATGATTGGAGATTGAGATTGAGCTCCGGTCTCCATATTTCTCTATGGCAAGAATTCATCAATCGAGCATTTGAAGGCATCTTCCAGCTTCCTCAACCCTCGATAACTTTTGCTGGACCTATAAGAGGGATATAGAAGCTTCAAAATCTTACGAGGAGCAAGGCGGAGCATTGCATCCCTTGCCAGAGCCCATTCTTAGCACAGTTGTGAGCGGGGGAGGCAGAAGAACACTCGAGCAGTAGGTACCATCGATCTCGCCAAATTAGGCAAGATCCAACGATCAGGGTTGATCCACGTAGCCAGTCCGAAGCAGCAATTCGACCTTCATGCTCGTGTGCCGAGCTTGAACCCGAGCCAATTGTCAGAGCACCAGAAGCAACAATGTGGCCTATACTTTTCCATAATTACATATAAGTCTTTATGCCTTTTGCATGATTTATATTTCAAATCATGTGTGTTTTTCTATTTACAGTTTAGTCCATGTACATCTTGTTTTGTAATAAAACTTAGAAGTTTTCTTACATTTATGCCCCTAGATTCATGGTTGAATAACTTTTTATCTTCAAATCTATTTAGTGTGATTTTGGTTTTGTTTTAAAGCTTGTTTGATGATCTATCTCCTGATAAATTCTGTGATTATTTTGGAATTAAAAATCATGCATTAATTTTTCTTGGTTTTAACATGTTTTGAAACTATATATTTCATATGTTGCATAATCACTACCTTAATTAATCAATTCAAGATATCTTCATAATTTATCCAAGTTATTTGTCTTGTGTGTTTAAGTGAGGATGTTCTACTAATGTTGTTTGTGCACTAATGCTTGTATTTAATTTAACTACATACAAAATTAAGTTAAAAATATTTATAATTGTGTTTTGTGCATTATCTCATCATAATTGGCATAATAATTACTAGTTAAAATATATGATCTCTAAATTTAATCAGTAAATTGCAAGCATCCTTGTGTTTGACCCTGGACTTCCCAGGTTATATATTAAAGCTGAGAACCTCATCATTGAGATTCTTCTCGATTTTGTATGAGAAGCTAAGTGTCCGTGCTATAACGGATCTATTTTAATACATGCATTTAGCTCTTCATCATTGGTCCTTCCTTTTCAGGGCATACACCCAATCTTTCCTGAAAAAATCATTAATTAATGTAACAAAATAAAATGCACCACCAAGAGAACTTACTTTCAATAGACCACACACATCTGTATGAATATGCTCCAATGGTTGCATCTTCCTAGAAGGTGGATGGCTCTTGAAGGAGATTCTCTTCTGCTTCCCAGCCAAGCAGTGTGTGCATCTCTCCAGGCTTCTCTTTCTTGACATCTGTCAACATATTTGTCTTCATTAAATACTGTAACCACTTCTCGCTCATGTACCCCAATCGTCAATGATACAACTCAATGGATTTTGCCTCTTTGATTACATGTGAAATATCACGGGAAATGGATGCATTCATGGTATACAGATTATTACTATACTTCTTGCCACGAGCAACAACCAAGGCTCCTCGGTTAAGCTTCCATTATCAACTACCAAAAGTATTGAGATATCCTTCATCATCAATCTTGTTTGCAGAAATGAGATTTAATTGCATGTCTGGTGCATACCTCACATTTTTTAACGTCAATACCGCTCCGTTGGCATTCTTCAATGCAATATTGCCAGTGACAACGACATGGGACAAAGAATCACCCCATCTTTAATATCCCAAAATCATCAGTTGTATATGAAGAGAAAAACTCTCTATAAGATGTAACATGTAAAGCAGAATCACTGTCAACAAGCCAAGAAGTACCATCCTGTGCGACATTCACCATCTCCTTATCACAGACAATGAGGAGATCATGTTGCGTAACTGCAACAATGTTGCCATTCTTCTTTTCTTGCTTGTCGCCACCATTCTTGATATCTCTCTTCAATTGGAAGTAATACTTCTTGATGTGACCTTTCGTCTTGCAATAGTGACACTCCATGTTCTGATATCTGGACTTGAACTTGCTCATGCTGTTATCTTTGCCCTTATCATTCTTGATCCTCTCCTCCTCCTATTCTCTTTGATAAGAACCTCTAATTGTGAAGAGATTCCTTAGGTTTTTCTCCGTATCTCCTCATTGAGAATGTCGAACTTGACAACATCCAAAGAAATAATCCCATTAGCTATTGAGTTAGTAAGTGAGACTCTGAAAGTCTCCCAAGAATCTGGTAGAGTAGCAAACAATAATAATCCCAACATCTCATCTTCAAATTTTATTCTCATGCTCGTCAGCTGACTTGTACCTTAAAAATTCATTCAGAAAATCTAGCACAGAGCTACTCTCCTTGTTCCTCAAGTTCACCAATCTCTTGAGACGAAAAAATTTGCTACTTCCCGTCTTGGACGTGCAAAGATTTTCCAACTTCAACCACAAGCTTCTAGCATGACTTTCATCTTGGATATTGTTGTAGGCATTCTCATCAACAAACTGTCTTATGAAACCACAAACATACTTGTGTTGAAACTCCCATTCCTCATCGATTTTGGCTTCGAGCTTTTGCGTGGAGAACACAAGAAGGTGCATAGCCTTCACACATAAAAGATCCTTCATCTTGTTATCCTATAAATTATAATTAATCCCATTAAGACTAATCATCCGACTTGAACCAAACTCCATCTTGTAATCCGCCATTGAACCTTGCTCTAGTACCACTTGTTGGGAACAAATTCCCCATATAGATCGAATCGTGAAAAATTACCAAAGTTTATAAGTGGATCATGAGTGATATATCAACTATGAGAAAATATCTCAACTACAGAAAATCAACCACATATGCACAAAGAATTTTTAACGTGGAAAACCCTCATTGTTAGGAAAAAATCATAGGGTTGCTCGCAACCCAAAATCAATCACTATAATCAGAATAATCTCCCGTGAGGGGCTTACAAAAGTCTAGTCCTCTATACGGTGCTATAAATCACCAAACAATGGAGAATAGTTGAGAGGAGAAATATCATCAAATTGATGAATCCATCGGTAAACTGTAAGGAAAAATGTTGGAGAAGAACTGCTCCAAAGATTACTCCCTCCAAACATTGTGGCAACCACAAACCTTCTTTCTTCTTCCTCTCTCTCTTTTATTTCTTTCTTGTGCTAGGTGAGCTTGTGTTGGGATGATCATGGTATGCCCCATACCCCCTATTTATACTCTATGGAGATGAAAAAAATAAAGAAACATGAATTCCTAGTTCCAATAGGATTATGAAAAGATGACTTCTAATCCTAAAAGGGTAATTGATCTCTTCATCCAATTAGTAATTGATTTTTTCTTTTTCAAAAAGGACTACCTAAGTGCTATATTTATGGACTAAGTTCTCAAAAGGAGAGGAACCCATACAACACAAATGAACATGGAAAATGGTTGATGACAACTAGAATCTCAGGTTGCTTGATTTCAAACTTCAACTTGATCTAAGGTCCTTGGTTCACAATCAAACCCAGTCGACATCTAATAGATATTTATAGGAAGAAGCATGTTTCCAAAATGCTCTTAAAGGAGGGAGTGTAGTAGTCATACATGGGAGAAATTGCATCACTGATGAACATGGAAATAACCTCTTTAATAATCTATAGTTGTAGTATTGGCGGTGAGATCTGGTTGATCAAAACCACATATTTTGAATGTGGTGGAGAAATTTTACTTGGCAAGTATACCAAGGTCAAATACAGGGAAGGATAATTTTTAGTTGCATGGTCCTAAATTAATTTAAATAATTAATTAAATGTTGTGTTAATTCTCATGTCAGGAAATAAAGAGAAAATATGATGATGAAAATGCGATGAAATGAGATGCAAGAGATGCAATGCGAATAAACTAAACAGAGAGGATAAGCGTAGGATATGTGATGATGATTGTTAAGTCCAATAATGTTAACCAATATCCTCTAAATTAAATCATAGATCAACGGATATCAAATCCAGAAATATGTATCAATCAATATTTTAGATGCAAATCGAAAATATCAATGTATCAAAGCTTTATCCTACAAGAATTTCATCAAGGTCACTCTAATCCCTTATTTCCCTATAAATCACTACTAAAAAATACTAGCCTTTAATCATATCAAATATCAGGGAAACCATGGGTCTCAACAGTTGATCGAATTTCTTAAAAAAAATATGGTCAGCAATTAGCAGATTAAACAACACAAATTCCTTAAATAAATTATCAAGGAAATAGATTACTTTTGTCTCCTCAAGTAAACTCCTGCAAAGATTAATTCCTTGATTAAGAATATTAATTATCAATGAAAAAGCAATTAACTTAAATTTCCATAAATGCGTTCATGGAGGTTAGATCAAATTTTCTCAATAAAGTAAAATAAATCAATAAACAATCTTGCATATGTCAACAAAGGTCCGCAAATAATAATTATCAAGAAAAAGCCTCAAGTCTATCTACAAGTTATACAAAATGATAGAGCGTGGAATAAGCTTTAAAATGGCATATTATGTGCTAAAATTGGAGTCTGTATGAGAAATTTATGTTAAAATAAAGATCTAGGGACTAAATGTAAGTAAAAATAAAGTTTTCTTTCGAAGTTGTCCCAAGAGGGACTTATCTTTAAATTCCAAAAGTTAGAGAGGCCTTCTTATAAAATACCCCAGGGTGGGGGTATATTTGCAATTAACCAAATTCTAGAGGGCCTGCATGCAAAATTTCCAGAGTGTTACATTCAAGGCACGTGACAATGATATCATGAAGGGGGGAGGGTTCTTACGATTTGTTGAAACTTGAAGGGCTTGGATGCAAATAGCCCCTCCTGCAGGTGCCTAGCACGTGATAAAGGAGGCATGGGCAGCGGGGCTAAGGCTCAGATCCCCAAGGCAGAGGCTCGGTCGACCAAGCCTCTAGATGGCGGGCAAAGAGGCTCGGATGCTTCGAGGCTCCACATGGCGGTTGTTGGATGTTTAGGTGACCCGAGCCTTGAGGTTGGGTTGAGGCTCGGGTAAGACGCATGGGCGACTAGTGAACTGTCAGATCAAGGGGTGGCAGCCAATCCAATGGCCCAGATGATGAAGGGGAGAGGTGGTGATCTGACGGAGGGCTGCCGCAGTGGACGAGTGCTGCGACTGTGCGAAGGCGGTAGATCTGCAGGAGGATGCCCCTCCGAGCACAGGGGCACGGATAGCAAGGCGGCGGTCGCACCAGTGGGGCGGTGTTAGTGACGGAGAGGTGCGGCCCACTCGTAGTAGCGGAGAGTGGTAATGGCAATGGAGGGCAATGCGTTTGGAAGAGGAGCACGGGATCCGAGGGGTCCGCAAGGCTACTAGAGTGGAGGGAGATCGTGCGGCAGGAGAAGCCCGATCGATAGGAGGATCTGCAGAACATGGAAGAGTCAGGTCGGTGAAGTCAAGGCAGAAGAAGTACCTGAAATGATGTGTTCGCCTGGAAGGTGGAGGAGCAGGAAGGCTTCCCCGATAATCGACTCAGCCACAGGTGAAGTCGAGGCAAATCTTGGAAGCAACAATAATGCTATTGCACGGCGAAGGACTCCTCATCAGATTACGCCGAGGTATCGTCGCTCAAAGGTGACTGTTGCTGTCACCAGTAGGCTCTTGAGCTCTCCCCTTGAACTCGAAGGTGACTGTTGCTGCTACTTTGATTATCTTTTTTGAAATATATCAGTAAATTTCTCATTCGATAATTGGGCGATAATATTAATCATCTACTATTTAAAAGTATATATTAATATTTTGAATTTGTGTCTTATTTCATAAACAAGAAGAACAAGCATATAATTCATTATGATCCCAAATTATATGATGAGTGAGCTCTGTCTCTTGGTTCATCACTTATGAACATGCATGAACTCTTTGAGAGATCATACTTTTCATATGTCTTCATATGTACACCAAATTGTCAGTATATTGACTTGGTTAGGCCACCAACCTATTGATTTGTCAATTTGCACACTCAGACATATAGAGGTATATCGGTCTTCGATTAAAGAATGCGTGCATGATCGTGATAGTTGCGATTCGAGTCTTAGTTTATCTTGAACACATCAAGATGACTCTTAACTTGATTATTCTGACACTTTCGAATTGTTATTCCTATGCATAGGACCTGCATTAAGAAGTCGTTTAGAAATCAATCTTTAAAAAAAGATTGCCATCTCTATCATAAATTGAATATCTTTATTAAATATCACACGTTAAAGTCAGTTGTGCCCTCCCAGCGGCACGGTATTCAATATGATCATGGTACATAACTCTAATTGTACAAAGGGACTTTAATATTAAGTGCATTCACAAACATTCATTTTAGATGGACATGATAAAACAATAACTTTTATTGCATTAATGGGTCGCCAAGGGCTTGTAAGTCCAATAGCTCGTCCCAATGATTGTGTTTTATTTTGAAACAAGTACAAAGATCTAAGTGCATATCCAATTTCTAATACCTCTCATTTCATGGGAATTGATAGGGAGGGACAAAGAATTGTGAAGCAATGAAATTTTTGCATTACTTTCCTTTGACTTCGCAGATGCAATGATTATATATATCATCTCATGTTGTGAACTTGATGGTTTGGCATTTTAAGAACAGGTCGACTGATAATATGATGAGGCATCAAACATAATTATAGAATGGAAATCATTTTATATGAAGTTTCCTGACTTTGATATAGAGGTCTAAAATGTTCGACTCGATCAGGTTTCTAACAAGTTTAACCCTTACCAATCATTGTTTCCGTCTTATTCGATATGGCTGGTAATTTTAATGACTTACAATTTACCTCTATAGATATGCATGATATTAAATTTTATGATGATGTAACACTTAAAACTTGTTCTAAAAGGTCCATGTAATGTTATTGGGGTTTATCTACAACCCTTTAATTGAAGAATTGAAGTTTTTGTGGACAACCAGTATTCCAACTTACGATTACGAAAAGAAGGCAATTTTTCTTATGAGGGCAGCTTTGTTGTGGATTATTAATGAGTTTCCAGCATTTTCCAACTTATCGGGTTGGAGTACTAAGGGAAAATTAGCTTGTTCTCTTGTATGTAAGACACACATATGTTTAGATGAAAGTAAGAAGATATGCTATCTGGGTGATAGACGATGTTTGCTTGTTTTACATAAACGAGTAGATATGAATTTCATAATATATTTGATGGGAAATCATGTCAAGTCTCGAAAAACATTCAGACATCCTTTTTCCAATTGAAACTATACGATGGCCATGTGAAGTTGTGCTATAGGAGTTGTTGAAACTTCTGGCCATTAGATTGGGTCTACCTTTCAAGTTCGATTTACCGGCCTTGATTGGTGTGGATTTTAAGAAGAAAGTATTTACTATATAGAATTACCTTATTGGTCGCATCTTATAATTGGACACAACTTGTATATGATGCACATTATAAAGAATGTGATGGAAAACATCTTCGACGTTTTTAATCTCACAGATTCTCCTAATGACATATTGCACAATATAAATAGCTGAAGCAATTTGCAATACGAGAACACTTGCATCCCATGGCAATCGAAAATGGAGATTTTTCCTACCATAAGCTTCCTATACATTGTCTTTGAGAAACAAAATGAAATTTTGTCATATTTGAAAGTAGTTAGAGTTCCTTGTAGTTTTCCGTTTAATGTATCACGTCACATCAATGAACAGATAAGCAAAAACAGTGGTTTAAAAAGTCATGGTTGTCATGTCTTGATGAATGTTTTCTTTTCCTTTGGCCATTCGAAGTTTGATATTGGCTACGATTTCAGAGCCATTAGCAAATATTGGTTTGTTTTTTAAAAATATTTATTCTATAACACTCTATCCATAGTTGATTGAGATGTGAAATTAGAAGGTGGTTACTAAATTATGCTTGCTGGAGGAAGTTTTCCTCTCAATTTCTTCGACATTATGTTGCATTTGATTATACACCTTTCCAACATAGCGAAGATCAGAGGGCATGTTCAGTGCAGGCGGATATATCCCATTGAAAGATTTTTAAAGAATATGGAAGATTACATCTTGAATCATATAAGATCATAGGATTCCATTGTAAAGGGATATCATGTTGAAGAATGTATCCCGTTCTACTTGTTATATTAGATTCAGAAGTTGATAGCTTCAAATTTTTAGAGAGAAATGTTGTCGGTTACAATGAGTATGATCATCCTAGTTTATCCATGTTTGAAATATAAGGAATGCCTATTATAAAGACAACCATGGAGACAATAAATGCAATTGACCACGAGCTTGCACACTTTAACATTTTAAAATAAGTTCTGGAGATTAACCATTTTTACGAAGAATTTTTAACAAGCTTTGGTGGTAAGGATGATTTGAATTTTGTATCGTGATTTAAGAATAAGGTGTACATTCTAAAGCCTAGTGACGGTCCATGATGAATATCTGATTTTGATACCTTAGCGTTACTACCATTGTCTTACCCTCATTTTCATTGTGGATATCTAATCAATGGGCATAGGTATAAAAAAAAGACAAACGAAGACAATCATTTGACCGTGTATGCAAAGAGTTCTCTGAGATCAAGGCTGAGACGGTTGCTATCGAATCAAAAAAGAGATCATTGAAATGTCACTTGATCATAATCGTTGTATTGTATTTATTCAAATGTGATTTGTTCAATGTATTTAGCGAGGCTGATTTTAAGTTAGATCAGCAGCATGGTTATATCAATCTTAATAAAAGACGTATGACACTGCAAAATAAAGAGTCATTTGTCCTCGCTTGTCAGATTGATTATGTTGCCTTGAGCTAAACATGATGTATGACTTGTATTGACATAATATATCTCATGTAAATGGAGGGAGTACATTACACCATGAAAAGTAAATGCGGGAAGCATGCCATTTAAATAAATTGCCTTTATCACTAAATCACAATTTTGAAAGCAAAAAATTTCTCTTAAAAATAGATATTCAATACTCAATACACACGCACACATGCATGCACATACTCAATAATGAGCACTTTATTTTTACACATGTTACCATCATTTTAAGCAAAATAATTTTTTTACGAATGTCGTATTATATTCTTATTATTGATTACCATTTTTACAAAAAAAACAAATCTTAAACTAATACGAAATAAATGTTTCGTCATTTATATTAAATAGCATCTTTTCTTTTTTTACGGATAATCATTTAATATTATTTAAGGTTTAGTTTTTGTGAAGATAACCATCAATAATAAGAATATGATATGATATTTGTAAAAAAAATAAATATTTTGATCAAAATGACAGTAGAGACTTAAAAAATGAATGTAATCGTCACAACCCTAATGACGTAGTGCTCATTGGAAAAGTGTATATATACCCTCTTGATAATAGCGAGGAGGAATGGTTAATATTCTTCATAGTCATCTTGCATCGAAACTCGTTAAATAAAGCTTGCGCTATATCTTTGATATCTCTGCAGATGAGAGGGGCTTCCTCTCTCGATCCACAAGGAATTGACTCAAGCGGAGGTATCGATAAATGTATACGTAAAATGCCGTTACATATATATAACTAAAAATAAATCTTAAACTATTTTTATATTTTCAAAAATATATAAATACATGCATGCTAACATATGTTGTATTTCAAAGTGACGTTTTATATATCTCATTTTAAAAACACACACATATAGGAGTGATACTATGAAAGCAAAAAAATGTGAGAGCATGAGAGCATGTATTGTAAAGGGATTTTTACCCGGCAGACCCTATAATCTTTGTCAATTACCTCTACGACCTTTGAAACAATGTAATTCCTCCCTCGACCTCGTAAACTTGCTCCATCTTACCCCACGAACCTTGCCCTTAAATTAACACATCTTGAGCTAACTTGAGTGGGTTAAAACTGAGTTAATCAAACCATATAAAATCTAACGGTTGGAATTCTTCCTCTCTTTCTGATTCATTCTTCTATCCTCTTCTTCATCTTCACTTACCTTTTTCAATCCACTGATGTCAGAACCTTACAACACAGCGATGTCGACGGGACTTTAACGGAAGACGGAGTAATCGAAGCCACAGGAGAAGGGAGGAGCTCACAGGAAGCAACGGAATCATAGGGTGGGGGCTTCGAGCATGGCGGCCGGACAGGGGGAGACTTTGAGCATGGCAGCGACAGGGTAGGCGCGCCACGGGAGAGGGGAGGGGCTCACAGGAGCAGTGGAATCAAGGCGGCAGGGGGGTCCTCTAGCGGAGGACGACTTCATCAACCAGTTGCGGAAGCAGCTGCAGCTGCAGAGGTTGGAGTCTCTCCTCAAGAACAAGAAGGAACAGGGGAAAGTTTTTGCTTGATTGTATCTATTGTTTATTTAAGTTTAGGATGATGATGATATAGTTGTCATTTTTTGGGATCTACGCACAGCTCTGCTCCACATGCATTCATTGCTATCTGCTCTTATCTCCGAACATCGTTTTCTCGTGTGGGGTAGGGGCGGGGGGCTCCGAGCAGGCTGCTGGAGACGTGATGTGGAGGGAGCAGTGGATCTGAGCGGGCGGGGTGTTGCACTGCCGAGGTGGAGATCATGACGGAGGACCTGGAGGTGAGGTGCGAGGCTGGAGGTCGGGAACGATGAGGTGGAGGTTAGGGAGGCGGAAGTCGAGGAGGAGGAGGGCGGTGGAGGTGGTGGGTCTTGGTGGTGGGGAAAAGGAGGAGGTTGAGAAGGAGTGGCAATTGATGTAAATACGATAAATAAAATAGGTATAATATAAAAGAATGTAACGGAATCTGGTTACTTTTAACGGTTAAATGGATGGGGATTAACCACAGGGTTTATAAGGTAAGAGTTAACAAGTTTTTAGGGTCGAGGGAGGAATTACATTGTTTCAAAGGTCGTAGAGGTAATTGACAAAGATTATAGGGTCTGCCGGGTAAAAATCCCTATTGTAAATCACATGATTCGGTTTTCTCTCTCCTTATCTTCTCTCTCCTTGTTAGATCATGTGGTACAGAATGCATGCTCTCATACTCTCACCTTAATGCCTATGTTTGTACCCCCTATTTTCTTATCTATAGCCATCAAAGTTTGCATCTTAAATTTAGAAAGACAACATCAATGTATAATTGATAATAGGGTTCGATGGAATGCCCTCATTTTTCTATAATTTTTTATTTTTTTGAAAAATATCACCATGTATATTTATATATTATATATATTCTTTCAATATGTCATTTGGATTTAATCAGAAACGGAGACTCCTATGACATTAATCTAGAACATGTCGATTATATTAATTTTTATATCGTTAAAATTACATGTTCTACATGTAAGGTATAAAAGTTTCTATTTTTGACGAAATTCGAGTGATATATTAAGGGATATATAGATAAATATACATGTCTTTACGGTCAAATTTAAAGATACCGTGTAAAACCGGGCAATTATTTATAGGACGTGACGTAATTTCAAGCTATGAAAGGGTTATGGTGTTATTATAAAATTACACATGAATGTTTACCTAAATATCCCTAATCAGCTCCTGCCAATGGGCTAATTATGAAAGGCGTTACGGTGTCGAATTATGGAAAGGTTACGATGTTATTATAAATTTTTGATTAAGATTTGAAAAAAAAACGAAGTTTCAAGAGCACAGCAGCCTCTGCTTTGGTGCTCCCCAAATTATGTGCTTTAATAATTGGAAGATGAGATATGATTAAGACATATTAACACATTTAGATATTATAATTAGAAGAGAGTGCCATCTTGCATAAACTATTAGATCCATTTGGACATAAATTACAAATTAGATCATGTGTTGGCATGTGGCGAATATATACCAGTACAGTGCCAAAGAATCCAACGGAGAGGATCTAAAAGATCTTCATGAATTGTCTTAAATAAACACACTTATGACTGACCATTAGTTGACCCATATGGATATTATATACACCCCTTGGTCTTTCAAGCCATATATATTGCAATTAGAATATTGTTCATATGGAGACCTCCAGCTTTACCACATGCTCCTTGTGATGATCTTTTCTTTGTTTTTCTTTTGAGGAAATTACATAAAAACCTTCTGGGTATTTGACACTACTTTGTGCGATTTGGATTGTCAGGAATGTCATTGTGTTCAGGAAGGGTCAGAAAGTATGGTGAGAATGTTGCGGTGCATGCTAAAGCGCTTGGTGATAGCTGGGTGATTGAGTACCATCATTGTACTGATGTGGTGTGCAACCTGACACAAGCTTGTAATCAGTTCTTTAAGTTAATTAATGGCAAAGTTTTTGAGCATATACTTATACATATACAGTGGAAGTCCTTTTTTTTAAATAATTATTTTCAACGTTATCACGATAGTTCTAAGAAAACATGTATCACATTGTTACATTTTTAAAGTTTGCATCGATGAAACATTAAAAGTAATATAACAATAATTTTACAACAAATATATTAACAGCAACATCTAATTTTATACAATATCAAGGCTCCTCATATTGAAAATTGGATGTAGTTTCCCACATGTGACCCGATGAAACACTATGGGCTTGTTTGGTTGCTAGGGTACATCGGGGTACCTTGACATACCTCTAGCTCCAATCTTGCATTTCTGGGTTGAGATTACTTGTATTGACCTTACAATTTCTTTGGTATAATATTTTCTAATCATGTTTAAATAATATTATTAACATAAAAAAAATATTATAATCATTAAAAAAAGTTAATATAACACATAATTAATGTCACGTCACACATAATTATCATTACAACCCTCCCAAGTCCAACCCTCCCAAGTCCAACCCTTCAAACAACTACTATTCTCATTTGGGTGGAGCATTGGGCTCGACTCCGCCCAACCCGGGAGAGCCCGGGCCGAGCCCATCAATTTTCTGTGGGCCTTGGACCGGGTCGAGGTCTGTTTTTTTATCAAACTGAGGACCCGGGCTCGGGCTCGGGTTCGGGTCGGGCTTGGGCTCAGGCTGGGCTCAACTCGCACTTAGTTTTGATTCCATGAAGCTGCACTTTGATTCTAATTTATTATTATAGATATAATTCATCCATAACATATTAAAATTGGATGTATTGTTACTATATAATATTACTATTGATGGATGAAGGAAATATTGGATGTATTGTGACTATAAATCCATGTCCCTATAATTCAGTTCTAATATGATATTTTGAAATATGAGGGTCCGGACCCGACCAATTTGTACTTCGGGTTCGGGTCAGGCCCGCACATAATATTTTTGAAAAATGAGGGCTCGAACCCGACCCATTTGTACATCAGGTTCGGGCCCAGACTTTTGCGTTTCGGTTTAGGGTCGGGTCCGGGCTGACCCGGCTCCAATGCTCCACCATAATTCTCATGAGGATACCCAACCCTGTCCAACCCAGTAACCAGACATGGCCTATAATTGCGCTGAAGTCAGCATTTTGTTATCATATTTACAATAAAAGGCCTCATATTTGCACGATGACCCCTATTGAACTTGTATATTTGCACATCCTCCTTGGTTTAGACCAAAATCAGTGAATGTGCACATATTGAAGGTTTATTAGGGGGGTCATAACGTAGAGACAAAACTTATAAGAGCTAATTGTAGTTGCAATCCTTTGTAGGGGTATACATGTAATGAGCCCAAATCGAAAAGAACGAAAAACCCGCCACTTGTTCCACCTTTCCCAGCTCTCCTACGATTGTTCCTCCCGTCCGTATGCGGTAACGGTATTCTCGGTGACCGTATCCCATTTCATCCCCTCCCTCCTCCGGGAATTACATATGTTGTAAACAGTGAGCACTGAGCTCCATCTCTGAGAGATAGATAGAGAGAGAGAGAGAGAGCATCACTTCTCCGGGCGACGAGCACCCATCCCCATTTCCAGCGCCGCAGTCGCCTGAGAGAGGCCAGAATCGCGACATCTCCTGTAAAATTTGGTGGGCGTTTGCTCATAAAAGTGGAGGTGCTGAGAAGGGTATAGGTACAACGGGGAGATGTAGCTGCGCGGAGAGCCATTATGTGAGGTGGGTTTCGATGTTCCTATCGAGATCTATCGCCGTTTGTTCTATTCCGTTCTATCTCCTTGCTTGCATTGTTGGGTTCTTGCTGCTGATGTTCAGTCTGTTGTTCTTATTTTGGGAAATTCTGAAGATTTCGCGATGTCGGCTTTTGTGGGTTTGATATTAAATGCGGCAAAGTTTCGATCTTGGTTGGTGTTTCGATGGCAATCGCTGTTGGGTAGATCCGCGCCAATGGAACAGCTACGCAGAACATTAATTTTTCAGAATTAGTTGGATTTTTAATGTGGTTTTTCTGATTGAATGTAAATAACTGCTTCGTCCTTTCTTTTTGTCATTTTCTTGGAGAATACGTGTGGTCTAATTCTCTACTATTGATGTGCGAACTACGAGGAAAACTGTCAGGGATGGATCCCATTCTATGCGAGGATTTGGGTAATTAAAAGATTCCAGTATGATTCTACCGTTACGATGATATCATTGTCATGAATATCAGATTTTAGAGTCCTCCTGAGTTGCCTTTTGGAGCTCTTTCCATTTCCATGTTTAGAATTTTGTAACTGCCCCTGTTCTTTGCATCTGCTTTTCTGTCTACTTTTGTTGGCTATTGCAGAATTTAAATCTCGTTTTGTTGTTGAGAAGCTTAATTTTTAGTTTGGAAAATCATCTCCCTCCTTTTGATGGCAAGGAAAGTTCCTTTCGTTGCTGCAAGTTGTAGAGGAAAAGAGACTTGCATAATGCATAATCTGTAACATGATATGGGTTCTTTTTCACTTTGTGCATTCAACATGAATTCAAAGTCCAAAGAGCTAGAAGATCGATTTCTTTCTTGTAATTAGGTGGGTGTTCATGATCTGAATGAGATGCTCAGTGTACAAGATTTCACTTTTCTATAAATTTTCAGGAGATTTAAGAAAGAAAACTAGAGAAGATGAATGCTAGATGACATGCATTTGAGTTCCTAGATGCCTGGGAAAGATGATCAACATCTTTGAATTGAGCGCGGGCATGACAAACGCGAAAATGCATATGGAGAAATCTCGTCGAGATGGTTGGTGTTCCTCTGTTCTTATTGTTTTACATTTTTGTTGGACATGTATTTCTGAAAGTTCCTCTCTAGAAAAGTATTTTCATGTCGCTATCGGTTGTCGGTTTTTCACCTTGATTTGTTCAAAACTTGAATTATAAATATATATTAATCATGCTTTTTGACTGGTGTTGTTGGTAGCTTCTCTACAATATCTTTATTATCTGCAATCACACGAGCTTCTCTGGCATGAATAATAGTCAACTCTTCTGTAAATCGGGGCATTTGTCTCTATCTTTGAACTCACTGTTTCGATTCATATTTTTATATACATTATGATAAGAGTTGAATACTTGTCTGCTCAACAACCAAACCATTCATCCACATAGATGTTTCTTTCTTTGTTGACAATTCTTGTGATTCATTTCATAGCTTCTGTACTTTTTGATCTAATCCTGCATAAGAAATTTGAAGGGAACTACCGGTATAAGTTCCCACAATATGACTGATTCGAGAAAGTGCTAGCGAGCGAGAAGGGAAATTTGGCTGCTCAACCACTAGACCTTCTACGAAAAACCGATATTTCTTAATCGAATGATTTTCCACGACCTTTCATAACATCTGTACCTTTCTATCTAATGGTGCTTGATAGAATCAATGCAAGGTGCAGATATAAGTTCCCACGTTATAATAGTTTTGATACATTGTTATCGAGTGGGAAGGGAAGTTTTTTGGCTGCTCGACCATTAGATCATTTGTGTGAAACCAATATTTCTTTCTTTACCAAACGATTTTCTCGACCTGTCATGACTAAGGTACCTTTCAATGCAATACTGTTTAAGAAAGTCAGAGAGAATATTAGAATAATTTCCCACATTATATTTGAATCAACAAATTGTTTGTTTGTGGTAAGTGAAGTTTTCTGACTGCGCATTGAAAAACCAGAATTTCTTTCTTTATCGAATCGTTTTCTCTGACCCGTCATAACATCTGTACCTTACTTTTTGATCATGCTCAAGAAAATCTGAGGAAAATACCAGTGTAATTTCCAACATTAGATTGTATTCGACAAATTGTTGGCGAACAAGAACGGAAGTTTTTTGGCTGCTCTCAACAATCAGATCATTTATGAGAAACCGATATTTATTTCATTGTTGAGTGATTTTCTTCAACCTGTAATAACTTTTGTATTTTTCCATCAAATCATGCTTAATAAAATTGAAGGAAAAATACCAGTATACTTAGCCACATTACTTAAGATTCGAGAAATTGTTAGCGGGTGAGAACAAATCTTTTACCTGTTTGAAGACCATTCATGAAAAACCACTATTTTTGTTCATTGTGAAATGATTTCATCTGTTCTGTCATAACTTGTGTCTCTCTATCTAATCATGATTAAGAAAATGAGAAATAAAAACGGTTTATGCCTCCACGTTATATTAGATTTTGGCTTTTAGTTATGCCATCGATCAGTAGTGGTGATTAAGCTATGATGATGAACAGAGTCTTCACGTAGGCGAGGGAGGTCTGATTCGACAACAAAAGCTCAGGATTCCGGTCTTCTAGATGACAAATGGGTAAGATTTATAGTTCTGTTTTAACTGTTTGTCATAACATTTAATTGTTATTGAACACAACTAATTGTTACCTTAATTTGCTTCAGGTAACTCATGAATCTAGATGTTCCCTTAGCAAGAACAGCTGCGAGGTGTCAATGAAGATGCTAATCGAAGATGAAATGATGAGAGAACATAAGATTTGGAAAAGATCACCCAATGTCGTCGCCAAGTTAATGGGATTGGACGCCTCTCCTGATCGGGTATTCGATACCATTTCGCAAACAATCCAAGGAAAGTCGCATAGCTTTGGCAGAGCTACGAGGAGTCACCGGAGAAAGGAGAATATCTACAATGAGACAATGCTCAGACGTGATGTTCAGCCACTTGGTAACTATATCAGTGTGTTAAGGACAGGTCGGATCATGAACGGGCAACAGTACGATGAGTATTCTCGTGATGCGATGATGGCCCTTGTCAGGCAGAAGTTCCTGGAAGCCAAGCATGTGGCCACTGACCATCAGCTGGTTCGATCGGAGAAGTTTCAGGATTTTTCAGAGGCTGTGAGCTCGAACAGGGATCTGTTTCACGCATATCTCGAACAACGAGATCCCCTGTTTCCATGTCATCTGCATAAAGCACGAAGACGGTCTCTTCTTACTCGTGACAAGTGCGTCACTGTGCTGAAACCATCGAAGAAGGCGAAGGATTTTTGTTGCTCAACAAACCGATCTCTTTGTGCTCATGATTTTGTTCACCAGAAGCCAATTCAGCCTACGAGGATAGTTGTCTTGAAGCCCAGCTCCCGAAAGCCCATTGAAACAGGGGATCGATTGCCATCAATCAGGACTCAAGGATCACGAAAAGATAGCGGATGGGATGAGGCATTGCCATCGCCCATATTGTCGAATGGATATGTTGGGGATGGAAGCACCATGTACTTGTCAGGGGAGGAGCGCACAGACGAATCGGATTTCATTACTCCGATGTCGCGCCATTCATGGGATTGCACTGATAGAATCGACAGCACTTGTTCATCGTCCTCGAAGAGAGGATCCCATTCACCGGAATCTCCAGTGATTAGAGAAGCAAAGAAGAGGCTCTCGCGGAGGTTGGTAAGGGCGAATTCGAACTTAACGAATCAAGAGCAAGAACAAGCTCGGGCCACTCAGAGGAGCACTCTTGGAGAGGTGCTTGCAATATCAGATACAAGAAGAAAAGTGGAAATGCGTGTTTCGACAAGGAAGTCCTGCAGTGGAGAATCCGACTTGAGTGCCTCCTCATTCTTCCATGTTGAGAATGAAGTCGGGAGCCTACAGAGGTCGAGATCCGTTCCATCCTTTTTATCTGTGTACGAGAATGGGATGTTGGAGTCTGAAGCTCCCAGCTCGCCCGCTGCTAAAAGTACTCTCAAGGGAAAGATCTCGAGCTTCTTCTCACGACAAGGCCAGAAATCCGGAGGAGAGAAATCACCTCGTTCTTCCTCGGGACGATCCGATCGAAATCCGTCTGGAAGCAATGCATGTCATGGCGCTTCTGAAGGATTTTCATCACTTAACACTGAGGAAAGAGCACAGAACTCCGGTTACTTCTTTGCTGAGGTTTGTATTTTTTTGTTCTTTATGTGATTTTGCTTTCATTATTATCGGTTGTTCACATTCTGATATCTGTATAATCTGTTCTTCGATTTTGATCGAAGAAGTCGGAGAATGGTATCGACAACTTGCATCAGCCAAGTCCAGTATCTACTCTAGATGCTCCATTCGCTGACAGTGATCGCTGCAATGTTTTCCAACATCATGAAGGAGAATGTCGTCGTAATATATTTCAACTGTGGTTCTCTGAACTTTTTTATTCCCTTGTTCATATTAGTTCTTGGGATTTATAATGTTTCCTTCTTTGCAGGAGGGATCTCTCGGTCTACGCCGATCGAATCTGTGGCACGGACTCTTTCTCTCGACTCATTGAGAGCAAAATCGAAACCTACGAAGCATCTAGGCGAGCTCTTGAAGGCAGATGTAGAGGAACATGAACGGGTAATGTTCATCCAGTTGCTGCTATCGTCCATCTTCGTCACAGACGACAAGACTCCAGCATTGCACAATTGGCACTCGGTAGAAAGCCCGCTGAACCGCTCAACACTGGAGAAATTCTTCGAATGCGAGAAGGAGGTGGGAAGATGCCGCGAGAAGAGGTCGAACCACATGTTGCTGTTCGACTGCATCAATGCGGTTTTATTAGAGACTGCCTGTGCTTCAACTGCCACCCCACTGACGGATGAAGTCCTGCATTGCGTCCGGGAGTGGTTCTCGAAGGGCAGGAGCTCCCTGTCGAGCTCTCCCGAGAATGTCAGCCAGATGGTGGACAGGATTTTGAGGAAGGAGTTGGGTGGGACGATGTGGATGGAGTCTGCCTTGTCGGAGACGGCGGAACTGAAAGGCGAGATCGAGTGGCAGGTAATGCAGGAGTTGCTGGGGGAAGTATTGGATGATTTCATCACCTTGTCGCCGCGATGCCGATGACAATGTTATTTCATATATATTTGGTGGTTGTAAATTGAATAAGAAAAAAGAAAGAGTAACATTCTGTTCTTCTTCTTCTTTTTGTATGTTAACTGTATGAATGGACGGATAAAAAAAGAAGAAAAAGGATTAACAGGTTAATGGTATCTCGTTGTGTTTGTTATTCTCTGTTCGATATAAGTGATGGTTATTTATTTATTTATGGTGAGAGAGGTCAATGATGGAGGGATGGTGAGCGATAGTAAGGGAAACCTTATCCATAATCTTGATCCTGCACCAAAATATTGATCGTCTATGGAAGGATAAGAAATTAAAGTAATAAGAAGAGGTATCCTTCCTTATTCCTAAAAAGAACACACCCTCCTTATTCCTAAAGTTAGCAAGTCAAAAAAGTGAGAATAAGCATGGTACTTTAATGAATTTTTACCCACAGTCCTTCCACTATTTTAATAACATTGGTCCTAACTATTTTACAATTACATTTGTACCCTTGTGTTCATACAAAATTCATAGCTTTGCTATTTCATCTGTAATATAGGTAGAGATGAACATCAGGCCAGGCCCCTTTGGCTCCAAGGTGACTTGATCCAAGGCTTAATAAAGTCAATGGGTCGTGGACTGGGCTGAGGGCTATTTTTTTCTTTTTCTCAGCTCACAACTCCGCCTGATTTATATGGGCTTGGGTTTGGGTCAAGTTGGCCCATTAATTTTTTTTTGTTGGGAGCATGGAGAAGGGAAATGGATGATTGAAGGTATATGCTATATTGATGGAATAATGAGGATGAATGGATATGTGAGCATTATTGATAAATGAAGCATTAATTCAAAACCAACAATTTACAAATAAAATAGAGTATATTACACATTATACACATAGTAGGAACAATGAGAGAAGTGATAATTGAGGCTGGACGGTGGGCTAATCGATTTGGGACGATGTCGGCCCAAGCCCGACCCATTTCTTTAATGGATCAAAATTTCAGTTCAAGCCTGCCCATCAGATATATTGGGGCAGGCTTGTGGGACGGGTTGGTGAATTGGGTCGGGTCGGTCCAACCTAATGCTCATCCCTAAATATATGGGCACAATTGTAATGTAAAAAGGCATTACTATAAACTGGAATATAAGGGCACAATTAGAATTATAAAAAGTTAGGGATATGAATATTATATTAAAAAACCCTGAATGCCACAACAGTAAAAATCTCAAGGTTTTAAGTGAAGATCTGATAATTAACTACGTTTATTTAGAATGTGTCCAAAACCCTAAAATCTCATCATTACTAATTCCATAGATCCATCAGTTGCATCCATTTACCTCGAGATAAAGTTTTAAGGATGAGTAATAATAGGTTTGGAGAACCTAAAGGAAGTGAATTCCCAATCCTAATAAGATTTGAGTTATAGTCTACCTGAATAAGGGTATAGATCTTCTATTAATGTTGTATATAGAGAAGTTAGCATTATTACCACCACTACAAAAGAGAAGACAACAAGAGACACGATAGAGAGACAGAGAGAGAGAGAGAGAGAATTGATCTCATTCTTCTTCTTAGTGAGTTCCAGAAGGTGGCCGACTCTTCTTATGGATGCTATTGAGTATGTGAAAGATTACGGACTTCCAAAAGATGGGCAACACCATCAGATATAGGGATACTATGCCTCTAAAGTATATGCATATATCAGATGTCTTTGATACATGTGATATCAATGTCATGGGCCTATTTCCAGACAACAAGGGTTTTGAGTACATCTTGCTTGTTGTCGATTATGTCAACCGATGGATGGAGACTATCCCCGCTCAAGCCACCGACAGTTGCACCATCCGTCTATTTCTCAAAGAGAACATAATTTCATGGTTCGAGATTTTGAAGATTCTCATATCAGATAGGAGAAGCCATTTTTTCAACAAGGAAATTAAGAAGCTCATCAATGAGTACGTCATTGAACATCATGTCACATCTCCTTACCACATCCAGACTAATAGCTTGGTTGAATGTTCAAACAGAGAGATCAAGACAATTTTACAGAAACTTGTGTGTCCTGGTAGGAAGAACTGATCACAATTGCTCGACTCAATTCCGTAGGCTTATCGTACTACGTACAAGTCACCCTTGGTATATCTCCCAGTCAGTTGGTGTATGGCAAGCTATGCCACTTGTCCGTAGAACTCATTCATAAATTACTGTGGGTAGTCAGTGTATGCAATTTAGATAAAGAGAAATTGGCAAGAATCGAAAGATATACCTGAACGAATTATTGGAATTTTGAGACTATGCATACGACTACAACCTTATATAGAAAGATAAAGTCAAGAGATGACATGACAAGCATATCATAGGAAAGACTTTCAAACCAAATTCGAAAGTGTAGTTTTTTTATGCAAAGTTGAAGTTGTTTTCAGGAAAGCTGAAGAGCAAATGGTTAGGGCAATTTATTGTGAGAAATGCGCATGATAATGGCAGTGTCATCATATCCAAATTGACATCTGACGCACAACATGTGTAGCCAATGGATATTTTCCGAAGCCGTACATAGAGCACATCACATTCTTGTCCGTTGTACATTCAATGGATGTGGTATTTCAAGATGAGCTCACAGAAACAAATGGATCCAACACTTGAGCTACAAAAAAATTTCTTTTTTTCTTATTTTCATTTCTTGCATTCTTTCATTATTTCGTTCATCCCATTCATATGTTCTATACTTAGGATATACTTCATCCTAATTATAGGGATAATGGGTGTATTCAGGTTATTCTTCAGGTATTCTCTTTCTTATCTCTCAACTTGTTGATAATTCTTTTTATACTTAGGGATATTTCACCCTAAGTATAGGAGGGACAATCCGAGTCATTGATTATTTTGTATATCCTCATCCTCGATCATCCCCACTTAGTGTATAGTCTGTTATACTTAGGATTAGTTAACCCTAAGTATAGTGGGTGATCAACTTTTTATTTCTTGAGTCGTTGTAGTTTAGATTTTTTTTATACTTAGCAAGAGTTATGTCTTCCTTTATGCTCTTTGATTTATATGACATAGTTCGAGCTAAGTTTAGGTGGGTTATATATATGTATATATACGTTAGCCATAACTTGTGCTTTCATATTTTTCAATAAAATATGGCTAATATATTATATTTGGTAAGGTTATACAATTAATCAACTATAAATAATACACTCTTATCAAAACGTAGAAAATTTTTGAAAAATTCTTTGAATAATGGTTTGAACTATTTTGCAAAATGATTTGGAAAATGATTGTAAAATATTATAGAAAAATCTTTTGAAAACCTTCGAAAAATCTTCGTAAAATATTTTCAAACCATTTGAAAAATAATATCTTTGTAGAATATTTGTAAAAGTATGTAAAAAATATTTGTAAAAATACTATGAAAATTTCTTCGTAATTTTTTTTTGCAAAATAAGTTTACAAAATTTTTAACACATGTATGCAAAAGTAAATTCAAATTATTACTGGAAAATGACTCCACGATACTGTATAACTACTCGTCAGGGAGCTTCCAGTACAGTCAAGAGGCGATTTCTCGACTGGAGCCCATCCTCCCCTCTACTGGAAAATGACTCAAAGAGACTCCTGGCGACTTTCCTGGAGTTAGACTTCAAATGGTCTCTGTCTGGCTTCGCCTGATGTCTCGGATGCTTCAGGGCGCATGTAGGAGTCGGCCCTTTCATCTGTGAGGTCGATCCCAGATAAGTTGCTAACGGCAAAAGTGAGTGAGCGCTAGACCGGGGGAAGATCTTAGATATTGGGGGGCAGGATGAGCTAATTATATATGAAAGCTGGGTTCTAGAATATGCTAGCCTCTAGTAGTGGGCCAGGAGTCTTCCTGAAGCCGCTGGTAGCGTTTCTTCACTACTTCTCCTGAAGCCCCGATTCTTCACTACTTCTATTTACGTCATTCGTGGAAAACCGAAAAGGGGGGATCCTGGCCTTTCTCCTCCTACGATCAACGAGCTATTTCCCCCGGGCAGATTTGCCTATTCATCATGCGGAGGTCTTTCTACTTATAGTTCTAGCGAAAGCCCAATCTGCGAGAGTCTTTTGAGAACTACGTAAATAATATTTTTGCAAGAATCCTTCAAGTAAAATATGTGCACATGTATAAAAATTCTTTATCAATATGTATAAATTTCCCTTGGAATTTTGTAAATATCACTAATTCACTAACTCTTTTTATTTTTCAAAAATTTCATAAAATTTTGCAAAATTTCAAAAAATCCTAAAATTTTGAAAAATATTTTCAAAACTCCATAAAAACTTGCAAAACTTTTTGATAAATCCCATAAAAAGATCAAAATCCGATAATTATTTCACAAAAATGCATGTAAATTCCATTAGTCCACATGAAATAACATTCACATATTAACCTGTAAATATTGTATAAATAATTGTATTTGAATCCAAAATAAAATAATATATGGAGAAAATAAAAACAAAAGAAAAATCAAAGTATTTACTAACCCTAAAGCCCGAGACCTGGTCGATATTGACGTGCTCGACAATGAATAAAGTAGGAGGAGATAAGTCCTGACATTGTATATAAAAACCCTAATATATACTTTTCAAATAAGCCATTTTTACTTTATTTTATTTTGTATCTTATACACCTCAAATAAGATACACCTCAAATAAGAAATGATCAATATAAAACCTATATAAAATACATAGAATAATACAAAAATAATTGTACAAAGAATAATACACTATGCAACTGGAACACACAATTGAAGAAGCTGCAAATCAAATTCCATAGATCAATATCTTCTCCATATGAATTCAAAATTCACTGCACTCACCTACATGTTATCTAAATTGAATTGTTTATCTAATAAAGGTAGTTTCATTAATAATGAAGTTAAGATACATAAGCTGGCTTTCTAGGATCCCATTGTACGGTGTATCTACATATTTTATTCATATATTTTATTCTTTATATTTTTACTCTTCCTATATTTTAAATAATTGTATATATTATTTGAAATATACTAAAAATATAGACACAAAATAAGTCCAATAAAAATATACTAAAATAAACTGTACATTAAAACCCTAAACCTTAAACCCATACATGGCATCTTCTAACCGTTGGCCTTTTTGGCTTTTCTCGAGGTGTAATTTTGAAATTATGGTTGTTGGGATTTCTAAGTCTTATAAGGGGAGGATTCTGATTGTAGTTCTCAATGCAACCATGGAATCACCACTCATTTGCGAGAAGAGAATCAAAAGAAGATACAAGGATCTGGGCCTTGATTGAGGAGAAACCTTTATTAGATTCCAATATCCTCCTCCAGCAGGTGGGCGTGAAGTGGCCTTCTTTCGTCTCTGACTCGGGATGGAATTTGGATGCAACAATCAAACAAGTTCATCTTTGGATCCCTCTTGGGTGTTCCAAACACTCACTATATTTCTCACACATAAATACTTACATGTATTTTCTATAATGGCTGTTGGGATCTAAGAAGTTCATCTGGAACATAAAAAAACCTCTTTAATATCTAGTCTCATTGGATGAACTGAATCATTCGAATTCGATTAGGATTCGTTCGATAAAAATTCGAGAAAAGTTCGATTCGAAACCAAATGAATTGAATTTGAATTTAACTTATGGATTCGATTCCCAAATGAATCGAATTTGAATTAACCTGAATTCGTTCGATAATAATTCGATTCGATTCGGTATGTAAATGCATATATATATGTGTATACATGTGTCCATGTATTTATATATACACACATACTCCATACATATACATGCATATACTACATACATATATATATACCTATATGTAATAATCACTCTGGGTTGATTATGATCTTTTCTGAATATTTTCATATAAGGAATTATAACGTAATTATGTTTAAACGTTGACATGTGTGATGCAAGTAAATAAACACAGAAAAGAATATATGAATATGTATTAAAAAATTTACTACATTTAATTTTCATTTAAAGATTTAACATTTGCATTAAATCAATAAACATAACATGTGCAAGCAACTAAAGATACTCTCAAACCAGCTTACTACAATGATTAAGTGGTTAATTTTAAACTTCTAATCATATCTAGGCTTTATTGATATGATTTATCATATGCAACATTCATCGTTATGATTTCCATACTCCTACGATACACTGACATGACTTGTCAAGGCGTGACATTACCCCCCCCTGATGAGATGCAATATCTTTCCTTTCCTCTTTATAACTAAGTTCAAGAGGTTTGACTGCAAAATATGTTATGAGTTAGAGATGTGGATAATTCATGCATCGATTATACAAAGCATCTAAGTCCATGTCTTTACGTCTTATTTTAGCCTAGTGACGGCGGCTTAGGTATGAGTTACTTTGTATAAGTACAATAATCAATCTTAGCATGCTATTCAGAAATTTTGAGATATTAAGTGGATACAAAGCAATTTAAACCATATCTACTTTAATAGGCATATATGTATGTATAATCCTATTAATTAAAGACTAAATATTGAATATAAAAAGAGTAAACAATATTAGTTATAAAATTAAATAGGAAAAAACAAATGTTTAATATTATTATTCTAAATCCTCACCGACTCACCCACACATTTATTTTCATGTTCCAACATTCCTTACACTGCCTTTTTCATTCCCCTTTCATTATCTACCAAAGATCACAAAAATCCATGGTAGATTATGTGGTCTTTCTCCTAGCACGTGAAAATGATGGTTTTGCTACTTCGAGTTCCTCCTTAACATTTGTTATAATTCAAAATTTATCTAGATATATCTCATTTACTTTTTTGTTATTTTGATTTTCTTTGCATGGTAATCTATGATGATTATCATTATCAAGGCGAAATTTATCATCACATGAATAATGTACTAGTTCTTCTCATCATGATGTAAGTTGTTCCTTTGTACATCAAAAATTCATATATTTCATTTTCATGGCTTAGTTTTTTGATATTGAAGATCCTTACGCTTAATGAAGAGGTTTTATCTTTCTACATAATTTTTTACGATTCTCATTAATTCAAGTAATAATATTAATGTCTATCAGCTTTCTATATAAGTTTGATCTTGTCTTGCTTTAACATGCAATGGTAATTATAATGTTTTCAGCTTTTTCGTCAATGATATTCTCTCTCTTTGATATGCTTATATAATTATATTACATGTATGCATTCCTTCATCATAGAAAAAAATATTTAGATTGTAAAGGACACATAATAATTATAAAAATTAGGTGCTTTTTATTTATTATATTATATTGGTTTGATATTTTTCTTGATTTTATATTTTTTCAACTTTTTAGTAATATACTTTTAAAATTGTAATCATACGATAAAATATTATATTATTATTCATAAAATATTATTTAAATAACCTTTAAAACATTAACTTACATTTCAAATTCGAAATAAAATGAATCGAATTTGAATATCTGAAACTCAAAATGAATTGAATCTGAATTTAAGCTAGTAAATTCGTTTGAAATTCGATTCGAGTTCGGATTCGAAACTTTTATAACGAATTGAATCATAATCCGGGTGGATTCGTAGGCATTCGATTAGCAGCCCTAGGCATGGCAAAGGGGGGGGGGTCTTCGATCTGTCGTGGGAGCTTTCCAAGCAGGGCGGCGGGGCAAGCTTCGAAGGCAGGCAAGGCTGCTTGCTATCGGGGGAGCCTTCAGGCAGGGTGGCAGGGGGAGCTTCGAAGGTGAGTCTTCCCGGGGGGGGGTTTGATGAATACCCATTCATCACTCTTTATTCTTATATTTTAGTTACAAAAACCTTTGCAAATACATGTATATTCTTGCAAATACAAATAATTACCAAAGTACATGCATTGTATAAAAGTAAATAATTAGCATGTTTTTGTGCATAAATAAAAGAATAAAGAGACAAAAGAAAAAGAGGGAGATATTTAGAATAAATATTGAGCAACCTAATCCCAAGGGAGGGCTCAGCATTGGGCCTGACCGCATAAAAGCCCAAGTAGAGAGAGATAAGGAAGCTCATGTGTGTAAATACACCTGTAAATATAATAAAAATATTTTCCTCTAAAAATAAAATAAAAATAGGTTTGTATATATTTGTAAATAGGTGTAAATATAAAATCAAAATAAAAATAGAAAAAATAAAAAAGAAAATAAAATTAACCTTCCTTGTACATATTCACCATGCACATAAGATCATGTATCTATTATTTATCTTTATAAATAAATCAATAAAAATCCCATAAAAAGTGTATATATTCTATACTTCAGAATGTAAATAAATAAAATAAAAACCATAAAAACAAAATAAAATAAAAAGAATAAAAATAAAAATCAAAATAAAACATTGTGTATATACCATGTACATACTTGTATATATCTATTTATTTACCCTTGTAAATAAATAATAAAAATAAAATAAAAATACCAAAATATTACAAATTTTATCCTATAAATAAATAAAATATAAAATTGGAATAAAAATGTACATAAATAAATAAATAAAAATCAAAAATCAAAAATCCAATATTGTATATATACCTATATATAATACTATATTGTAAATACCTAATTTTTATTTCAAAAAAATATATAAAATTCACCAAAAACTAATTTAAAATTAAAGAAGCATTTTTCATGTTTTAAGTTTTTCCTAAATCGGTCATTTTCTATTTTAATTTGAATTTCTAAATCATTTCCACGTGGCCACCTCCTATTGGTCCATGGGGGATGTTGACCCCCCGGTCAACTCCCCCCTTTGGACCAAACCCCCGCGGATCTGCACGCCCGACCCGAATTCGCTGAATTTTTGCATCATGACCCGATCGTCAACACCCCAAACCCCAGGTCCTAATTGTTCCTCCTGCATCCGAGATCCTCGCCATCATATCCGCGTTGGGATCCACGCTTCGCGGAACCCTGCCCGACCTCTTCTTCTCGGACCTGAGCTACTATATAGTCTGACCTCCGCCGCGCTTTTCACGCATCTTTGGATCGTTTCACTCCACCCTAGGACCTCCATAGCCACCGTGAGAGTGACAACTTGCGTTTGGCCGTGTCGCAGCGAGGAGGGAGCGACCGGGCCACTGATCCGACGACTTCACGCCGTCGTGCACCGCCCCAACGTGGTGCTCGAGCCTCGGGCACCGACAACCCTTGAGGCTAGGACCTGGAGCTTCCCCAGCTCTTCCCCAGTCGATCTCATCCAGTAGGTAGCCCTCTTTCCTTTCCTACTTCTCTAATTTAGCTTTCGCCCAAATCGCTCCGTCGCCGACGACCTCTGATTCCGACCACCCTCGCCTACATCTCGATCATCGGAATCGCCCACCACCTTCGCCTTTCCCCCGCGCATCTTCTGCACCCATCCATTCACCCCAGTTCGCACAGGAACTGGGTTTCGAGCTTCATCGTCGTCGCTCCGTCGGAGCTCGTTTGCCCTGCCGCACCGTTCACCTTCACCACCGCTAACCGGGTCGAGGCACTTTGCCCTCGACCCAGGAGCTTGTTGTCGTGCTTTGCAGGTCCAAGCAAGTCCATCTGAGGGCTCGTCGTTCTGGAGCAGCAGCTCAACCTCCGCCGGTGTCGCCTAAGCTCTCCGGAGCTTCGTTGCGTCATCGGAGGAGCCCATTGAACGCGGGAGGCCCAGGCGCATCGTCTCCGATCTTCAGCAGCCACCAAGGAGCTCTCCTGTACGCGCACGAGCCCAGCGAAACTCGCCGGCGTCGAGTTCATCGAGCATCGACTGATCCTACATTTTTTTTCTTGATTGATCCGATTGATTTCTCGAGCGACTGAGGTCGTAACGACATTAGTTATATTTTCATCTACCTTAGTTTCTTGATTGATTTCTTGGGTCATCAAAATGGCGTCGTTGCCGGGGAGCACGGCTTAGTAGTCGCATTTAATTTTTCTGCGGTTTTATTTTTCGCGGTTTTCTGTAGATATTTTGTATATATTTTATCTTACATGTTTATATATAACAATCTGGTTTGTGACACTCTGTTTGCTTTCTTGCGAGGGCCCGAGGACTGAGGCAGCTTTCTTCAGAAGCCGAGCAACCGCAGGAGCCGAAGGCGGCTCTCTTCTCTACAGAGCCGCAGGAGGATGCGAGGAACGAGCAGGAGTGCGGGAGTCGCAAAATAGCCGCGGATTAGATTAGCCGTAACTTACATTTTATTTCCTGCAGTACTTGAACTATTATTGTAATAAAACAGGGACAGGACACTCACTTAGACTTTTGAGACTCTCAGGGTCTGTTTCGCCGAGCACTGGTGTGCTCGGAGGACCCCTCGGTTTTACGCGGCTTTTTTCGCGGTTTTGTTTCCTTTACTGCATTTTCCGGTTTCTCGCGGATTTTCGAGCCCCTAGCTATAGGATTTTCTGCTTGACTGTGACATAATAGTTAGGATCCAAATACCCTAATATATCTGCATGTACCTATAGATCGGTAATTGGACCAAAAATAAAAAGATAATAAAATAGTTGATTCACTACCTTCGAGCCTACGCGTCGCGATCCCACCTCGTCAAGCGCTGCTCCTGAACTCGACCTGTCGAGAAGAGGAGGGGTGGGTCTAGATCGGACTCTCTGGATTGGAGGCTGGTGGTCAGCTAGCTATTCTTTCGAGTAACACTGCTGTTTAGGGACTCGGTTTTCCGCCTGCACCATTTAGGTAGTTTAGTTTCTATCTTTCAATTTTGCGCGGATCATCTTGCATGTAGACTGCTGGAGTCAGTTACGCATTTCTTACTCTGCATGCATCATTGATTTTTCGTGCATCGGCATTTTCGTCTTCTCCCCCCTATTTTGGACTTAATAATCAGGAGAACCGAAAAGTTCGTTAGGCGATTTGTTTGATTACTGAAAAATACTTAAAAAAAACAATAAAATTTGGGACTGCTAACACTATCGACCCTAAAAGACACCTCATTGAAAAATTTGTCTGGGGGAGAGCAACCCCCTCATTGTCTGGTTTGCTTGTGCGAGAGAGTGACCCCGCACACTAGGTAAAGCTCTCCGATATTCTTCTCGATTGATTACCGACTATTTCTGTACGAGACAGTCGATTGAGAAAATATCGGGTAACCCAACAGGTCACGTAAACGCTTTGATATCCTGACTGATCACCAAAATAAAATTGACAAGATAATTGACCGAGCCTTTACGGTCTTCCGCTCGTGTTGCGTTGGTGAATCGGGGGTTTGCTTGTGATCATATTTGTTGCCAGATCCCATCCGCATTACTCGTCAGATCATGATGATGGGCAGGAGGTCTCTTAGGCAGCCTCTGGCTGCATAGCTTTTTAGCACTCCAGCCCACTCATCTAGGTCGGTTCGTGGGAGCTCAGACCCGCTCTCCGAACTCGAATACGATTCCGCCCTGTTCCCCCTCGACCCCCCTTCTTCTGAGAGTGAGACACCAGTGCCAGAGGAGAGACAGACAGATGATTTATCGGCACCTGAGTTTGGATGTTTTGATTTTGCAGAGACTATGGCCGGCAGTAGTGATGATCACACCAGAGGTCCGCAGCAGGAGCATTTTGTCTTGGACAGGGTGCGATCAACTCCACCCTGATCGTCTCACTAGATTCAGTTCAGCAGCAGTTGAGGGATCAGGGAGCTTTTATGATCGAGATGAGGTGAGAGCTTGAGCAGATGAGAGCCGACCGTGAGAACCGTAACCCAGGGGGAGGACCCGACGATGCGGCAGCCGCCGCAGCAGCAGGAGCAGGACCTCCGAGACCGATGCGGGAAAATCACAACCCCAGATCGACTTTGACGCACCGTTGGGTGGTACTACCAGCGATCGTGGGGGACTTCAAGTTTCCCCGAACACACTTCAGCTTCTACCCCGGTTTCATGGGTTGGCTACTGAGGAGCCCCATCTCCACCTTCAGGAGTTCGAGATGATTTGCAGCATTGTCCACGATCGTCAGTTGGACCAGGATACCATACGTATGATTGCCTTCCCCTTCTCCTTAGCAGACAGAGCAGCCACCTGGATGAAGCAATTGGGGAAGTTCGTCTACACCTGGGAGCAGCTCCGCGTCGAGTACTTGCATAAGTACTATCCACTCGGGCGGACGAACGTCACTAGAGCCCTGATCAACAACTTCTCCATGCTCCCCAACGAGCAGTTCCACGAGGCATGGGAGAGGTTCAGAGAGCTGACTGACAGATGCCCGCACCACGACATTTCCATGCCGAACCTTGTGTAGAGATTTTTCAGCGGGCTGACACAAGAGCTTCAGGGCTTGGTGAACGCTTCTTGTGGCGGGTCTTACTTCACCAAGGATCACGATCAGGTCTGGGCCATCTACGAGGAGATGGCCGAGAACTATATGGTGATGTCCCAGACCCAATTGTACACACAGGGCAGATCCCAGCAGCCACAGACCGTGCAGTACCAGAGGATAGCACGGGTCGACGCCGGTCCATCTAGTTCGTCAGCGGTAGCAGCAACACAGGCAGAGTCCACAGCCGCAGACATGGGGATCATCAGCGAGAAGCTGGACCGGATGGAGATTATAGAGAAGAAGCAGTGCTAGGGCATCACACAGATGGAGCAGATGGCACGGACTCTGAGTGACCAGAAGACACAGCTCATGTGTCTCCAGGAGGCACAGACGGCTTCACAGCCTCGTCTTCAGGCACGAGGCGATCCGAGTAGCAGCAGCAGCAGCTCGTCCCAGCGCTCCAACTCCCACCAGCAGCCTAGACAGGTCCATCTTGTACAGGCGGAGCCGTACCAGCAGACGCAACTCACCTACCAGGCACCACCATCCGCTTACACTCAGATGGTGGTATACCAGCCAGATCAGCCTCTGGCAGTACTCCCGCTAGACCCTTACGATTCAGATCCATTGATGGATGTCAACGGGATTTGGTACGACCGCCCCCAGCCCGGTATCCGACGAGACCATCCCGGATTCTGTTGGGCGGCCGGAGGTGCCCAGCCCCAGCAGCAACCGTCAGCACAGGGTGGTCAGTACAGCCATCAGAGGGATCACCAGCAGGAGCAGCCCCCAGCATATACCCAGCAGCAGCACTCACAGTAGTTTGGTCCTCGTCCCCATCAGCAGGGACAGTCTTGGAGGCGAGATCAGCCTCAGTCGCAGTATCATCCCCAACAGTACCCCTCTCACCCACATCAGCACCAGCAGCAGCAACCTCATCACCAGAGAGGCTACCCGTCAGGTTCTCATGGGCCATCCTATGAGAACCCCGCCTTGGATGATATAGCCCGCCTCCTTACAGATCAGCAGGCTACATTTCGACGGGAGATGGATGAGTTCCGCCAGGAGATGCGGGACATCGTGAGAGGGAACGCCGCCATCCCTGCCTAGATAGAGCCCAATCCGAACAACCTCAAGAGGAAATCTGAGGAGGTAGTTTGTACTGAGTATGCCACTCCGAGTGATACTTTTGGTGATATGTCTGCATATCTTTTTGATACTGACTTTGTCACACTTAGGAGTGATAGGATGCCAGCAGGTGGCGACTCGTCTGAGCGACACACTGAGGATACATCCAGAGCGCCAGGCGAGGAGGAGAGCGGTACTGAGTCCGCTAGAGATAATGACAGTGCTACTGATGCCACCAGGGATGCTGATTCCACCGGCGGTACTAAGGCCGCCGTTTCACCAGTTGGAGGAGGTGGTACTGAGGCTGCCCGTCTACCAGCCGATGGTGGTGCTGATGCCACCAGTTCTTCTGAGATTCCTATTGTTTTTCCTGTTACTGATGTATCTCGAAACACTTTTGTGAATAAAGGAAAGGGTTTATGTTCTTCTGGTCCCACTATGGTGCTTGATGTATGTGTGGATCCGGCCGTCGAGCCGTCCAGACCCTCTCCTAGTCCTTCATTTGAGAGGGACCCTGTGATCCCCTTCCCTAGAGCCCTTCAGATGGGGAAGGGGAAGAAAAATTAAAATCCAAAAAAGAGGCAACAAGAAGAGTTCAGCCAGCAGATGATAGATCGGTTTCACATACAACTGACTCTTCAGGAGGCTTTGCAGCACATCCCTCTTCTTCAGTGTTCCCTTAGAGACAGGACCACAGTCAGGAGGAAGAGGAGGAACCACCATTCAGAGATTCATGTGCTGACGAGAGCCACTTGTTTCGCGATCCAGAACCGTCTGCCGGCCAAGAGGCCAGATTCAGGAGCCCCTTATGTCAGATGCCATATCAGTGAGCAAAGGTTCGACTGTACTCTATTAGACAACGGATCGTCGATCAACCTACTTCCGGCAGCCCTTCTCGACCGCTTCGAGTTGAGCACTCTACGACAGAGCAGGACAGTCCTTCAGTTTGCTGATAGATCTGTCAAGAGGCTGAAGGGGTTGCTTAGAGAAGTTGTCGTCACGATTCAGGGCCTACAATTTCACGTGGACTTCGTAGTGTTGTACATGGAGATCCCTGAGTCAGTGACCGATACCCCCATCATTCTAGGTCGCCCGTTCTTGGCCACAGCCAAGGCAGTGACTGACCATGATAGCGGGAAGGTATACTTTCGCGTCGAGGACGAGAGTGTACAAATAGAGACGGCCGAGGACAGTAGAGCCAGAGACAGAGCATGCTCAGATACTACTTCCGATACAGAGCAGATGACAGATGCTGGGCTAGACATCCACCAGGACCGCGACTTTGTGATCACAGATGATGAGGCAGTATGGGCAGATCCAGATGCATAGGTCATCCTCTCACCTTCAGAGTCCGCTGATGCAGAGACGCCAGCATAGGAGAGCTTGGAGAGCACAATCCTGGTCCAGGATACTTTTAAGGCAGCAGAGCTGGTTCTCGACCGCGAGACTGATTTTTGTGATGATGGTGGTACTGAGGCCACCTTGGATGATACAGATCCCTCGGAGTCAGGTTTTGACTGGGCAGAGTTCGATGATTACATACCAGATCTGACTTCTTCTGAGCCTACAGTCAGGTAGGAGGTAGATGCTGAGCAGAGCAGTGATGTCCATCAGGGAAGCCTTCCCCCGATCCAGTTTGCGAGAGAGAGCTCTCATTTTCCCGAGCAGATTTGGCCGCATACACTCGGATTCTTCAAAAGCCAGATTTGCCAGCACCAGTTTGTCCAGAGCTGAAGCCACTACCTGCGTCGTTGAAGTATAGGTTCCTTGCGGGTGAGCATGAGATGTACCCGGTCATTATCTCCGCCGATTTGACTGGAGAGCAAGAGTCCCGTCTGATGGGGATTCTTGAAAAGAACCGCAAGGCGATAGGATGGAGCATAGAGGATCTCCAGGCGATCAGTCCGGCTCTGTGCTCTCACCACATCTATCTCGAAGATGAGGCAAAGCCGTCGCGTGAGTTCCAGCGGCGGCTGAACCCGAATCTGAGAGAGGTTGTCATGAAGGAAATTTCGAAGTGGTGGAGCGCCGATTTTATCTACCCCATCTCCGACTCCAAGTGGGTCAGTCCGTTACATGTGGTGCCCAAGAAGACGGGCATCACTACAGTGGTTACGGAGTCCGGAGAGGAGATCGCTACACGAGTACCCACTTCTTGGAGAGTCTGCATGGATTACAGACGACTCAATCAGGCCACCAAGAAGGATCATTTCCCCTGCCCTTTATTGATTAGATCATTGAGAGACTGGCAGGGAAGAGCCACTACTGTTTTCTGGATGGGTACTCGGGCTACAACCAGGTGGCCATTGCTCCCGAGGACCAAGACAAGATGACCTTTACTTGTCCCTTCGGCACATACGCCTTCCGGCGCATGCCATTTGGCCTATGCAATGCCCCTGCGACTTTTCAGAGATGCATGCTGTCGATCTTTTCGGACATGGTAGGAGAGTGCTTGGAGGTCTTCATGGATGATTTCTCGATTTACGGCGACGGATTCGACTCCTGTCTTGACTGCCTAGACCGAGTACTTCAACGATGTATAGAGGTTCGCCTGGTATTATCTTGGGAGAAGAGTCACTTCATGGTGACTCAAGGGACAACGCTTGGCCATATCATCTCCAACAGGGGCATGGAGGTTGATCCGGCCAAGGTGGATGTCATTAGCAAACTCGCACCACCGTCCAACTTGCAGAAATTACGATCTTTTTTTGGGAACGTTGGTTTCTACTGGCGATTCATTCGTGATTTCAGTAGAGTTGCCCGACCGTTGACTAATCTGTTGACGAAAGACACCGAGTTCCTTGTCGATGACAAGTATCTTTCGTCGTTTGAGACTCTCAAGAGATGTGTTGTTGAGGCTCCTATTCTTCAGCCGCCTAATTGGTCTCTCCCATTTGAGATCATGATGGATGCCTCCGATTTTGCCGTAGGGGCCGTGCTGGGACAGAGGAGGGATGGAGTCCCATTTGCTATCCACTACGCTAGCCGCACATTAGATTCCACGCAGCGGAACTACACAGTCACAGAGAAGGAGATGCTAGCCGTAGTCTTCGCCCTAGATAAGTTCAGATCATACATTATTGGATCTAGAGTGACCTTGTATACTGATCATACCGCCATCAGGTACCTCATGGCAAAGAAGGATGCCAAGGCCAGACTGACTAGATGGATCCTTCTACTACAGGAGTTTGACATAGAGATTAAGGATAAGCCTGAGTCAAGAATGTGGTGGCGGATCATCTCTCCTGATTAGAGCATCTTGAGGATTCTGACTTGATTGACCCTATTTTGAGACCTTTCCAGATGAGACGATCCTTGCTATCGCCTCACTCCCATGGTACGCCGATATTGTGAACTTTCTTGTTGCTAAGAAAGTTCCACAAGATTGGCCCAGGCAGAAACTTGAGACCTTCCTCGCGAAGGCCAAGTCTTACCATTGGGAGGATCCCATCCTTTACCATGAAGGAGGGGATAGTATCTGGCGTAGGTGCATTCCTCAGGAGGAGCATCACAGCGTCCTCACTTACTACCACTTCAAGGACTCTGATGAGTTCTTGAAGAGATGTACTGAATGTCAGAGGATGGGCACTTGTGGACAGCGTGATATGATGTCGATGCAGCCCATACACTTCTGTGAGGTTTTTGACGCATGGGGCATCGATTTCATGGGTCCATTCCATAAGAGTCAGGGATTTGAGTACATTCTGTTGGTCGTTGATTAGGTGAGTCGTTGGGTTGAGGCCATCCCCGCCCGAACCACTGATGCCAGGACAGTCTGCAGATTTTTGAGGAAGCACATCATTACACGGTTCAGGGTACCTCGAGTATTGATATCTGATGGGGGGTCTCATTTCATCAACGACCAGGTGAAGACCCTTGCTAGCGAGTTCGGTATAGACCATCAAGTTGCCACTCCATACCATCCACAGATGAATGGTCTAGCCGAGGTGTCGAACAGGGAGATCAAGACTATATTGCATAAAGTCGTCCGCCCTGACTGAAAGGATTGGTCACAGCTTTTGGACTCAATCTTGTGGGCATATAGGACGTCTTTCAAGACACCTTTGGGCACATCTCCCTTTCGCCTCGTATATGGCAAGCCGTGCCATTTACCTGTTGAGTTGAGACATAGGTTACTTTGGGCAGTTACAGATATTCTTTTGGATCCAGATAGTGTAGGAGACCAGAGGAGGGCAGAGCTAGCAGCCCTAGAGGAGCTTCGTGATACCGCCTTCTCAAACAGCCTACAGTACAAGGAGAGAGTGAAGGAGTGGCATGATTCTCATATCAGCCACAAGCATTTTGAGCCTGGACAGAGAGTATGGTTGTTTGATGCTAGGCTTCGTCTATTTCCAGGGAAGCTACAAAGAAAATGGAAGGGACCTTATCTTGTGAGAAAGGTAAACGACAACGGGAGCATTGATATATCTGAGTTGTCTTCTGAGAGTACCTTCTGAGTGAACGGCCAGCGGCTCAAGCCATTTCTAGATCATGAGCCACGGGTCGTTGATGTTGCCCCTATTCACTTTGCGTGAGATGTGGTCTCTTGACTCACATCTATTGCATCTCACGCCTGATTATCACTGTTCTTCCGACCTGTATAGATCCAGTTGCCCATATCATTCTCTTCTTTAGTCCCACATCCCTTTTCTCATCTTATGATTATGCTATACTTAGGGTGTACTTTACTCTAAGTATAGGGGGTATGTAGGACCTTCGGGTATTCATTTGATTCTTTCTACCCTTATTTTGCTGCCTATACTTAGGGATATTTTACCCTAAGTATGGGGGGGTAGACTCGGTACATCCTTCACTCGGATTTCCCTTCATGCACAGCTTGCTATACTTAGGATTACTCGATCCTAAGTATAGGGGGAAAACACCGAGTTCTCCTCATTCTATTCTTTCATTCATCTCTGTATCTAGCCATTCCTTTTCACTCCCCTATACTAAGCACGAGTTATGTCTTCTTCATCGCTCTTGATCACTCTGAGGACATCGTTCGAGCTAAGTATAGGGGGTGTATATATTTCATATATACTTTAGCCATAACTCGTACTTTGTGTGAGTGTGTGAATAAATAAAAATGGCTACAAACCCATAAAAAATAAAATTTTTTCCTTGTATACAAAATTCATTTTGCACATACCTATTTATTTATACAAATTATTTTTGTACAAATGATTGTAAAATGATTTGTGTAAAGGATTTGTACATATTTTTCATATCAAAATTATGTATATAGTACAAAATTTTTCCAAAATGTTTTGAAAACAAAAAGTTTGCAAAAACCTTGTAAATGTTTGTAAATATTTTTGCAAAACTTGCATTCATGCATACATCCATGTTTTCAAACATTTTTCAAAAATTTTTGCACGATTGTAAATATTTGTAAATTGCATTTTTGTAAATAACATTTTTGTAAATATTTCTATAATTTTCCTGGATTCTAGTTGACATTTAAACTAGCCTGGGATCAAATTGGGAAATGGAGCTTGATTAAGATCTCAATCCACCTAGTTCTAAGAGGAACCTTATAGGGCTTAGGGTTAAGGCTTTTCAGGTCCATTGGGACTTAATTCTTTGAGTCCACTAGGCTATGAGCATATGTCATCTTGATGAGCCTAAGTAAAGCACTTAACAACACACGCATGACTCTTAGAGACAATGGCTTGACTTGCACCAGCACTTTACACATAGCTCTCCACGGATGAGGTGGTGAGGAGGTAGTTTCCATTGGCTTGGTGTAGCATATGAGGGTAGTACTTCTAGGCGGAACCTCTCTTCTTCTTCTAGTGAAGGAAGTGCGTCTCAACTTGGTCTGGTGATGATGAAGTCTAAAGACAGAAGTTGTGGGTTGCAATAAAGCTTCAAAAGAGGGATAGTCTACTGGCTCAAGAGGAAAAACTCCTTGTATATATGCTGCACCATGTAGATATGTTGTACAGTTGCACATGAAAAAAATGTGTGCAAAAATAAAAGAACTCCAAAAAAGTGGTGGGTCCGATTGAAAATTTAATAATCCCACCGGAGTATGTATATAGTGCAAATAAGCAAAAGCTTATGGTATACATGTTACATATCATGAAGCTTGCAGTGGGAGACTCAGCTACACTGGTTAGAGCTCCCAAGGATACATGGCTACACTGGCCATGGTCCATTCTTCATCTTCTTCCCCCTCTTCTTGAGCCGGTTGCACTTGAACTTAGAAGGGAATACCCTGCTTCTCGAGGAAAGAGTTGCTAGACCGAGGCATTAGAGTTACCAGGTTGGGGGAGGTTGTTTCTTTGTTACTTCTGAGGTGGGGAGCTACATATCACTTACACCGCATGGAAAGATTGATGGTCATTAGAGTTTGTGTATGTAGACTTGTTCTGATCTGGTTTATTGAGGAGTCTTGCCCATAGATTGGTGGAACTTAGAGGCTGTTGAGTTTTAAGCTTAAGTTCAAATAAGGTTCCGACACATTAATAATCCAAAGATCTGATCGAGCTCCATATTTCAATTTAATGAAGGAAAGTTTAATAATCAGCCTTAATCCATGTATATTCTCCTCTTTTTCTTTTTCTTTCTCTTTGTCACTTCTTTTTCAAATAAGTGTTTGCTAAGGGACTATAAAGTTAAGTATAGGGGGTGATGAATACCCATTCATCACTCTTTATTCTTATATTTTAGCTACAAAAACCTTTGTAAATACATGTATATTCTTGTAAATACAAATAATTACCAAAGTGCATGCATTTTATAAAAGTAAATAATTAGCATGTTTTTGTGCATAAATAAAAGAATAAAGAGACAAAAGAAAAAGAGGGAGATATTTAGAATAAATATTGAGCAACCTAATCCCAAGGGAGGGCTCAGCATTGGGCCTGACCGCATAAAAGCCCAAGTAGAGGGAGATAAGGAAGCTCATGTGTGAAAATACACCTGTAAATATAATAAAAATATTTTCCTCTAAAAATAAAATAAAAATAGGGTTGTATATATTTTTAAGTAGGTGTAAATACAAAATCAAAACAAAAATAGAAAAAATTAAAAAGAAAACAAAATTAACCTTCCTTGTACATATTCACCACGCACATAAGATCATGTATCTATTTATTTATCTTTATAAATAAATCAATAAAAACCCCATAAAAATTGTATATATTCTATACTTTAGAATGTAAATAAATAAAATAAAAACCATAAAAACAAAATAAAATAAAAAGAATAAAAATAAAAATCAAAATAAAACATTGTGTATATACCATGTACATACTTGTATATATCTATTTATTTACCCTTGTAAATAAATAATAAAAATAAAATAAAAATACTAAAATATTACAAATTTTATCCTATAAATAAATAAAATATAAAATTGGAATAAAAATGTACATAAATAAATAAATAAAAATCAAAAATCAAAATCCAATATTATATATATACCTATATATAATACTATATTGTAAATACCTAATTTTTATTTCAAAAAAATGAATAAAATTCACCAAAAATTAATTTAAAACAAAAGAAGCATTTTTCATGTTTTAAGTTTTTCCTAAATCGACCATTTTCTATTTTAATTTGAATTTCTAAATCATTTCCACGTGGCCATCTCCTATTGGTCTACGGGGGATGTTGACCCCCCGGTCAACTCCCCCCTTTGGACCAAACCCCCACGGATCTGCACGCCCAACCCGACTTCGCTGAATTTTGTGTCATGACCCGATCGTCAACACCCCAAACCACAGGTCCTAATTGATCCTCCTGCATCCGAGATCCTCGCCATCGTATCTGCATTGGGATCCGCGCTTCGCAGAACCCCGCCCGACCTCTTCTTCTCGGACCTGAGCTACTATATAGACCGAGCTCCGCCGCGCTTTTCACACATCTTGGAATCGTTTCGCTCCACCCTAGGACTCCATAGCCCCCGCGAGAGTGACAGCTTGCGTTTCGGCCGTGTCGCAGCAAGGAGGGAGTGACCAGACCACTGATCTGGCGACTTCATGCCGTCGTGCGTCGCCCCGACGTGGTGCTCAAACTTCAGGCACCGACGGCCCTCGAGGCTAGGACCTGGAGCTTCCTCGGCTCTTCCCTAGTCGATCTCATCCAGTAGGTAGCCCTCTTTCCTTTCCTATTTCTCTAATTTAGCTTTTCGCCCAAATCGCTCCGTCACCGACGACCTCTGATTCCGACCACCCTCGCCTACATCTCGATCATCGGAATCGCCCATCACCTTCGCCTTTCCCCCGCGCATCTTCTTCACCCATCCATTCACCCCAGTTCGCACAGGAACTGGGTATCGAGCTTCATCGTCGTCGCTCCGCCGGAGCTCGTTCGCCCCGCCGCACCGTTCACCTTCACCACCGCTAACCGGGTCGAGGCACTTTGCCCTCGATCCAGGATCTTGTTGCCGTGCTTTGCAGGTCCAAGCGAGTCCATCTGAGGGCTCGTCATTCTGGAGCAGCAGCTCAACCTCCGCCGGTGTTGCTTGAGCTCTCCGGAGCTCCGTTGTGACATCGGAGGAGCCCATTAAACGCGGGAGGCCCTGGCGCATCATCTCCGATCTAGCAACCTCCGAGGAGCTCTCCTGTACGCGCACGAGCCCGGCGAAACTCGCCAGCGTCGAGTTGATCGAGCATCCTCCCCGACCGTATGATTGCCCTCCAGCTCCAGATCATGTGCGGACCATCCGATCAGAGCTAAGAGGAGGCCCAGCAGCCACCGTCGGAACTACACGTGGTCTCCTCTCAGCCCTCCATCCAGCGAAGGGAACCCAACACCTCTCGACCGTTGATCAGACACCTGGCGCGTCCCCAGCCATTGGATTAGCGCCGAGGAGTCATTTGCTTAGCCGCGCCCCTTCTCCACCATCAGATCTCCACGTGGCATGCATCCGACCATCGGCATTAAATAAAGGGTAATTTACCCTTAGGCCCTCATCTTTTTAGTGTTAATATTTAGTCCTGTAAATATCAAGTTTAGTTGTTTTTATTCTGGATATTTTGCACTTAGGACCTGATGCTTGTTTTATTTGCATTTATACCCCTGTCTATGTGGAACACGTGCATCGTCACGTGACTTTCTGGGATATTTGCATTATTTGGGCTGTAGTTATGATATGTTATTGAATGAGAAATCTTTCTTGATATTTGCACTTATACCCTTGTGTGTTGTTTTATTTGACATGTGCTGAATATTCTGGGCTATTTGCGACTTCTTCCCTAGACTTTTAGCACGTGTTGCTACTAAGTCCTCGGAAGTAAGTTGTCTTACATTTTGGTCCTTCTGTGCCTAGAACACATGCAGCGCACGTGGGATTTTGGAGAATTTGCATGAGGACCCCCCCTATTTCTTTTATTTGTTACATTTCAGCCCCTGGAAACATGTTTTCTTGCATTTAGGTCCCTGTGTGTTGTGCCCTTGTGTTTGATTTTAATAAAATAGCAAAACTACTCCAAATATGATGAAAATTGGATACATGGCTCCTGCCATGGTGTAAAATTTTCTCTAATTTTTGGAGATATTTCTGAGCATTTTTAGTATTTATAAAAATTCAAAAACAGCTATTTTTCTTATTGTCCAGTTTTAAAAATCACAAAAAAATATTAACACACCTTTAAAAATTACAAAAAAATAGATATTGTTAGTCTTGCTATGCTTGATATTCTGACCAATTTTGGTCATTTTTAGACTTATAAAAACTTTAAAAATTACAAAACCCTTGAAACTCCATAAAAATTCTAGTAAGTAATTGAAAAATCCAAAAATAATAACTCCAGTGCCTAATTTTCCCTTGTATTTCCTACTTTACAGGAAAATTACCTTCAGGTTTTATTAGGGCCATTTTGCATTTTAATTTGGCCCTTGAATCCTGACTGGACAGCAGCACCCTTTTCTCTTCTTGTTTCATTTTTTTAAAATTCCATAAAAATTAGAAAAACTCCAAAATTAACCAAAAACATAAAAAATATAAAAAAACATAAAAACATTCTTGTTTGAATTTTTAGATGTATTTTGAGTAGTTAAATAATTTGTCCAAGTTGCTTGTTTATTTGTTTTCTTATTTTCTTAATTAGTTTAAAAATCCAAAAAAATATAAAAATATTAAAAATCCACCAAAAATATTTGTCTTTTATTTTTTCATTATTTCTGACTACTTCATAGGCTGCAAGGCCATCACGTGCTCCCTGAGTCCGACCTTGGTCGCTATACCAGGCTAATCCAATAGCCAGTGCCACTGAGCTTCTTTGATTTTTACATTGTTTTGGTGGTCTGATCCATCTTTTTACTGATTGACTGAATTGTCTCCGAGATTTGGGTCGCAACGACCCTTAATCATTTTATTCACCCGAGTCTCGTTGATTTTTCGGTCGAACAGGTTTCCAGGCAGGGTGGCGGGGGGAGCTTTGAAGGCGAGCCTTCCGGGGGACATGTGGGCTTCCAGGGGCGGACGGGGGGTTTCTAGGCAGGGCGGTGGAGGGAGCTTCGAAGGCAAACCTTCCTAGAGGGGAGGAGGGAGGCTTCGAAGGCGCAAATTCCAGGAGGAGGGAATACCTTCCAATGGAGCAGGACGAGGGCTTCCAATGGAAGGGGGCTCGTCTTCCAAGAGGAGGTGGGAGCTTCCAGTGGCGGAGGGTAGGCTTTGACGGTGAGCCTTCCTGACAGCAGGGGCGGTTGGGGGGAGGGCTGTGAGTCTGTGAGGTCGCGGCGGAGGTGGTTGATGGATACCGCAGCGGTGGTCGAGCTCATCCTTACGACGACCTTGTGGTGGAGGTCAGGGGGGTGGACATGGGCAGAGCGGAGAGTGGCGGAGGAGCTTCGGGTAGTTGATGAAGCGGTGGAACAAGCTCCTCCATCGTACTCAATTATTTTTAAATATAAAATATTTTGGAGGGTAAAATTGTCCACATCTGACTTTTTTCATCTAAGTTAATGGAGATTCAAAACGGAACTTGCACGGGGTTATGTCATGTAAAAATTAAGCATTACTCGGGGTTTCTCGTATAATTCGTGATTATGCAGGGTTATGAATGTAATTGCAAAGTTACTCAGGGTTATGGGTGTAAGAATCTCAAAAATCAAGACCCTAAACTTCAGCCAAGACCAAGACAAAAACCACCAAGATCCATATGCAACCAAATCCTGTAGTTGCTTCACACCATCCCTTTCTGATAAGCTGAATAAGGATATCAAATTCCCTCCAGAAACATGTAGTCTTCTTTTCATTAGTTTCAATCAGTTGTAAAGACATGGCTTTCATATTTAGCCCATGCTTGCTTTCATCATCCTTCCTCTCCTTGATGAGAGAATGCCTTTTACCAAACAACTCAGTCCACAGAGCCATAAGTTTGTGTTTCAACCTTAAACATTTTGCAGAAACATATCCCCTTGCAAGATATTGTCAAGGTCTGAATCAAGGGTCGATTTGGTAAGCTCAAAAAAATGCTTCAATTAATTCCAAAGTGATATTCTAATCCATGTCACTAAAAGCATCAGATAAGGAGAAGATAGAACCTGGAAACTCCTTCAGCCCAGGAAGAAGAAGCTGCCAAGGATGAAGCAGCAACAACAAAGATAAGCTCCCCAAAATTAATAAGTGACCAAAATCTTTCCTCGAGGATATCAGGAAAAAAGGAGACCCCTCGTCTTCCATCATATGAATATGTACTTCAAAGGTTCGAGAAGAGAGTTCCTCATCTTTATCAAAAGTAACAGTGGGGCTCCAAGGTGGCGCTAACACATCTCATCTATGCGGATGATACGTTGTTCTTCTGACATTGCTCTCTTAAGTCACTAGGAACCATCCAAAGGATCTTGGATAATTTTCATGATGTCTCGGGTCTAAAGAGGAATGCGAGGAAAAGCCGTCTTTTCTACTCCAAAAAAGCGTAGGGGGAGTTCGCCCTCAACCAGGTTGCTGGCCTATCGGCGCTGCCCACAACCTATCTTGGTCTACCGTTGGCACACTCTCATGCGGATAGTAGAGTCGTCTACCCCTTAGAGGACAAAATCAGGGAACAACTTTGTGGCTGGAAATCAAAGATCCTATCCATTGCCGGACGTATACAACTACAGAATATTGTGATTAACGACATTCTGCTATACTGGGCTGATGGCACCGTTATGCCTAACACTGACACTAGGTGCATTTTGTCAATGTGCGTGAACTTTTTATGGGGCTACAAGAGACATAAAATTGCATGGGAAAAAGTATTCCTTCCTAACGACCGAGAAAAATTCAACACTCTTAATCCGAGCTAGGTAAAAATAATCACACTCAGGTCATTGCGACCCGAATCGAGAGAAATCAGTCATTCAAGAAAAAAGATAAGGAACCACCAAACAGGGAATAAAGCAATCAAAATCACGTAGTGGTCCTCGCTATTTTTACTAACCCGGTATAGCGACCTGGGTCGGACTCAAGGAGCACGGGATGTCCTTGCAGCCTACGAAATAGTCGTAATCGAAAAACAAGGGAGAAAATATTTTGGTGGATTTTAATTATTTTTAAATTTTTTGTGTTTTTAATTTTGTAAGAAAAGGGGAAAACAAGCAAGCTCAACAATTTATTAAAACACCTAAAAATGCATAGAAAATTCAAATAAAAAATTTGTATTTTTAATATTTTGAAGTGTTTTTGGTGAATTTTTCAAAATTTTTCAATTTTTTTTATAATTTTCTAAAAATAGAGAAAGGGAAAAAAGATGGATTACTGTGCATCCAGACTTGAAAGATCAATTAAAAATATAAAATTGATTTATAAAAGTCTGGAGGCCATTTTTATGAAAAATATATGTAAAAAGTAAACTACAAAAAAAAGAGTTTGCATTTTTTGAATTTTATAGAATTTCTAGTAATTTTTAAGTTTTTTAGGGTTTTCAAATTTTAAGGGTTTTATTAATCCAAATAGCACAAAAATTTGATAGAAGCTAAAATACACTAAAACAACTATCCCTAATTTTTTTAGAATTTTTAGAAATTTTTTTGTATTTTTCTTTGATTTTCTTTTTCAAACAGTAACAAAAATGCGAAGTTTTGATTTTTTTAAAATAGTAAAAAGCCTAAAAAATATCCCAAAAATTTAGAGAAATTTTTATACAGTGGCAGGAGCCACGTATCCAAATTTCACCTAATTTGGATTTAATTTGATATTTTATTTAATCAAAACAAGGCACACAGCAAACAAGGACCTAAATGCAAAGAAACATACTTCCAGGGGCTTAAACGTAACACGTGCTAAAACTTTAGGGTAAAAGTCGCAAAAAGCCCAGATATTCAGCACATGCTCAATTACAACCACGCACAGGGGAATAAATGCAAATATTAAAAACTTAATTTCATTTCATAATATACATAAACCCCAAGCTCGTACATGCAAATATCCCAAAATATCACGTGACGATGCACGTGTTCCACTTAGACAGGGACTAAAATGCAAATAAAATAAATACAAGGTCCACAGCACAAAATATCCAAAATAAAAACAACTACGATAAATATTTACAAGACTAAACAGAAAATGCAATAAAAATAGGGGCATAAGTGAAATTACCCCTTTATTAGGGATCGACGGTCGAGGGGATGCCACGTGTAGATCTGATGGCTGAGAAGCGAGGGTACCCCTTCACCGATGAATGCTCCAGATGAGCTCTTGATCAAGATACGACGGTCGGGGCTGCCCGAAGAATGAAGGGCTGAGATCAGAACTGGGACGAAGCTTGATCCGACGGTGGTGGAGGGTCCTGAATGAAATCGACTCTGGCAAACTTCGCTGGCTCACTCCGTACGCGTGGGACCTCCTCCTGGGCTGCTGAGATGTGGAGAAGAAAGCTCGGACTCTTCCACAGCTGGTGGGCACCTCCGATGAGGCCGAGAAGCTCTGGGGAGCTTCGGCGACGAAGGAGGAGCAAAGCTCTTGTGCCTGGACTGTTGGACCCTCAGATGGGTCTCTTTGACCTGCAAAATGGCACAGCAAGACTACGGGGTCGAGGGTAAAGTGCCTCGATCCGTCAGGGGGTGAAATGGATGATTGGAAAGGGGCGGAGCAGGGTCTCTGGCGAAGCGACGGTGGAGGAGACACGATTCTTGGTTCCGGGATGAACCAAGGTGAACGGAGGGCAGGAGAACGTGGGTAGGAGTCTCGTGAAGATGAAACGGGGTCCGATGATCGAATAGATGGACGGAATGGTGTGAATTGGCAGGCGACTACCGACGGCGCAAAAGGGGGAAATGGAAATTACGCGAATCTAGATGGAATCGAGGATACCTAGTGGCTGAGGTCGAATGTGGATGAGATGGCAGAGCTCCTGGGGTCTTTGCCTCAAGGGTTCGTCGGGACCCGAGGCTGGGCGCACCTCGCGGCAGCGCATGGCGAAGAAGCTCGTCGGATCAGTGGTTGGGACCTTCCCTCCTCGCTGCAACACACCTCTCTGATAGCTGTCACTCTAGGGAAGAGAATGGAGCTCCTGGGAATGGAAGATGAGGCTAAAGATGGCATGGAATTGCGGCCGGAGGTGGGTCTTTATATGATGAAGGGTCTGGCAAGGAGTCGGGCGAGGTGCACTGGTGCACAGATCCCTAAAATCTCCCCCGAGCGAGAGTCTCGGATGGATCAAGTGTAAATGGATCCCGGGGTTTTGATTGATGGTGGTCGGAGTGACTCGGAAAAATGGGCGAAATCGGGTCGAGAGTCGGGTCCGAGTAGAAAGTGGTCCGAGGGGGGAGTTGACCGGGGGTCAACATCCCCCGTGGACCAATCACATTATTCCGTTTATTAAATATTTAAAAAAACATTTTAAATTAGTAAATAATTTTATTTCGAAAAGGTTTAAACATGAAAATGTTTATTATTTTTCAAATTATTTTTAATGATTTTTATTTTTTTTGAAAAATATATAACGTATTTACATTATATTATTATATATAGGTATATATACATATGGATTTTTTATTTTTATTTTAAAATATTTATTTTTGTACAATTACTCCAATTTTATATTTTATTTATTTTCAACATAAAATTTGGAATAAAAACGTATTTTTATTTTATTTTTATTATTTATTTACATAGGTTAAATAAATAGGTTTATGTACATATGTACATGGTATATATACAAGGTGGGAAATGATTTTTATTATTTTTTGTTTTTATTTTTCTTATTTTTTATTTTATTTATTTACACCATAAAACCTGGAGTATATAAAAAAATATTTTTATTAGATTTATTAATTATTTACAAGGAGAAAACAAATAGGCATTTACTTTGTTTACATGGTCTATGTACACTGATGAGAGAGAATTTTATTTCTTTTTATTTTTCTTTTATTTCTCCATTTTTATTTTAGTTTTATTTTTACAAATATGTACAAAATATGAGAAACACTTCTTAATTTTTATTTTGATGAAAATAAATTTATTTAAATACATGGGGGTATGTACATACATGATTGACCTTATCTCTCTCTACTTGGATTCTTTTGTGGTCAGGCCCATGCTGAGCCCTGCCTTGGGATTAGGTCACTCAATATTTATTCTAAATATTTCCCTCTTTTTCTTATGTTTCTTTATTCCTTTATTTTTACTCAAAAACATGCTAATTATGCATATTTACAAGATGCATGCATTTTCACAATTTATGATATTTACACATATTTACAAGGTATTTGGCTAAGGTTTCTAGCTAAAATAAAGGAATAAAGAGTGATGAATAGGGATTCATCACCCCCCTATACTTTACTTTTGCTAGTCCCTTAGCAAACACCTATTTGAAAAAGAAGTGCAAAAGAGAAAGAAAAAGAAAAAGAGAGGAAATCATGGTTGATTATTAAACTTTTCTTCATTAAATTGAAATATGGAGCTCAGTCAGACCTTTGGATTATTAATTTGTTGGAACCTTGATTAAACATAAGCTTAAAACTTAACAGCCTCTATGTTCCACCAATCTATGGTCAAGACTCCTCAATAAACCAGATCAGAACAAGTCTACATACACAAACTCTAATGACAATGAAGCTTTTCTTGTACGGTGTAAGCGATGTGTAGCTCCCCACCTCAGAAGTAACAAAGAAACAACCTCCCTCAACCCGGTAACTCTAATGCCTCGGTCTAGCAACTCTTTCCTCGAGAAGCGGGGTATTCCCTTCTAAGTTCAAGTGCAACCAGCTCAAGAAGAGGGGGAAGAAGAGAACGGACCATGACCAGTGTAGCCATGTATCCTTGGGAGATCTAACCAGTGTAGCTGAGTCTCCCGCTGCAAGCTTCATGAGATGGTCTTGTATAACATAAGCTTTGCTTTATTTAACTATATACACTCAGGTGGGATTATTAAATTTTCAATCCGACCCACCACTTTTTTGGAGTTCTTTTCTTTTTGCACTTTTTTTTCATGTGCATCTGTACAACGTATCTACATGGTGCAACATATATACAAGGAGTTATTCCTCTTGAGACAGTAGACTATCCCTCTTATGAAGCTTTATTGCAACCCACGGCTTCTGTCTTTAGACTTCATAACCACCAGACCAAGTTGAGACGCACTTCCTTCACTATAAGAAGAAGAGAGGTTCCGCTTAGAAGTACTACCCTCATATGCTACCCCAAGCCAAAGGAAACTGCCTCCTCACCACCTCATCTGTGGAGAGCTATGTGTAGAGTGCTGGTGCAAGTAAAGACATTGTCTCTGAGAGTCATGCGTGTGTTGTTAAGTGCTCTACTTAGGTTCATCAAGATGACATATGCTCATAGCCTAGTGGACTCAAAGAATTAAGTCCCAATGGACCTGAAAAGTCTTAATCGTAAGCCCTATAAGGTTCCTCTTATAATTAGGTGGATTAAGATCTTAACCAAGCTCCATTTGTCAATTTAATTCCAGGCTTGTTTAAATGTCAACTATGATTTAGAAAAACTATACAAGTATTTTACAAAGATGTAATTTACAAAGATGCAATTTTACAAGTATTTACACATGTTCAAAATTTTTGTAAAATGTTTGAAAACATGGATGTATGCATGAATGCAAAGTTTTGCTAAATATTTACAAAAATTTACACAAGGTTTTTGCAAACTTTTTATTTTTCAAATATTTTACAATTATTTTGTACTATATACATAATTTTGATATGAAAATATATACAAGCTATTTACACAAAAAGATTTCACAATCATTTGTACAAAAATAATTTTATAAATAAATAGGTATGTGCAAGATGAATTTTATATACAAGGAGAATTTTTAAATTTTTATGGATTTTTAGCCATTTTTATTTATAAACACACTCACACAAAGTACGAGTTATGGCTAAAGTATATATGAAATATATACACCCCCCCTATACTTAGCTCGAACGTTGTCCTCAGAGTGATCAAGAGCGATGAAGAAGACATAACTCGTGATTAGTATATGGAAGTGAAAAGGAATGGTATATACAAAAATGAACAGAATGAAGAGAACTCGGTGTTTCCCCCTATAATTAGGATCAAGTAATCCTGAGTATAGTAAGATGTACATGAAGGGAAATCTAAGTGGAAGTATGTACAGGGTCTACCCCCCTATACTTAGGGTGAAATATCCTTAAGTATAGGCAGCAAAACAGGGGTATAAAGAATCAATAGAATACCCGAGAGTCCTACACCCCCCCTATAGTTAGGGTAAAGTACACCTTAAGTATAGCATAATCAAAGATGAGCAAAGGGGTGTGGGACTGAAGAATAGAGTGATAGGGACAACTGGATCTATACAAGTCGGAAGAACAATGATAATCAGGCGTGAGATGCAATAGATGTGAGTCAAGAGACCACATCTCACGCAAAGTGAATCGGGGCAACATCAATGACCCGCGGCTCATGATCTAGATATGGTTTGAGCCGTTGGCTGTTCACTCGAAAGGTAGCATCAGAAGACAACTCAGATATATCAATACTCCCATTGGCATGCACCTTTCTAACCAAATACGGTCCCTTCCATTTGCTCTGTAGCTTCCCTGAAAATAGACGAAGACTGGCATCAAACAACCATACTCTCTGTCCTGGCTCAAACTGCTTGTGGCTGATATGAGAATCATGCCACTCCTTCACTCTCTCCTTATAATGTAGGTTGTTTGAAAAGGAAGTATCATGAAGATCCTCCAGGGTTGCTAACTCTACCCTCCTCAGATCTCCTACACTCTCTGGATCCAAAAGTATATCTGTAACTGCCCAAAGTGACCTATGTCTCAGCGCAACAGGTAAATGGCACGGCTTGCCATAAACGAGGCGAAAGGGAGATATACCCAAAGCGTCATGAAAGACGTCTGATATGCCCACAAAACCGAGTCCAAAAGCTATGACCAATCCTTTCGGTCAGGGCGGACGACTTTCTATAATATAGTCTTGATCTCCCTGTTCGACACTTCAGCAAGACCATTCGTCTGAGGGTGGTATGGAGTGGCAACTCGATGGTCTATGCTGAACTCGCTAGCAAGGGCCTTTACCTTGTCGTTGACGAAATGAGACCCCCCGTCAAATATCAACACTCGAAGGACCCCGAACCGTGAAATGATATTCTTCCTCAAAAATCTGCATACTGTCCTGGCATCTGCAGTTCGGGAGGGGATGGCCTCAACCCAACGACTCAAATAATCCATGGCCAACAGAATGTACTCGAATCCCTGACTCTTAGGGAATGGACCCATGAAATCGATGCCCCATGCGTCAAAAAACTCACAGAAGTGTATGGGCTGCATCGGCATCATATCACGTTGTTCACAAGTACCCATCCTCTGACTGTCAGTACACCTCTTCACGAACTCATCAGAGTCCTTGAAGAGAGTAGGCCACCATAGGCTGGATTGGAGCACTTTCTGTGTCGTTCTCCTCCCTGAGTGATGTCCTCCTGCCTCAAGCTTGTGGCAGTAAGTAAGGACGTTGTGATGCTCCTCCTGAGGAATGCACCTAAGCCAGATACTATCCCCTCCCTCGTGGTACAGGATGGGATCCTCCCAATGGTAAAACTTGGCCTTCACGAGGAAGGTCTCAAGTTTCTGCCTGGGCCAATCTTGTGGAACTTTCTTGGCGACAAGATAGTTCACAATATCGGCATACCATGGGAGCGAGGTGATAGCAAGGATCGCCTCATCTGGGAAGGTCTCACAAATAGGCTCAGTCTGCTCAGAATCCTCAAGATACTCCAATCGGGAAAGATGATCCGCCACCACATTCTTGACTCCAAGCTTATCATTAATCTCTATGCCAAACTCCTGGAGTAGAAGGATCCATCTGGTCAATCTGGATTTGGCGTCCTTCTTTGCCATGAGGTACCGGATGGCAGTATGATCAGTGTATATGGTCACTCTAGATCCAATGATGTAAGATCTGAACTTATCTGGGGCAAAAACTACGGCTAGCATCTCCTTCTCAGTGATTATATAGTTCCTCTATGCGGCATCCAATGTACAGCTAGCGTAGTGAATAGCAAATGGGACTCCATCCCTCCTCTTTCCCAGCACAGCCTCCACAGCAAAATCAGAGGCGTCCGTCATGATCTCGAATGGGAGAGACCAATCGGGTGGCTAGAGAACAGGAGCCTCTACAACACAGCTCTTGAGAGTCTCAAACGACGATAGACACTTATCATCAACAAGGAACTCGGTGTCTTTCGTCATCAGATCAATAAACGGTCGAGCAATCCTGCTGAAATCATGAATGAAGCGTTGGTAGAAACTGACGTGTCCCAGAAAAGACTGTAACTGCTGCAAGTTAGACGGTGGATTGAGTTTTCTAATGACATACACCTTGGCCGGATCAACCTCCATGCCCTTGTTGAAGATGATATGGCCAAGTACCGTCCCATGAGTCACCATGAAGTGACTCTTCTCCCAAGACAACACAAGGGGAACCTCTATGCATCGCTGAAGGACTCGGTCTAGGCAGTCAAGACAAGAATCGAATCCGTCACCGTAGACCGAGAAATCATCCATGAAGACCTCCAAGCACTCCCCCACCATGTCCGAAAAGATGGACAACATGCATCTCTGAAATGTTGCCGGAGCATTGCACAATCCAAATGGCATGCGTCTGAAAGCATATGTCCCGAAGGGACAGGTGAAGGTGGTCTTGTCCTGGTCCTCGAGCGCAATGGCCACCTGATTATATCCGGAGTACCCATCCAAGAAACAATAATGGCTCTTCCCTGCCAACCTCTCAATAATCTGATCAATAAAAGGCAGGGGGAATGATCCTTCTTGGTGGCATGGTTCAATCATCTGTAATCCACACAGACCCGTCAAGAAGTGGGTACCCGGGTAGCGATCTCCTCTCCAGACTCACTGACAACTATAGTGATGCTCGTCTTCTTGGGCACCACATGCAATGAATTGACCCACTTGGAGTCGGAGATGGGGTAGATAAAATCGGCGCTCCACCATTTCGAGATCTCCTTCATGACAACCTCTCGAAGATTCGAGTTCAGTCACCGCTAGAACTCACGCGACGATTTTGCCTCCTCCTCAAGATAGATATGGTGGGAGCACAGGGCCGGACTGATCCCCTGGAGATCGGCTACACTCCATCCTATCGCCTTACGATTCTTTTCAAGAACCCCCATCAGACGGGATTCTTGCTCTCCAGTCAAATCAGCGGAGATAATGACTGGGTACATCTCATGCTCACCCACAAGGAACCTATACTTCAGTGATGACGGTAGCGGCTTCAGCTCTGGACAAGTAGGTGCTGGCGGATCTGGATTCTGAAGAATCTGAGTGAATGCTGCCAAATCTGCATGGGAGAATGAGAACTCTCGCTCACAAACTGGATCTGGAGAAGACTGCTCGATCGGTCTGTCTCTGCTCTGCTTGGAATCAACCTCCTCTCTAGATGTAGGCTCAGTGGAAGTCTGACACGGTGTCAAATCATCAAACTCTGCTCAATCAGTATCTGACTCCTTGGGATATGTATCATACTCACAAAAATCTGTCTCGCGGTCAAGAATCGAATCTGCAGCCTGAAATGTATCCTGGACCAGGAATGCGCTCTCCAAGCTCTCCTCTGCTGGCGTCTCTGCATCAGCGAACTCTGAAGGTGAGAGGATGGCCTGTGCGACTGGATCTGCCCAAACTACCTCGTCATCTGTAATCACAACGTCACAATCCTGATGGATGTCTCGCCCTGCCTCTGTCATTTGCTCTGAATCTGTGGTCGGCTCTGAGCACTCTGAATATCTAGATCTAGTCACCTCGACCGTCTCTATTTGTATACTCTCATCCTCGAGTGAAAGTACACCTTCCCACTATCATGGTCGGACACTGCCTTAGCTGTGGCCAAGAACGAGCGTCCTAAAATGATGGGGGTATCGGTCACAGACTCAGGGATCTCCATGTCCAACACAACGAAGTCCACGGGGAATTTCAGGCCCTGAATCGTGACGACAACATCCTTCAGCAACCCCTTCGGCCTCTTGGCAGATCGATCAGCAAACTGAAGGACCGTCCTGCTCTGTTGGAGAGTGCCCAACTCGAAGCGGTCGAGAAGGGCTGTCGGAAGTAGGTTGATCGAAGAACCGCTGTCTAATATTGTGCGGTCGAACCTCTGCTCTTGAATGTGGCATCTGACATACGGGGTTTCTGCATCTGGCCTCTTGGCTGGCAGACGGTTCTGTATTGCGAAACAAGTGGCACGAGTAAGCACATGGATCTTAGACTGATGGTTCGTCCTCTTCCTCCTAACTGTGGTCTTGTCTCTGAGTGATCTCTGGAGTAGAGGGATGTGCTCCAAGGCCTCCTGAAGAGTCAGCTGAATATGGAATCGATCTATCATCTACTGGTTGAACTCTATCTGTCCCTTTGCCATGTGAAGTGCTCGTGGAAAGGTTATCACGGGGTCCTTCTCAGATAAAGGACTAGGAGAGGGCCTAGCATGCTCATGAACAGCAGAATCCACACAAACATCATCAATCAACACATGTGGATCCGAAAATAACAAACCCTTTCCTTTATTTCCAGAAACGTCCTGAGATACATGTATAGATGGAAAGACAACAGGACTAACAGAAGTAGAAATGGTGGCATCAGTACCACCCTCATCATGTTGTCTCGCGGCATCAGTACCGCGCTCTGGTTCAGCAACTGTGGTGGCCTCAGTACCACCTCCTCCATCTGGTGAAACGACGACCTCAGTATCGTCAGCTGGATCATCATTCATGGTGGCGTCAGCACCACCGTCATCATCTCTCGCGGCGTTAGTATTGCGCTCCTCCTCGCATGGTGCCCTGGAAGTGGCGTGGGGTCGTCGCTCAGATGAGGCGCCGCCTGCTGGCATCCTACCACTCCTAAGTGTAACAAAATCAGCATCAAACATGTATGCAGACAAATCACCGAATGAATCACTAGGACTGGTAATCTCTGTGAAGTCTACCTGCTCAGACTTCCTCTTCAAGTTGTTCGGATTCGGCTAATTCTGGGAAGGGATGGCGGCTTTCCCTCTCATGATCTTCCGCATCTCCTGGCGGAACTCGTCCATCTCCCGTCTGAAGGTAACCTGCTGCTCTGTCATGAGGAGAGCTAGGTCGTCTAAGGCGGGGTTCTCATAGGCTGGCCCATGAGAACCTAACGGGTGGCCTCGCTGGTAGTGAGGCTGTTACGGCTGGTGCGGGTGAGAGGGGTACTGTTGTGGATGATACTGCGGCTGTGGCGGCTGATCTCTCCTCCACGGTTGTCCCTGCTGATAGGGACGAGGATCATAATGGGACGATAGCTGATGTGGTTGCTGCTGGTGTACTAGGGGTTGGGGCTGCTGGTGCTGCTCTCGTTGATGGTTGTACTGGCCACCCTGAACTGGAGGCTGCTACTGGGAACTGGCACCTCCGGCTGACCAATGGAATCCAGGATGGTCTCGTCGGTTACCGGGCTGGGGTCGGTCGTACCAAATCCCGTTGACATCCATCAACGGCTCAGGCTTGTAGGAGGGTGGCGAGAGTACTTGCCAGAGGCTGATCCGGCTGGTAGACCACCATCTCAGTGTCAGGGGATGGTGGTGACTGGTAGTATGGCTGCGGCTGCTGGGACATCTCTGCCTGTACAAGGTGAACCTGTCTAGGCTGACTGGAGCGCTAGGATGAGCTGCCGCTGCTGCTCGGATCTCCTCGTGACTGAATACGGGGCTGAGAAGCCGTCTGTGCCTCCTGGAGACACATGACATGTATCTTCAGATCACTCAGCATCTGTGCCATCTGATCCATCTAAGATATGCTCTGGCATTGCTTCTTCTCTATCAGCTCCATCCGGTCCAGCTTCTTGCTGATGATGCCCATGTCGGCGGCTGTGGACTCGGCCTGTATGACTGCCGCTGACGAAGTGGAAGGACTGGCATCGACCCGTGCTATCCTCTGAAACTGCACGGTCTAGGGCTGGGGGCATCCCTGAGTGTAGAGTCGGGTCTGGGACATCACAGTATAGTTCTCGGCCATCTCCTCATAGATGACCCAGATCTGATCCTCATCCTTGGCAAAGTAGGAACCGCCACAAGAAGCGTTCACCAGGCCCTGCAGCTCTGGTGTCAACCTGCAGAAGAAGCTCTAAACTAGGTTCGGCTTCGTGATGTCGTGGTGCAGGCATCTGTCGGTAAGCTCTCTGAACCTCTCCCATGCCTCGTGAAACTACTCTTTGGCGAGCATGGAGAAGTTGCTGATCAGGGCCCGCGCTGCATTCGTCCGTCCGAGTGGATAGTACTTGTTCAAGTACTCGGTGCGGAGCTGCTCTCAGGTGTACACAGATCTCCCTAAGTGCTTCAGCCAGTTGGTTGCTCTATCGGCCAGGGAGAAGGGAAATGCAATCATCCGGATGGTGTCCTCGTCCACCTGTCGATCGTGGACGGTGCTGCAGATCATCTCGAACTCCTGAAGATGAAGATGGGGCTCCTCAGTGGAGAGCCCGTGGAAGCGTGGGAGTAGCTGAAGTGTGATCGGGGGAACTTGAAGTCCCCCACGATCGCCGGAAGAACCACCCACCGGTGCGTCAGTGTCGATCCAGGGTTGTGCAACTCCCGCATCGGTCTCGGATCTGCTGCTGCTGTTGTCGGTTGGTCTGGCTGAACTGGCTGGTCTGGACCCCTGCGTCCATCGGCTCACGGCTGCTCTCTCTGCTCTCGGAGCCTCTCCATCTCTCTCCTCATCTCCACCATGAAAGCCCCCCGATCCCGTATCTGCCTCTACGTCGTCTCAAGGGAGGCTAACATGGTGATGTTGATCGTACCCTGGTCCAGAACGTATGTGGTCGTCTCTGGCCGCTGACCCTTAGTGCGATCCTCGCTGCTGGCCATGGTCTCTGCAAAGGCAAAAGACCTAAACTCAGGTGCCGAAATATCATCAGTCTGTTGTCTCGCATCTGGTACTGGTAACTCAGGAATAGAAGAAGGGTGGTCAAAGGGGAACAGGGCGGAATCGAACTCGGGTTTGGAGAGCGGGTCTGGGCTCTCACGAACCAACCTAGATGAACGGGCTGGAGTGCTAAAAAGAGGTGCAGCCAGAGGCTGCCTAAGAGACCTCATGTCCATCATCTTGATCTGGCGAGTCGGGCGGATGAGATCTGGAAACAAACAAGATGAGCAAACAAACCTCGGATTCACCTACTCCACGCTGAGTTGAAGATCGTAAGAGCTCGGTCAATTATCTTGTCAATTTTATTTAGGTGATCATGTCAGGATATCAGAGCGGTTATGTGACCTGGTAGGAATCCAATCCGCCAACCAGACTATCCCGTATAAAAGGTCGGTAGTCTGATCAGGGCTCGGATGTGGCTCTAGCCTAGTGTGCGGGTCACTCTCTCGCGCAATCAAACCAGACGATGAGGGGGTTGCTCTCCCCAAGATAGATTTTTTAGGTGAGATGTCTTTTAGGGTTAAGTTTGTTTAGCAATCCCAATTTTATAATTTTTTTAGGTATTTTTTTCAGATCAAACAACGCCTAACGAATTTTTCGGTTCTCCTGATTATTTGAAGTCCAAAAACCGGGGGAGAAGACGAAAAAGCTGATGCACGGAAATCAATGATGCATGCAGAGTAAGAAATGCGTACCTGACCCCAGCAGTCTACATGCAGAGTGATCTGCGCATAAAATAAAAGAATGAATATAAACTACCTATATGATGTACACGAAAATCCGGTCCTAGCAGAGCAATTTCTACATGTAAGCATAGTAGTCGGGTACTCGAGCCTAACTCTGGAGTCCTATCTTGGGAGCCACTTGGCATCTGCCACAACAAATCCTGCATGCACTGTATGTGACTCCTCAAGACATGTGGACTAGAGCTCAAATAATCCGACTTTTTCTTGTGATTTAGTTAATTAGGTCCAGTTAACAATCTATATGCACATGCAGATAATTAGGTGTTTGGATTCTAATTAATTACATCATAATCACAGAAATTCCTAAGCTAGGGCTAAAACCACATAAATCAAATGGGCAGTAAATAAACGGTCAAAAACTGAAAACCAGCGAAAATCTCGGTGAGGTCCCCCAAGCACACCGGTGCTCGACGAAACAGACCCCGAAATCAACGAAGTGTCAGTCCAAGTCTGTCCTTGTATTATTGCAATAAGATATCTGCTGAAAAATAAACTAAACTAATTCTACTGCTAATCCTACGGTTATTTCGTGGCTATTCCGTGGCTCCCGCATTTCGGCTCTCCTCCTCGCGCTCTCCTGCGGCTTCATAAAGAAAGAAGCCGCCTCTGAATCTCGTGGTTGCGTCGGCTTCCGAAGAAGCCGCCTCAGTCCTCGGGCCCTCGCAAGAAACAGAACAAAAGTGTGTCAGTCCAGAAAAATATATAAATCAAGCAGAGAAAATATATCCACAAATATCTACAAAAAGCCGCGAAACAAAAAGCCACGGAAAAATCGAAAACGACTACTAAGCCGTGCTCCCCAGCAACGGCGCCATTCTGACGACTGAGAAAAATTCAACACTCTCAATCCGGGCTAGGTAAAAATAATCACACTCAGGTCGTTGCGACCCGAATCGAGAGGAATCGGTCAATCAAGAAAAAAGATAAGGAACCACCAAACAGGGAATAAAGCAATCAAAATCAGATAGCGGTCCTCGCTATTTTTATTAACCTGGTATAGCGACCAGGGTCGGACTCAAGGAGCACGGGATGGCCTTACGGCCTACGAAGTAGTCGGAATTGAAAAACAAGGGAGAAAATATTTTTTGTGGATTTTAATTATTTTTAAATTTTTTTGTGTTTTTAATTTTGTAAGAAAAGGGGAAAACAAGCAAGCTCAACAATTTATTAAAACACCTAAAAATGCACAGAAAATTCAAATAAAATTATTTTTGTGTTTCTTAATATTTTGAAGTGTTTCTAATGAATTTTTCAGAATTTTTCAATTTTGATATAATTTTCTAAAAATCGAGAAAGGGAAAAAAGATGGGTCACTGTGCAGCCAGACTTGAAAGATCAATTAAAAATATAAAATTCATCTATAAAAGTCTGGAGGTATTTTTTATGCAAAATATATGTAAAAACTAAACTACAAAAAAAGAGTTCGCATTTTTATAGAATTTTGAATAATTTTTATAAGCTTTTTAGGGTTTTCAATTTTTAAGTATTTTATAAATCCAAATAGCATACAAATTTGACAGAAGCTAAAATACACTAAAACTAACTATCCCTAATTTTTTTAGAATTTTTAGACAAATTTTTATATTTCTCTTTGATTTTCTTTTTCTAACAGTAACAAAAATGCGTATTTTTGATTTTTTAAAAACAGTAAAAAGCCTCAAAAATGTCCCAAAAATTTGGGAAATTTTCACACAGTGGCAGGAGCTAGTATCCAAATTTCACCTAATTTGGATTTAAATTTGATATTTTATTCAATAAAAACAAGGCACACAGCAAATAGGGACCTAAATGTAAAGAAACATACTTCCAGGGGCTTAAAAGTAACACGTGCTAAAACTTTAGGGTAAAAGTCGCAAAAAGCCCAGATATTCAACATATACTCAATTAAAACCACGCACATGGGTATAAATGCAAATATCAAAAACTTAATTTCATTTCATAACACACATAAACCTCAAGCCCATACATGCAAATATCCCAAAACATCACGTGACGATGTACGTGTTCCACGTAGACAGGGACTAAAATGCAAATAAAATAAACAGAAGATCCACAGTGCAAAATATCCAAAATAAAAACAACTACGACAAATATTTACCCCTTTATTAGGGATCGACAGTGAAATTACCCCTTTATTAGGGATCGACAGTCGAGGGGATGCCTCGTGTAGATCTAATGGTTGAGAAGCGAGGGTACCCATTCACCGATGAACACTCCAGATGAGCTCTTGATCAAGATCCGACAGTCGGGGTTGCCTGAAGAATGAAGGACTGAGATCAGAACTGGGACGAAGCTTGATCCGACGGTGGTGGAGGGTCCTGAATGAACTCAACTCCGGTGAACTTCGCCAGCTCACTCCGTACGCACGAGACCTCCTCCTAGGCTGCTGAGATGTGGAGAATAAAGCTCGGACTCTTCAGCAGCTGGTGGGCACCTCCGATGAGGCCGAGAAGCTTCGGGGAGCTCCAGCGACGAAGGAGGAGCAAAGCTCCTGTGCCTGGACTGTTGGACCCTCAGGTGGGTCTCTTTGACTTGCAAAATGGACAGCAAGACTACGGGGACGAGGACAAAGTGTCTCGACCCGTCAGGGGGTGAAATGGATGATCGGAAAGGGGCGGAGCGGGGTCTCCGGCGAAGCGGCGGCGGAGGAGACTCGATTCTTGGTTCCGAGGTGAACCAAGGTGAACGGGGGGGGAGAGAATGTGGGTAGGAGTCTCATGAAGATGAATCGGGGGTCCGATGATCGAATGTATGAATGGAATGGTGTGAATTGGCCGGCGACTGCCGGCGGTGCGAAAGGGGTAATTTGGAAATTACGCGAATCTAGAAGGAATCGAGGATACCTAGTGGCTGAGGTCGACTGTAGATGAGCTGACGGAGCTCCTGGGGTCTTTGCCTCAAGGGTTCGTCGGGACCCGAGGCTGGGCGCACCTCGCGGTGGTGCACGACAAAGAAGGTCGCCGGATCAGTGGCTGGGACCTTCCCTCCTCGCTGCAACACACCTCTCCGATAGCTGTCACTCTAGGGAAGAGAATGGATCTCCTGGCAATGGAAGATGAGGCCAAAGATGGCGTGGAATTGCGACCGGAGGTGGGTCTTTATATGATGAAGGGTCCGGCAAGAAGGAGTCGGGCGAGGTGCACTAGTGCACGGATCCCTAAAATCTCCCCCGGGCGAGAGTCTCGGATAGATCAAGTGTAAATGGAGCCCGGGGTTTTGATTGATGGTGGTCGGAGCGACTCGGGAAAAATGGGCGAAGTCGGGTCGAGAGTCGGGTCCGAGTAGAAAGTGGTCCAGGGAGGAGTTGATTGGGGGTCAACATCCCCCGTGGACCAATCACATTATTCCGTTTATTAAATGTTTAAAAAATCATTTTAAATTAGTAAATGATTTTATTTCGAAAAAGTTTAAACATGAAAAATGTTTATTATTTTTCAAATTATTTTTTAGTGATTTTTATTTATTTTTTTGAAAAATATATAACGTATTTACATTATATTATTATTATGTATAGGTATATATACATATGGATTTTTTATTTTTATTTTTATTTGTTTATTTTTGTATAATTATTCCAATTTTATATTTTATATATTTACAACATAAAATTTGGAATAAAAACGTATTTTTATTTTATTTTTATGATTTATTTATATAGGTTAAATAAATAGGTTTTTGTACATATGTACATGATATATATACAAGGTGGGAAATGATTTTTATTATTTTTATTTTTCTATTTTTTTATTTTATTTATTTACACCATAAAATCTGGAGTATATAAAAAATGTTTTTATTAGATTTATTAATTATTTACAAGGAGAAAATAAATAGGCATTTTACTTTATATACGTGGTCGGTACACTGATAAGAGAGAATTTCATTTCTTTTTATTTTTCTTTTATTTCTCCATTTTTATTTTAGTTTTATTTTTACAAATATGTACAAAATATGAGAAACACTTTTTAATTTTTATTTTGAGGAAAATAAATTTATTTAAATACATGGGGGTATGTACAAATATGACTGACCTTGCCTCTCTCTACTTGGATTCTTTTGTGGTCAGGCCCATGCTGAGCCCTCCCTTGGGATTAGGTCACTCAATATTTATTCTAAATATTTCCCTCTTTTTCTTGTGTTTCTTTATTCCTTTATTTTTACTCAAAAACATGCTAATTATGCATATTTACAAGATGCATGCATTTTCACAATTTATGATATTTCCACATATTTACATGGTATTTGGCTAAGGTTTCTAGCTAAAATAAAGGAATAAAGAGTGATGAATGGGGATTCATCACTTCCCAATGAGGAAGGTGGAATGGGGTTACGTTCCCTCGGGGATCTTACTAAGGCAGCAACCCTTGCCTGGGCTTGGAGACTACTCACTTCTGAGCAATCCCTCTGGGCTTCCTTCATGAGGAGCAAGTATCTCCAGCTATCTAACTTCTGAGATACCCCAATGAAGATAGATGCTTCTCCCATTTGGAGGTGGTTGTTGCGCCTTCGGAGTCAAATGCAAGCAGGTATTGCTAAGACAAGTACGTCCGGACTCATAGACCTGGGGGTTTCTCTTTCAGCTATGCCTTCAATCTTCTCAGACATAAAGCCCCGGTGGTGGGTTGGTAGTAGGAGGTCTAGTGTAGCAAAGTGTCCCCCAAGCACGTATGTTGCCTTTATAGAGTTGTTCGTGGCAAGCTCCCTATGCGGGATCATTTGATAAGATGGGGCATAACCCATACTGGGGTTTGCCTCCTATGTGAGGCCCCAATGGAGTCTATCGACCACAACTTTTGGGAATGCCCTTATGACTCCAAGGTATGCATTGGGGTATGAAATTTAATCCAGCTCCCCCGTATGCCGATGAACCTACATCTGTCAGATTCGATGGGTGCAATACCTACAAAGGAACTACACCTCATCTGGACTGAAATTGAGGGTCGCACTTTCTACGACTGTTTGGAATCTCTGAATGGAGAGAAACCGAAGATGGAGGAACTTTACTGCCATTTTTGCTGATCTCAATATCAATCTCATCTCTTGGGATGTTGAGACACTAACCACCTAAACTTAAGATGGGAACTCGTTATTAGCCGGTTCTTTCTTTGTTGATTTCCTTTACATACACAATACTATATTGCTTGCCTTGTATCCATATATGAAAACAGTTGTAATGCTCTGTGGCCTCCCCCCCTTTTTATTTTTGTGCAAATACAAGAGATATACTTTTACCTTTGAAAAAGCAACAGTGGGCCCAGCTCAACCTGTCATAAAAAGTCCAAGAAGCCTACATGATGCAGCACTTTCAGAAAAACCTTCCAACCCACCTTTTTACCTTTGTCAGGAAAAAAACAAAGAGTAAGGTAACTAGCTTTTATTAAAAACATTCCAGGAAAAGAAAGAGATAAAAACGTAGCTTTTGTGCACACATCAGAAGATTTGTGCACTTCGAAGACTTCAAGCTGAGAAATCACCCAAGCAAAATCCGATAGATGGAATAAATAGGGCCAAACAAAGATACACATTAGAAGGACATTACACCTCCTCCAAGGAAGGTAGTCTTTCTTTGTACTGAATGATAGAATCATTCTCTCTATGCTTCCTCCTAACAACGTATAGCTCCAAACTCGAAAGAGAAGCTTCAACAATAAGGATCTCTATATCGCTGCTCTCACCATTCCACTCCTCCATTAGCAGCCCTAGCCATGCCTGGAAGGCTCCCCCGACAGCAAGTAGCCTCGCCTTCAAAGCTCTCCCCGCTGCCCTGCCTGGAAGGCTCCGCCGACAGCAAGCAGCCTCGCCTTCGAAGCTCTCCTTGTCACCCTTCCTAGAAGGCTCTCCCGATAGCAAGCCCCCCCGGAAGCCTCGCCCTCGAAGCTCCACCCGCCACCATGCCTGGAAGGCTCCCCCGACAACAAGCCCCCTCGGAAGCCTCGCCTTCAAAAGCGCCCTCTCCCCCCCCAATCGCCTGCAGCACCACCGCCTCTTTCCCTCTTGTGGGCACTCTTCCTTCACCTTCTTCTGCGTCATAGAAATCAACATTTCTGGTCGAGAACCGCTTCAATTCATTGATACAGCCTCCGACGAGGGGTGTCATTAAAAGATGGAGCCTCCCTTCCTACAAAAGCCGTGCATGTAATACAATGTGGAGGAAGAATCGAGGGGGAGTTGAAGAAAGGGAGGGAGTTTGTTTTTTTTTATTTTTTGTAGCCGTTGGATAGACTACGAGTTAGATTAACCCAATGATATGGTTGGGTTAAGCGGAAAACTAACAGAGGGTTATGAGTGTGAGACGGAGTGACTATGTGATGAATCCATGATTCATCGCCTTTATTCTTTTATTTTAGCTTCAGTTTCTTAGTCAAACACCTGTAAATACCCATTAATTTCATAATTTTACCATTTTGCATGCATTTGTTAAAATTATATTTTTAACACTTTTTGTACATAAATAAAAGAATAAAGAAGAAAAGAAAAAGAAAAGAAAAATAAAGGATGTAGTTATGCAATAAATACAGACTGACCCAAACCCCGAGAGAAGTTCAAGACTTGACCTGATCGACAAGAATAAAGTAGGGAAGATAGGGTCGTTTGTCAGAAAAATCAAAAATATCTTGTAAATATTTTTCATGTATATTTCTACAAAACTCACATTATTTTATTTGTACATAATTTGATCTCAAACTAATTACTTTTGTAAATAAAAGTTGTAAATAAAATTGTGTTGTAAATAATAAAAATATTTGTAAATTAAAATATTGTATATATTGCAAATAATTACACCCATAAAAAGCCGCAAAGCAATAATTGAAACATCAATTCCGGCTCCATACGAGCTCAAATCAAACCAAACTCACTTCCGTTATACTATAAATTAAATTATCTGTGGTTTCGTATTATTTGGAGTTACGGTTAAAAAGTCGGTTTTTTAGGGTGTTTTGTGCAGTCTTCCCATATATTTATTGTATATATTTATTTATATTTATTTTTATATAATGTATATAATTATAAATATTGTTTTCATTAAAGAAATAAAAATTTTAAAAAAAAATCTTTTATAAAAATATTTCCTTATTCGTACCTATGTATATTGTATTATATGTGTATAATATATGTATACAATTAACTTCCTTAAATAAAAATCACCAAAAAAATTAATCATCTCACATTAATTAATTTAATTTATTTAATTACGAAATTCATATGTAATTATTTAATTTAGTGGATTTATTTGAATTTATTTGGTTTAATAACTTGCCTTGTACATATGATTTTATTCCACACCATATATGGCCACCATTAAGGTGGCTAATTGATTTTAAATTAATTTATTAATTTATTTAATTTATTTATTCCGAATTTCGTAATTATTAATTAATTTATAATTTAATTATTTTATTAATTCACCCAATAAACACTTTCCTTATATGTGAATATTTTCCAATTTTGATTTTTGTCTCTTTTTAATGGACTCCTCCTCCCTCATTTTCACTTGATCGATCTTTGGCGGAGAGGAGCCCGGTTTCCGAGAGGTTTCTTGTTGAAGAGGCTCCTAGCCTCCGATCTGGTCGGTGACAGCGATTTGAGTTTCGTCGAGGCCATCATGGCGTGTCCGAACCCCAAGGTGAGATCCACTTTTATTTATGTCTTTTCTTAGGTAAATCGTAGGCTTAGAATTTTGCGTAGGAGTAGTGATAAGTTTTTAGATTAAAAATCTCAAAATTTCCACCACATATTTTCCGCCCAACACCGATTTTTCATCACACATCTCGATCCTCACATTTCTTTATCTACCTCACGCAACCTTCCACCTCCAACCACGTATGGTGGTCGGAGATTCGGATCCATCCCTCACGCCTCGCCAAGATCCGACCGTTCACACTTCCGATTATTGTACATAAATAAATAAAAAAATAAAAAATCACATAATTGTTTTTCCTGTTCATCTCACATTTGTTTTTGCAGGGAAAACTTAAAAAAAGAAATAAAATTTTTGTTGTCTTTTCTCTCTAATCCTTGTTTTGCAGGAATAAATAATGAAAACAAAAAAATAGTTGTTGTCTTCTATCTCTAACATTTTGTTTTGCAGGTCAAAATAAAAAAAATAAAAAAATCTTTACTATTACAACTCCTGTTTTTACATTTACAAAAAAAATAAAAAATATTATTACTGCTTACATATTGTGATTAAACAATAAAAAAATTACATTTTTAGCATTTTTGTTACATAAAAGAAAAAAAATAAAAAAAAATAAAAAAAGGAATAAACAGGTCACGGCCAACATCAGCCCCATCGGAGCGCGTAGCCGCCGCGGACCGCCGGCCGCCCTTCGCCACCGCGCGGGAGCAGTTGCACCGCCCTGCTGCACCTCAAACGCCGACCTCCGCCTGCGCTCCCCGCACCGTCGCAAGGTCCTCTCCTTCTCCGCCGAAGCCCGCGCTCCACCGGCGTGTGCTCCTCGCGACCCCCGCGCGCCAGGCGGCCGCGCGTGCGCCACATCTACACGCAGGCCTCCTTCCAGATCAGCCGACCAGACATACCCCTTCACGCCGCCTACTCCCGACCGCCGGCCCCGCGCGAGGCTGCTGCCCGCGCCCCTGCACGGAAGCCACCGCGCCGACCTCAGTGCCCCGCGCGGTGCCTCCTCCACCGCGTTGTCCGACGTCGCCCTCCTCCGCATCCAGCGGCGCCGCCGTCCGCTCCATCCTCCCGTGCCTCCACCGCCATTGCCATGAAAAAGGAGAGAGGCGGCAGCCTTGTGTCTTGAAGAAGGAGTAACGGACTCCAAAGAAGCCCTAGTTTGGTTTTTAAAATAAAAAAAGAAACATTGCATATCAGCCCTTAGAAGATTCAATAATTACGCAAAAGTTCCTACTTCAAGGTATAATCACGTGCCACGCACATGCTCACTGGGTATTTTCAACATTCTGCCATTGGGCTTATTTGTGTTATATTTTAAGGCAGAAACTTAAAATAATTGCGATTTAGTCCCTGCAGTTTCAGAACTATAATTTCCATGATTTGCTTGATTGAATAAATGTTTTTATTGATCCAAAAATTCTGAGAAAACTAGTGTATGCTCCTGCTATGTGCCTTAACGTTGCTTAAATTTTTCATAGCATTTTGACTTTATTTGATATTTTTAAAAAATCAAAAACAGTTTGTGTGTGTGCTTTTATTCCTTTTGTGCTTATTCGAAAAATACAAAAAAAATAAAAGTAAAAAAACCACTAAAAAATAACTCTGAAATTTGGCTACTTAGTTTTTAAATCATGCTCCTTGTGTTGACACTGATCGCTATACCAGGTAAAAAGAATAGCGAAAAGCTGCTTACATTTGTTTTCTTGATTGATCCTTTATAAGTGGTTTAAATACAAATTTTTCTCGTTGACTGAATTGATCGATTAAGGACAACGACATTGTGATTTATCTTCTACCTTAACCACATCGATTTTCGGGTCATCAGAATGGCGCCGTTGCCAGGAAGCACGGTTTTGTAGTCATTTTTCAATTTTGTCTCTCTATATTATAACTGTTTTCTGACCTTCTCTCTTTGATTTTTGTGTGAGGTACTGCTTGGACGACTTGGAATTTCTTTTTGAAAGACCCGCACCAGAAGAAAAGCAGAGAGAAAAAGAAGAATTTTATTTTTTTTTTGAGAGAGAACAATATTTTTGTAATAATTTAGGACTCTAAACTTGTGGACTTGGACTTTTCTCGGGGTCTATTTCGCCAAGTGCCGGTGCACTTGGGGGACCTCACTGCTGTTTTCCGAGTTTTTGATTTCACGCCATAATTTGCTATCTTGATTCGCACGGATTTGGTCTCTAAACGTAGGATTTTTGTTGATTGTGACGTAAAATTTCTAAGGCCCAACACCTAATAGAATATCTGTTCCTATAGAACGTAATTGGACCTACTAAAATTCTCTGAAAAAGTTAGTTTAATTGGATTTGAGATCACGTGCCGTGAGGAGTCACATACAGTGCTGGCAGGACCCGTTGTGGCGGACACCGAGTGACTCTCAAGATCGGACTCCGGACTCGATTCGGTTAGCTAACTATTGTTCTTCACGATCAATAGAAGTTGCTTGTCTAAGGCCGATTTCTTCGTGCATCATATAGTTAGTTTAGATTCTGTCTTTAATTTTATGCGCGGATCATATTGTATGTAGAGTGCTGGAATAAGGTACACATTTTCTATCTCTGCATGCATCATTGTATTTGACCGTGTGACAACCGCCCGACTGACTAAGGTAAAGGTAAAGAAATGGTCGTTGCAACCTCAATCAATCAGACTAGGTATATCAAGAAAAATCAACCACTCAGAACATGGAAAACTAATCGAGCACAAAAGAGAGTGGTCCTGCTATGAGATTAACCTGGTATAGCACCCAGGGTCGAACTCAAGGAGCACAGATTGGCCTTACGGCCTACGATGTAGTCAGAAATCCGAGAGAGTACTTTTTAGTGTTTTTAAGGGTTTTTCTATTTTTTTTAGGATTTTTGGAATACAAAGAAAACAGGAAAAGCACACAAACCATTAACTTGAACAATTTATTTAAAGCATTAAAAAGCAAGCGAAAATTCAAACAAAAATATTTTTATGTGTTTTATATTTTTTTATGTTTTTGGTGAATTTTTGAGATTTTTCTGATGTTTATTTTATTTCCTAAAAATCAAACAGTGCTCAAAGGCCTAGGTACTGTCCAGCAAGGCTTGAAACCCAAAAATAAAATATTTATGGATCTCAACAAGCCCTGGAGGTAATTTTCCTGTAATCTAGAAAGAATAAGGAAAATTTGGGCACCTAAATTATTGTTTTAGGATTTTTATATTATTTATTATGATTTTTATGAGTTTTTAGGGGTTTTTATATTTTTATGGTTTTTAAGCAATGAAAAATAGCCAAAATTGGCTAGAAAATCAAACAACACACAAGAAACAGTAACTAATTCTTTTGAAATTTTTGAAGGTGTTTTTATATTTTTTTGGTATTTTTAAACCTAGACAGTAGCTAAAAAGGATGTTTTTGAATTTTTAAAAATACTAAATGAAATCAAAAATGTCCTCAAAAATTCTAAAAAATCCTACACCATGGCAGGAGCCATGTGTCAAATTTTCATTGAATTCGGAGGTGATTTGATATTTTATTCGAAAATCAAAAGGGGGCACTGTGCACAGGGACCAAAGTGCAAATACCCAAAGTTCTGGGGGTCCTGGTGCAAAATACCCAAGAGATCACGCGCGAGGCGCGTGTCTGGGGCACTCAAGGACCTATATGTAAGAAAAATAAGTTCCGAGAACTTATTGATAACACGTACCAAAAGTCCAGGGGCTTATCTGCAAAATACCCAAAATAAAACGCACATGTGGGAATAAATCACGCACAGGGGTATAAATGCAAATAAGTAAAAGATTTCATTCATTCATTAACATCCAGAACTACAGGGGTCTCTATCGCAAATACACCAAAATATCACGTGTCGATGCACGTGTCTCACACAAACAGGGGCATAAATGCAAATAGGATAAAGTACGGGGTCCAATGTGCAATTATTCTAACGTAAATAAAACTCCTAAAATATTTACAGGACTGAAAGTAAAGACACAAACTACGAGGGGGTCCTAAGTAAATTACCCCTTTATTCGCCGACGGCTGGATAGGCGCCACGTGGAAGATCGGTCGGTCCTGGATGGCTGGCGCTCCTCTTCGTCTGACCTCGAGCCGAATCGACGGTGCTGGAGAGGACACGTGGAAGATCGAACGGGTATGGCCTCCGGTGTCTCTCTCCGCTGCTCGAACGGTCCTGATCAGCCCCTAGCGATGATCGACGGATGCTGCTCCTCAAAGGACGGACGGTGACGATGCAAACTGGGAGCGAGGGCTGATCGGACGGTGCTGGAGGATGGTGGAAGAACACTCCACCGGCGAGCTTCGCCGGCCTCGTGCGTGAGCTGCAGTCCTCCTCAGCTGCTCCTGATGATCGGGGAAGATAGGCGACGGCGTCCCGCAGCTGCTGGTACTGTCCGATGGCCCACCTGAGCCCTGGAGGGGCTCCGGCGAGCTCGGCGGCGGTGGGCTCCTGGACCTGATGTGAGGGGGGTTCAGATGCCCTCCTTCTAACCTGCAAAACACGCCAGGAGCTTCGCGGGTCGAGGGCAAAGTGCCTCGACCCAAAGAAGCGGGGTGAAGGTGGCTGGTGGATCGGTACGAATGAGCTCCGGCGAGCTGGGGATGGGGGAGCTCGACTCCCAGCTCCGGGGCGAGCTGGGTTGGATGAGTGGGCGTAGAACGTGCGTCGGAGGATGGCGGAGGTGTGTGGGGGTTCCGATGATCGAGATATTACGCGAGATGGCCGGAATCAGGGGAACACGTCGGAGATACGATTTGGGCGAAATCAGAAATTAAACGAAATGGAAGAGCTAATCGACTACCTGGGTGGAGTGGAAGACTGTGCTGGAGTGTGGCTAACTCCCAGTCGTAGCCTCGAGGGTCGTCTCGGCCCGAGGCTCGGTGCTCACGCCGGTGGCGGAGCAAAGGCGGCGGAGATCGCCGGATCAGTGGATTCGCCTCCTCGCCTCGCTGCAACAGCGGCGATCGCTTGCTGTCACTCTCGCGATGCCGCCGGAGTTCACTGGGAAGAAGGGGAAGGTCCAAAGATGGGGCGCGGAGGCGGCGGAGGTGAGAATATATAGAGTTGCAGGCTCGCTTAGGGTTGGGAGGCGACGACTATGGAAGGCATGGATCGCGCGGCGAAGGATCGGGCGAAGATGTCGGATGATCGGCGAAGGATCCGGGCGCGGGGTTTGCGTGGGCGACAGGCTGGAGACGCGTGGAAAAATCGGTGAAGATGGGCCGGTCGCGTATCTCCCCAAAAGGAAAGAGTCCGCGGGGGAGTTGACCGGGGTCAACAATCCCCCGTGGACCAATCAGGAGCCGCCATTTGTATTTTTTTTTGTTTATTTATTTTAAGGTAGAAAATGGCCGAATTAGGAAAAACTTAAAACATGAAATATTTTTCTTTTATTTTTTTCTATTTTTTGGTGATTTTTAATTAATTTTTGGAAATAAAAATGAGGTATTTACATTACATAGGTATATATACAATATGGATGCTTTTGATTTTTGATTTTTAATTATTATTTTTATACAATTTTATCCCTATTTTATATTTTATTTATTTAGAGTATGAAATTAGGAATAAAAGGGTATTTTTATTTTATTTTTATTGTTTATATACAAGGGTGAAATAAATATATATGTACACTTATATACATGGCATATGTAATATATTTTTGTATTTTTAATTTTTGTTATTTTTATTTGATTTTTGTTTTAATTCTTTTTATTTATTTTATTTACAACATATACCATAGAATATTCACAAAAAGTTTTGAAAATAAATACATTTATTTAGAGGGTTAAATAAATAAAGAATGATGGTCTATGCACATGGTGGAGGGATATTTTTGTAATTTTTATTTTTTAGATTTTTATTTTGTTTTTAATAGCTTCTAAATATATACAAATATTTACAAGAATATTTTTGGTTGAGGAAAATATAATTTTATTTATTTACATAGATATCTACACATGAGCTCCTATCTCCCTCTACTGTGGCTTTTATGCGGTCAGGCCCATGCTGAGCCCTCCCTTGGGTTAGGTTGCTCAATATTTATTCTAAATATTTCCCTCTTTTTCTTTTTGCTCTTTATTCTTTTATTTTTGCACAAAAACATGCTAATTATAGGTTTTTACACAATGCATGCTTTTGGTAATTATTTGTATTTACACATATCTACATGTATTTGCAAAGATTTTTGTAGCTAAAATAGAAGAATAAAGAGTGATGAATGGGTATTCATCACCCCCTATGCTTTAACTTTGCTAGTCCCTTAGCAAACACTTATTTGAAAAAGAAGTGAAAAAGAAAGAAAGAAAAAGAAAAAGAGAGGAATGTACATGGATCAAGGCTGATTAGTAAACTTTCCTTCATTAAATTGAAATATGGAGCTCGATCAGATCTTTGGATTATTAATGTGTCGGAACCTTATTTGGACTTAAGCTTAAAACTCAACAGCCTATAAGTTCCACCAATCTATGGACAAGACTCCTCAATAAACCAGATCAGAACAAGTCTACATACACAAACTCTAATGACCATGAATCTTTCCATGCGGTGTAAGTGATATATGGCTCCCCACCTCAGAAGCAACAAAGAAACAACCTCCCTCAACCTGGTAACTCTAATGCCTCGGTCTAGCAACTCTTTCCTCGAGAAGCGGGGTATTCCCTTCTAAGTTCAAGTGCAACCGGCTCAAGAAGAGGGGGTAGAAGTATAGAGTTTTGGAAGCTTAGCCAGTGTAGCTAAGTCTCCCGCTGCAAGCTTCATGAGATGTCACATTGATACCATAAGCTTTTGCTTTATACTCCGGTGGGATTATTAAATTTTCAATCCGACCCACCACTTTTTTGGAGTTCTTTTTGCAATTTTTTTTTTCAAAGATTTCTGTACAACATATCTACATGGTGCAGCATACATAAGAAATTTTCCTCTTGAGCCAGTAGACTATCCCTCTTTTGAAGCTTTATTGCAACCCACAGCTTCTGTCTTTAGCCTTCATCACCACCAAACCAAGTTGAGGTGCACTTCCTTCACTAGAAGAAGAAGAGAGGTTCCGCCTAGAAGTACTACCCTCATATGCTACCCCAAGCCAAAGGAAACTGCTTCCTCACCACCTCATCCGTGGAGAGCCATGTGTAAAGTGCAGGTGCAAGTTAAGCCATTGTCTCTAAGAGTCATGCGTGTGTTGTTAAGTGTTCTACTTAAGCTCATCAAGATGACATATGCTCATAGCCTAGTGGACTCAAATGAATTAAGTCCTTATGGACCTGAAAAGCCTTAAACCTAAATCCTATAAGGTTCCTCTTAAAGTTAAGTGGATTAAGATCTTATTCAAGCTCCATTTCTCAATTTAATTCCAGGCTTAGTTTAAATGTCAACTCTCATCCAGGAGAAACTATTCTCATCCAGGAGAAACTATATACATATGTACAAAAGATGCTATTTACAAATATTTTACAATCATGCAAAATTTTTGAAAAATGTTTTGAAATCATGGATGATGATGCATGAAGTGCAAGTTTTGCAAAAAGGTATTTACAAACATTTACACAAGATTTTTGCAAACTTTTGATTTTCAAAACATTTTGGAAAAATTTTGTACTATATACATAATTTTGATACACAAATATTTACACAAGCTTTACACAAAAGATTTTTTGAAATCATTTTTACAAAATACTTTGTACACTAGCTATGTATGTGCAAGGATAAAAAAAGTTTATGTACATGAAAATTTTTTAAATTTTTGTGATTTTTAGCCATTTTATTAACACACTCACACAAAGTACGAGTTATGGCTAAAGTATATATGAAATATATACACACACCCCTATACTTAGCTCGAACGATGTCCTCAGAGTGATCAAGAGCGATGAAGAAGACATAACTCGTGCTTAGTAAAAGGGAAGTGAAAAGGAATGGTTAGGTACAGGAACGAATAAATGAAATGAGAGGAACTCGGTGGTCTCCCCCTATACTTAGGATTAACTAATCCTAAGTATAGCAAGCTGTACATGAAGGGAAATCCGAGTGAAGAAGATACAGAGTCTGCCCCCCCTATACTTAGGGTAAAATATCCCTAAGTATAGGCAGCAAAAACAGGAGCAGAAAGAATGAAAAGAATACTCGCAAGTCCGACATCCCCCCCCTATACTTAGGGTAAAGTACACCCTAAGTATAGCATAATCACAGGATGAGAAAAGGGATGTGGGATTAAAGAATAGAATGATATGGACAACTGGATCTATACAGGCGGAGGAACAGTGAAAATCAGGCGTGAGATGCAAAAGATGTGAGTCAAGAGACCACATCTCACGCAAAATGAATCGGGGAAACAATAACGTCCTGCGGCTCATGATCTAGAAATGGCTTGAGCCGCTGGCCGTTCACTCGAAAGGTACTCTCAGAAGATAACTCAGATATATCAATGCTACCGTTATCGTGTACCTTTCTGACCAAGTAAGGTCCCTTCCATTTGCTCTGTAGCTTCCCTGGAAATAATCTAAGCCTCGCATCAAACAGCCATACTTTCTGTCCAATCTCAAAATGCTTGTGGCTGATGTGAGAATCATGCCACTCCTTCACTTTCTCCTTATAATGTAGGCTGTTTGAGAAAGCTGCATCTCTAAGCTCTTCCAGGGCAGCTAGCTCTGCCCTCCTCTGGTCTCCTATACCATCTGAATCCATAAGAATATCTGTAACTGCCCAAAGTGACTTGTGCCTCAGCTCAACAGGTAAATGGCATGGCTTGCCATAAACGAGGCGAAAGGGAGATGTGCCCAATGGAGTCTTGAAAGACGTCCGATATGCCCACAAGACCGAGTCCAAAAGCTGTGACCAATTCTTTCGGTCAGGGCGGACGACTTTCTGCAAAATATTCTTGATCTCCCTATTCGACACCTCAGCTAGACCATTCGTCTGTGGATGGTAAGGTGTGGCAACACGATGATCTATGCTGAACTCGCTGGCAAGGGCCTTTACCTGGTCGTTGATGAAATGAGACCCCCCATCAGAAATCAGAACTCGTGGAACCCCGAACCGCGTTATGATATGCTTCCTCAAAAATCTGCAAACTGTCTTCGCATCAGCGGCTCGGGCAGGGATAGCCTCAACCCATCGACTAACATAATCTACGGCCAACAGAATGTACTCAAATCCCTGACTCTTAGGGAATGGACCCATGAAATCGATGCCCCATGCGTCAAAAACCTCACAGAAGTGAATGGGCTGCATCGGCATCATATCACGCTGTCCACAAGTGCCCATCCTCTGACAGTCAGTACACCTCTTCACGAACTCATCAGAGTCCTTGAAGAGGGTAGGCCACCACAAGCCGGATTGGAGCACCTTCTGTGCCGTTCTTCTCCCAGAATGATGTCCTCCTGCCTCAAGCTTGTGGCAGTAAGTGAGGACACTATGATGCTCCTCCTGAGGAATGCACCGACGCCAGACGCTATCCCCTCCTTCGTGGTAAAGGATGGGATCCTCCCAGTGGTAGGACTTGGCCTTCGCAAAGAAGGTCTCAAGCCTCTGCTTGGGCCAATCTTGTGGGACTTTCCCAGCAACGAGAAAGTTCACAATATCGGCATACCACGGGAGTGAGGCGATAGCAAGGATCGCCTCATCCGGGAAGGTATCTCGAATAGGATCAATCTGCTCAGAATCCTCAGGCTGCTCTAGTCGGGAAAGATGATCCGCCACCACATTCTTGACTCCAGGCTTATCCTTAATCTCAATATCGAACTCCTGGAGTAGAAGGATCCATCTAGTCAATCTGGCTTTGGCATCCTTCTTTTCCATGAGGTACCTGATGGCGGTGTGGTCAGTATACAAAGTCACTCTAGATCCAATGATATACGATCTGAACTTATCTAGGGCAAACACTAAGGCTAGCATCTCCTTCTCTGTGACCGTATAATTCCGCTGAGCAGAATCCAATGTGTGGCTAGCATAGTGTATGGCAAATGGAACTCCATCCCTCCTCTGTCCCAGCACTGCCCCTACGGCAAAATCAGAGGCGTCCGTCATGATCTCGAATGGGAGAGACCAATCGGGTGGCTGAAGGACAGGAGCCTCAATAACACACTGCTGGAGAGTCTCAAAGGACAAAAGACACTTGTCATCGACAAGGAACTCGGTGTCTTTCGTTAAGAGGTCAGTCAACGGTCGGGCAATCTTGCTGAAATCATGAATGAATCTCCTATAAAAACCAACGTGCCCCAGAAATGACCGTAGCTGCTTCAAATTGGACGGCGATGTGAGTTTTCTAATGACATCAACCTTGGCCGGATCAACCTCCATGCCCCTGTTGGAGATGATGTGGCCAAGCATCGTCCCTTGAGTCACCATGAAGTGACTCTTCTCCCAAGACAGAACCAAGCGGGTAGCAATACATCGCTGAAGCACTCGGTCTAGGCAATCAAGACAGGAATCGAATCCGTCGCCATAAACCGAGAAGTCGTCCATGAAGACCTCCAAACACTCCCCTACCATGTCCGAAAAGATCGACAGCATGCATCTCTGAAAAGTCGCAGGGGCGTTGCATAACCCAAATGGCATGCGTCGAAAGGCGTATGTACCGAAGGGACAGGTAAAGGTGGTCTTCTCCTAATCCTCAGGAGCGATGGCCACCTGATTGTAGCCCGAGTACCCATCCAGGAAGCAATAGTGACTCTTCCCTGCCAGTCTCTCTATGATCTGATCAATAAAAGGCAGGGGGAAATGGTCCTTCTTGGTGGCCTGGTTGAGTCTCCTGTAGTCAACGCAGACCCGCCAAGAGGTGGGTACTCGTGTAGCAATCTCCTCTCCTGACTCACTGATCACAGTCGTGATGCCCGTCTTCTTGGGCACCACATGCAAGGGGCTAACCCACTTGGAGTCGGAAATGGGATAAATAAAATCTGCACTCCACCATTTTGATATTTCCTTCATGACAACCTCTCTTAGGTTGGGGTTCAGTCGCCGCTGGAACTCACGCGACGGCTTTGCCCCTTCCTCGAGATAGATATGGTGGGAGCACAACGAGGGACTAATCCCATGGAGATCTGCTACGCTCCATCCAATTGCCTTGCGGTTCTTTTCAAGAACCTCCATCAGACGGGATTCTTGTTCTCCAGTCAGATCGGCAGAGATGATGACTGGGTACATCTCAGGCTCTCCCGCAAGGAATCTATACTTCAGCGAAGTAGGGAGCGGCTTTAGCTCTGGACAGCTGGGTGCTGGCAAATCTGGCTTTTGAAGAAGATGTGTGTATGCTGACATTTCTGCCAAATCTGCCTGGGAAAAAGATAAAGGCCTCTCAAAAACTGGATCTGGAGAAGGTGGGTCCTCTGCATCGTCTCTGATTTGCTCTGCCTCTACCTCCTCCTCATCTGTAGGCTCAGGTGGATCCAGATCTGGCATCTGATCATCACAATCTGCCCAATCAGATTCTGAATCCGAGGGATCTGTATCAACTGCGGTGGCATCAGTACCACCGAACAACAAGGTGGCCTCAGCACCACCATCACTGAACATCGTGGCGCGATCAAGATCCGACTCTGCGGACCCAATAGTATCCTGAACCAGGGCTGTGCTCTCCAGACTATCCTCTACTATCATCTCTGCATCAGTTGTATCTGAATATGAGAGGATGGTCTGTGCTGCAGGATCTTCCCAAGCTGCCTCATCATCTGTGATCATAAAATCACAGTCCTGGTGGATATCTGGCTCTGCGTCTGTCAGCTGTTCTGAATCTGTACTCGCATCGGAGCGATATCTATCTCTAGCTCTGTGGTCCTTAACCGTCTCTATTTGTATACTCTCGCCCTGGACGCGAAAGAATACCTTCCCACTGTCATGGTCAGTTACCGCTTTGGCTGTGGCCAAGAACGGGCGACCGAGGATGATGAGGGAATCGGTCAACGAATCAGGGGTCTCCATGTCCAGCACTACGAAGTCCACGGGGAACTGCAAACCCTGAATCTTGACGACAACGTCCCGCAACAACCCCTTTGGCCTCTTGACAGACCGATCAGCAAACTGAAGGTATGTCCTGCTCTGTCTAAGAGTGCCCAACTCTAAGTGGTCGAGAAGGGCTGCCGGAAGGAGATTGATCGACGATCCGCTATCTAATAGAGTACGGTCGAACCTCTGCTCACTAATCTGACATCTGACATACGGGGCTCCTAAATCTGGCCTCTTGGTCGGCAGATGGTTCTGGATCGCGTAACACGTGGCTTTTGTCAGCACATGAATCTCTGCGGTGTTGTTCCTCTTCTTCCTCCTGACTGTGGTCCTGTCTCTCAAGGATCGCTGAAGAAGAGGGATGTGCTGCAAAGCCTCATGGAGGGTCAGCTGGATGTGAAATCGGTCTATCATGCTCTGGCTGAACTCCTCCTGCTCTCTCTTTTTTGGATCTTTTTCTTTTTTCTTCCCCTTCCCCAACTCAAGGGCTCTAGGAAAGGGGATCACAGGGTCCTTCTCAGATGAAGGACTAGGAATAGGCCTAGACGGTTCGATGACCGGATCCTCACATGCATCATACACCACAGTGGGATCAGAAGAAACTAAACCTTTTCCTTTATTCAAAATAGCGTCCTGAGATACATGCATACGAGGAAAGACAACATTTCTATCAAAATGAATATTGGTGGCCTTAGTACCACCTCTAGCTGGCTCTCCAACTAGACGTCTTGCGGCTTCAGTATCGCGGGCTGGCTCGGCTCTGCTGGTGGAATCAGCATCCTTGGTGGCATCAGTACCACCGTCATCGTCTAGAGCGGCCTCAGTACCGCTCTCCTCCTCCTCCTGTGGCGCCTCTGGAGTGTCCTCGTAGTTAAGCTCAGATGAGGCGCCGCCGCCGGCTGGGGTTCTACCGCTCCTAAGTGTGACAAAATCAGCATCAAATAGATCCGAAGATGTATCATCAAATGGGTCACTAGGAGTGGCAAATTCAGTGTGTACTACCTGCTCAGATTTCCTCTTCAAGTTATTCGGATTAGGCTCGATCTGTGCAGGGATGGCGGCCTTCCCTCTCATTAGGTCCCGCATCTCCTGGCGGAACTCGTCCATCTCCCGTCTAAATGTAGCCTGCTGCTCTGTGAAGATGCGGGCTAGATCATCTAAGGCGGGGCTCTCATGGGAGCCCGACGGGCTGCCTCTCTGGTAATGAGGCTGCTGGACCTGGTGCTGTTGCTGCTGAGAGGGGTAAGAGGAAGGATGCTGCTGCTGGTGAGCCTGCTGCTCACGTCTCCAATTCTGTCCCTGCTGCTGGTAGGGACGAGGTACGAAGGATGATGGCTGGTGTGCCTGGTATGCTGGGGGCTGCTGGTGATCTCTCTGCTGGGAGTACTGCCCTCCCTGACCGGCTGGCTGCTGGTGGGACTGGTTACCCCCATTCCCCCACCTGAATCCGGGATGGTCTCGTCAGATTTCAGGTTGAGGACGGTCATACCAAATCCCGTTGACATCCATCAACGGTTCCTCATCGTAAGGGGCTGGTGGAAGTACTCCCAGAGGCTGATCCGACTGATATACCACCATCTGTAATTCTGGAGATGGTGGTGGCTGGTAAGAGGGATGCTGCTGCTGATACGGCTCCGCCTGTACAAGGTGAACTTGTCTAGGCTGCTGCAAGGAGCTGGAGCGCTGGGACGAGCTGCGGCTGCTGCCGGAATCGCCTCGCGACTGAAGACGGGGCTGAGAAGCCGCCTGTGCCTCCTGAAGACACAAGAGATGGGTCTTCACGTCGCTCAGAGTTTGTGCCATCTGCTCCATCTGAGTTATGCCCTGGCACTGCTTCTTCTCTATAATTTCCATGCGGTCCAACTTTTCGCTGATAATCCCCATGTCCGCAGCGGCCGACTCTGCCTGTGCGGCTGCAACTGTGGACGAACTGGATGGACCTGCATCGACCCGTGCTACCCGCTGGTACTGCACGGGTCCTTGCGGCTGAGATCTCTGTGAGTACAACCGAGTCTGGGACATCACCATGTAATTTTCGGCCATCTCCTCGTAGATGGCCCAAACTTGGTTGTGGTCCTTGGCAAAGTAGGACCCGCCGCAAGAAGCATTCACCAGACCCTGAAGCTCTGGCGTCATCCCACTAAAGAAGCTCTGAACTAGGTTCGGCTTCGAAATGTCGTGGTGTGGGCATCTATCCAGAAGCTCTCTGAACCTCTCCCATGCCTCGTGAAATTGCTCGTTAGGGAGCATGGAGAAGTTGTTGATCAGGGCCCTTGCTGCATTCGTCCGCCCGAGTGGATAGTACTTGTTCAAGAATTCGGTGCGGAGCTGCTCCCAGGTGTAAACAAACTTCCCTAAATGCTTCAGCCAGGCGGCTGCTCTATCTGCCAGTGAGAAAGGGAAGGCCATCATCCGAATCGCATCTTGGTCCACATGACGGTCGTGGACAGTGCTGCAGATCATCAAAAACTCCTGGAGATGGAGGTGGGGCTCCTCAGTGGCGAGTCCGTGAAAATGAGGAAGCATCTGCAGGGTGTTCGGAGGGAACTTGAAATCTCCCACGATAGCAGGAACCACCACCCAGTGGTGCATCAGTGTAGATCCGGGGTTATGTAACTCCCGCATCGGTCTCAGTGGTCCTGCTGCGGCGGCGGCTGCCGCTGCGGCAGCTGCTGCCCCTGCATCAGCATCAGGAATGTCCTCACGCTCGCTCGGATCTCTCTCTTCTCTGAGCCGCTCCAACTCCCTTCTCATCTCAATCATGAAAGCTCCCTGATCGCGTAGCTGCTGCTGAACGGTCTCTAGTGATGCGATCAGGGTGGAGTTGATCGCCCCCTGGTCAAATACGACATGCTGATCTCCCTGCTGACCTCCGGGGTAATCGTCTGATCTGGCGGCCATGCCGACGTCTGCAAAATCAGATGAGCCCAACTCAGGTTCTGTCAAATCAATTCGTCTTTCCTCGGGCTCATGTCTCTCAGTAAAAGAAAGGGGATCGAGGGAGAACAGGGTGGAATCGTACTCGGGCCCGGAGAGCGGGTCTTGACTCTCACGGGCCAACCTAGATGATGAAGCAGACGCGCCTGAAAGCGGTGCAGCCAGAGGCTGCCTAAGAGATCGTCTACCCATCATCTTGATCTGGCGAGTTTGGGCGGATGGGATCTGGAGAAAATATGATCGCAAAGCAAACCCCCGGTTCACCAACGCAACACAATATGAAGACCGTGAAAGCTCGGTCAATTTATCTTGTCAATTTTATTGGGTGAACACACAAGATATCAGAGCGCTTACGTGACCTGTTAGGATAGCCGATGCTACTCCAACCGACTGGCCCGCACGGAAGAGTCGGTAGTCAGCTTAAAATAGCACCGGAGGGCTCTACCTAGGGTGCGGGTCACTCTCTCGCGCATCCAAACCATACAATGAGGGGGTTGCTCTCCCCAAGACAAATTTTTGATATGAGTGTCTTTTAGGGTCAATAGTGTTATCCAGTCCCAATTTTTTTTGTTTTTCTTTTTTAATTTTTTTAATTAATTTTTCAAAATAAATACAAGCGGCCTAACGATTTTTCCGATTCTCCTGATGATTAAGCCAAAAGCAGAGGGAGAAGACGAAAAAGCCGATGCGCGCAGAAATCAATGATGCATGCAGAGAAAGAAATGCGTACCTTGTCTCCAGCACTCTACATGCAAGTGATCCGCGCAGAATTTAAAGACAGAATTAAACTACCTAAATGGTGCAGCGAGGAAAACCCGAGTCCTAGATAAGCAATTTCTAGCGCAAGAACCGTCTAACCGATCATGATCCTCCAAGCCAAAGAGTCCGGTCTTGGCCCACCCCTCCTCTTCTCGACAGGTCGAGTTCAGGAGTAGCGCTTGCGGGGCAGGCTACGGCACGTAGGCCACGGAAGATAATGAATCGGCTATTTTTATTAATGATTTTAGTAGGTCCAATTAACGATCTATAGGTACAGATAAGCAATTAAGTGTGAGGACCCTACTAATTACGGCACAAGCAAGAGAAATTCCTAAATCTAGGGGCTCGAGAAAAACCGCGTAAACACCGGAAAAGGCAGCTAACTATCAAAACCGTAGAAAAAGCCGCGAAAATCCAAATGGGTCCCCCGAGCACACCGGTGCTCGGCGAAACAGACCCGCTAAGTTACAAGTGTCCACAGTTCAAAAGTCCTAAATTATTACAAAAATTTTGTTCTCTCTCCCTCTCAAAAAAAATATAAATTCCTGCTCCTCTCTCTCTTCCTCCTGCGCGGGTCCTCTAAAAAGAAACTCCAAGTCGTCCAAGCAGTACCTCGCACAAAAATCCAAGAGAGAATGTCAGAAAACAATTATAATATAGAGAGAGAAAAAAAATAGAAAACTGACTACAAAGCCGTGCTCCCCGGCAACGGCGCCATTCTGACAACCGCCCGACTGACTAAGGTAAAGGTAAAGAAATGGTCGTTGCGACCTCAATCAATCAGACTAGGTATATCAAGAAAAATCAACCACTCAGAACATGGAAAACTAATCGAGCACAAAAGAGAGTGGTCCTGCTATGAGATTAACCTGGTATAGCACCCAGGGTCGAACTCAAGGAGCACAGATTGGCCTTACGGCCTACGATGTAGTCAGAAATCCGAGAGAGTACTTTTTAGTGTTTTTAAGGGTTTTTCTATTTTTTTTTAGGATTTTTGGAATACAAAGAAAACAGGAAAAGCACACAAACCATTAACTTGAACAATTTATTTAAAGCATTAAAAAGCAAGCGAAAATTCAAACAAAAATATTTTTATGTGTTTTATATTTTTTTATGTTTTTGGTGAATTTTTGAGATTTTTCTGATGTTTATTTTATTTCCTAAAAATCAAACAGTGCTCAAAGGCCTAGGTACTGTCCAGCAAGGCTTGAAACCCAAAAATAAAATATTTATGGATCTCAACAAGCCCTGGAGGTAATTTTCCTGTAATCTAGAAAGAATAAGGAAAATTTGGGCACCTAAATTATTGTTTTAGGATTTTTATATTATTTATTATGATTTTTATGAGTTTTTAGGGGTTTTTATATTTTTATGGTTTTTAAGCAATGAAAAATAGCCAAAATTGGCTAGAAAATCAAACAACACACAAGAAACAGTAACTAATTCTTTTGGAATTTTTGAAGGTGTTTTTATATTTTTTTGGTATTTTTAAACCTAGACAGTAGCTAAAAAGGATGTTTTTGAATTTTTAAAAATACTAAATGAAATCAAAAATGTCCTCAAAAATTCTCAAAAATCCTACACCATGGCAGGAGCCATGTGTCAAATTTTCATTGAATTCGGAGGTGATTTGATATTTTATTCGAAAATCAAAAGGGGGCACTGTGCATAGGGACCAAAGTGCAAATACCCAAAGTTCTGGGGGTCCTGGTGCAAAATACCCAAGAGATCACGCGCGAGGCGCGTGTCTGGGGCACTCAGGGACCTATATGTAAGAAAAATAAGTTCCGAGGACTTATTGATAACACGTACCAAAAGTCCAGGGGCTTATCTGCAAAATACCCAAAATAAAACGCACATGTGGGAATAAATCACGCACAGGGGTATAAATGCAAATAAGTAAAAGATTTCATTCATTCATTAACATCCAGAACTACAGGGGTCTCTATCGCAAATACACCAAAATATCACGTGTCGATGCACGTGTCTCACACAAACAGGGGCATAAATGCAAATAGGATAAAGTACGGGGTCCAATGTGCAATTATTCTAACGTAAATAAAACTCCTAAAATATTTACAGGACTGAAAGTAAAGACACAAACTACGAGGGGGTCCTAAGTAAATTACCCCTTTATTCGCCGACGGCTGGATAGGCGCCACGTGGAAGATCGGTCGGTCCTGGATGGCTGGCGCTCCTCTTCGTCTGACCTCGAGCCGAATCGACGGTGCTGGAGAGGACACGTGGAAGATCGAACGGGTATGGCCTCCGGTGTCTCTCTCCGCTGCTCGAACGGTCCTGATCAGCCCCTAGCGATGATCGACGGATACTGCTCCTCAAAGGACGGACGGTGACGATGCAAACTGGGAGCGGGGGCTGATCGGACAGTGCTGGAGGATGGTGGAAGAACACTCCACCGGCGAGCTTCGCCGGCCTCGTGCGTGAGCTGCAGTCCTCCTCAGCTGCTCCTGATGATCGGGGAAGATAGGCGACGGCGTCCCGCAGCTGCTGGTACTGTCCGATGGCCCACCTGAGCCCTGGAGGGGCTCCGACGAGCTCGGCGGCGGTGGGCTCCTGGACCTGATGTGAGGGGGGTTCAGATGCCCTCCTTCTAACCTGCAAAACACGCTAGGAGCTTCGTGGGTCGAGGGCAAAGTGCCTCGACCCAAAGAAGCGGGGTGAAGGTGGCTGGTGGATCGGTGCGAATGAGCTCCGGCGAGCTGGGGATGGGGGAGCTCGACTCCCAGCTCCGGGGCGAGCTGGGTTGGATGAGTGGGCGTAGAACGTGCGTCGGAGGATGGCGGAGGTGTGTGGGGGTTCCGATGATCGAGATATTACGCGAGATGGCCGGAATCAGGGGAACACGTCGGAGATACGATTTGGGCGAAATCAGAAATTAAACGAAATGGAAGAGCTAATCGACTACCTGGGTGGAGCGGAAGACTGTGCTGGAGTGTGGCTAACTCCCGGTCGTAGCCTCGAGGGTCGTCTCGGCCCGAGGCTCGGTGCTCACGCCGGTGGCAGAGCAAAGGTGGCGGAGATCGCCGGATCAGTGGATTCGCCTCCTCGCCTCGCTGCAACAGCGGCGATCGCTTGCTGTCACTCTCGCGATGCCGCCGGAGTTCACTGGGAAGAAGGGGAAGGTCCAAAGATGGGGCGCGGAGGCGGCGGATGTGAGAATATATAGAGTTGCAGGCTCGCTTAGGGTTGGGAGGCGACGGCTATGGAAGGCATGGATCGCGCGGCGAAGGATCGGGCGAAGATGTCGGATGATCGGCGAAGGATCCGGGCGCGGGGTTTGCGTGGGCGACAGGCTGGAGACGCGTGGAAAAATCGGTGAAGATGGGCCGGTCGCGTATCTCCCCAAAAGGAAAGAGTCCGCGGGGGAGTTGACCGGGGTCAACAATCCCCCGTGGACCAATCAGGAGCCGCCATTTGTATTTTTTTTTGTTTATTTATTTTAAGGTAGAAAATGGCCGAATTAGGAAAAACTTAAAACATGAAATATTTTTCTTTTATTTTTTTCTATTTTTTGGTGATTTTTAATTAATTTTTGGAAATAAAAATGAGGTATTTACATTACATAGGTATATATACAATATGGATGCTTTTGATTTTTGATTTTTAATTATTATTTTTATACAATTTTATCCCTATTTTATATTTTATTTATTTAGAGTATGAAATTAGGAATAAAAGGGTATTTTTATTTTATTTTTATTGTTTATATACAAGGGTGAAATAAATATATATGTACACTTATATACATGGCATATGTAATATATTTTTGTATTTTTAATTTTTGTTATTTTTATTTGATTTTTGTTTTAATTCTTTTTATTTATTTTATTTACAACATATACCATAGAATATTCACAAAAAGTTTTGAAAATAAATACATTTATTTAGAGGGTTAAATAAATAAAGAATGATGGTCTATGCACATGGTGGAGGGATATTTTTGTAATTTTTATTTTTTAGATTTTTATTTTGTTTTTAATAGCTTCTAAATATATACAAATATTTACAAGAATATTTTTGGTTGAGGAAAATATAATTTTATTTATTTACATAGATATCTACACATGAGCTCCTATCTCCCTCTACTGTGGCTTTTATGCGGTCATGCCCATGCTGAGCCCTCCCTTGGGTTAGGTTGCTCAATATTTATTCTAAATATTTCCCTCTTTTTCTTTTTGCTCTTTATTCTTTTATTTTTGCACAAAAACATGCTAATTATAGGTTTTTACACAATGCATGCTTTTGGTAATTATTTGTATTTACACATATCTACATGTATTTGCAAAGATTTTTGTAGCTAAAATAGAAGAATAAAGAGTGATGAATGGGTATTCATCACCGTGCATTGGCTTTTTCGACTTCCTCCCCCTGTTTTTGGACTCAAATCAATCAAAGAGGAAATCAAAAAGCTCGTTAGGCGTTATTTTCTGGAAAAAAATCCAAAAAAATAGAAAATCAAAAATTAAAAAATGGGACTGCTAATTGAACTTGACCTTCAAAATTAAACGTAATTGACCACTTCATTGTATTGGGAGAGCAATCCCCTCATTGTCTGCATTTTTAATTGCTCGCGTACACACTAAGGAGTAGTTCCCAAATCCTATTCAAGCCTCCTAAGTGTTTGTACAACTTTTGTTTGATCACCTAACTCTTAAAATTGAAAAAATAAAGACCGAACTCTCACGGTCAGATTTGTGTTGAGTTGGTGAACTGAGGGTTTGCTTTGTGTTTTGTATGTCTTTGGTGTGAGTCAGTTACAATCATTCTTTGAATCATTAGCAGTCACCTTTCCTCCCTCCCTTCTATCTCTCTCTTCTTTCCCACCTTCTATCTCTCTTTCTACTGTACCACCCTCCCTCCCTTCATTTCCCTCTCTTCATGATGGGTCACTTTCCATTCCAGCCTAATTCTGCGGCTTCTTATCTTCACGCCCATCATTCTCACCCACTCTCTTGGGAGGTCAGAACTCCGTCTGATTTCTCATCTTCTCCCTACCCACCCTCCCATTTGGGACATGCTGTGAGTGACACCCGAAGAGTTCAGATTGTCCAAACACGAGACATGGGTGTTCATCTTGCCGAGATGAGAGTGCATCCCATTGACGGTCATAGGGTGCAGTTACATGCTTTACACAACTTCTATCCTAGGATGATGGATGAAAACCATGATCAAGAAGCAGGTCCGCTTCTATTTTGAGACCATTCATTTTGGATTTGAAGTTCATTGATCTACTGCCAAAATTTTCTGGGGAATTGCACGAGGAACCCTATTTGCATATCGATGAGTTTGAGGATTTTTGTGGATCACGATCATATTCTGATATCACTTCTGAGGACTTGATGTTAATCACCTTCCCATTCACACTTCAGAGTAGAGCCAAGACTTGGCACAGACGATTAGGAAGGAAGATTGCTACGTAGGGAGATTTACGATCGTTGTTTTTGCAGAAATTTTACCCCCGACTTAGAGCCGAGATGATGCGGTCTTGTATTCGTGATTTTTCAGTTAACCCCCAGAAGCCATTAATAGATACATGTTGAGGTTACGAGAACTTTTGAGGCGATTTCCAGATCACGGATTTTCAATGACTGACCTTATCCATATCGCCATGAGGGGGAGGACCACAGAGTAGATTGCATATGTCATTACCTCGTATGGTGGTGCACACCACAGTCCTGACCTGGATTTAATTGATACGATCTTGGATTCACTTTCAAATACTCCATATTCACAAGATGATTTATTCAGGACAACACATGAGGGAGAGATGATAACAGTTGAGTGTGTGACACACCATGCCGATCTTGATAGCACACACAAATCAGAGGATATGGATGCTACTACTTCTCATTTGATGGATGTGTTGCCTACTGCTGTGAGTTCCGAGAGCCGGACATTGGTTGAGTTTTCATTAGATTTACAGTCAGATTTTGAGCCAGTCCCGCTCTTTCACATAGAAGATTCTTCGATTCTAGATCTGCTAGGATCCCAAGAGATACAGGAGGAGCCCAATCTCAGCCATCCTTTGAGTCATTCTAGTGTCCATACGCAGTTGATTCAATGTCTATTCTTCAGGAGATCTTCTCAGGTTCGGAGATATAATTGGATCCATCTCAGTAGAGAGAGCTTGATGAGGGACCGATTTTGGATTTTACAGGCCTTGATAGTCCCGTATTTGAGCCTTGTGTCCTCCCATTTGATGAGGTCGATACATTTTTGGAGGACACGATATTTGACAGCATAGATCCCAAGTTCCCTGATGATTCGACATTACTCCCCGAGGGTTATCTGCGGGAGGATGCCACTGAACCTGTGTACTCGATTTCATTTTTTAGGAGTGCATCCGATATATTGGATCACAAGACCGAGTATATTGATATTTCTGATAATGAGTCTGAGATTTCTCTCCTCGACGACCCTCGCGAGGATGACCCGATTTTTGAGGTATTTGATGATTTTACTGATTTGTCTACATTATATACATCGGATATCAGCCTCTATAGTGAGTCTCCTGATCTTGATCTTCCTTATCTATTTGAGACGACGATTGACGTGGAGGATTCACTAATTGATCCTTCATACTCCACGTTTGACTTCTTCGGCTCTGCCCTTTCACTTCACACAGATCTTGAGCCGACGATTTCTTTTGTGCTACCGGAGCCCGATTTCATCTGCCCATATCTTTATCCGGTAGAAGACACCCGCCTGATTGTTTATCTGGGTGTTATCATTTACTCTCTTGACTCTGTTGACCTCGTTGTTGTTCTCCCACCGAGACTGCAACGACAGTACGGTATTCGCCTGACAGATGCCGTCCTGAACCTCGACACGGCATTATCCTAACATTTGCGCCCAGCTAGGGGCGTAAACTCTAGCGCTCGTTGAGAGGCAACTCAACATTGATCACATCTGTATAGACCATCTGTCCATATCTTACATTCTTTCTGTCTCACACCCCATCTCCATCGCATGATCATTCCATACTTGTTCTGATCTGACTGTTGAGGAGACCTGAATAGGAGTCTTGTGGAACATAGAGGCTGTTAGGTTTTAAATCCACATCCCATTAAGGTTCCGACACACTAATAATCCAAAGGTCCGACAGAGCTCCAGACTACATTTTTATGAAGATAAGCTTAAAAGTCAACATTATTCTAACTTCTTTCCTTTTTCTTTTCTTTATTTTTGTTTTCACTTATTTTTCAAATAAGTGTTTGCTAAGGGACTAGCAAAGGTAAAGTATAGGGGAATGATGAATCCACGATTCATCTCCTTTATTCTTTTATTTTAGCTTCAATTTCTTAGTCAAACACCTGTAAATACCCATTAATTTCATAATTTTACCATTTTGCATGCATTTGTTAAAATTGCATTTTTAACACTTTTTGTACATAAATAAAAGAATAAAGAAGAAAAGAAAAAGAAAAGAAAAATAAAGGATGTAGTTATGCAATAAATACAGACTGACCCAAACCCCGAGAGAAGGTCAAGACTTGACCTGATCGACCAAGAATAAAGTAGGGGGAGATAGGGTCGTTTGTCAGAAAAATCAAAAATATCTTGTAAATATTTTTCATGTATATTTGTACAAAACTCACATTATTTTATTCGTACATAATTTGATCTCAAACTAATTACTTTTGTAAATAAAAGTTGTAAATAAAATTATGTTGTAAATAATAAAAATATTTGTAAATTAAAATATTGTATATATTGCAAATAATTACACCCATAAAAAGTCGTAAAGCGATAATTGAAACATCAATTCCGGCTCCATACGAGCTCAAATCAAACCAAACTCACTTCCATTATACTATAAATTAAATTATCTTTCAAATGGCTCTGGTTTCGTATTTTTTGGAGTTACGGTTAAAAAGTCGGTTTTCTAGGATGTTTTGTGCAGTTTTCCCATATATTTATTGTGTATATTTATTTATATTTATTTTTATATAATGTATATAATTGTAAATATTGTTTTCATTAAAGAAATAAAAATTTAAAAAAAATCTTTTATAAAAATATTTCCTTATTCGTACCTATGTATATTGTATTATATGTGTATAATATATGTATACAATTAACTTAAATAAAAATCACGCAAAAAAATTAATCATCTCACATTAATTAATTTAATTTATTTAATTACGAAATTCATATGTAATTATTTAATTTAGTGGATTTATTTGAATTTATATGGTTTAATAACTTGCCTTGTATATATGATTTTATTCCACTCCATATATGGCCACCATTAAGGTGGCTAATTGATTTTCAATTAATTTATTAATTTATTTAATTTATTTATTCCAAATTTCGTAATTAATTATTTAATTAATTTATTAATTTAATTATTTTATTAATTCACCCAATAAACACTTTCCTTATATGTGAATATTTTCCAATTTTGATTTTTGTCTCTTTTTAATGGACTCCTCCTCCCTCATTTTCACTTGATCGATCTTTGGCAGAGAGGAGCTCGGTTTCCGAGAGGTTTCTTGTTGAAGAGGGTCCTAGCCTCCGATCCGGTCGGTGACAGCGATTTGAGTTTCGTCGAGGCCATCACGGCGTGTCCGAACCCCAAGGTGAGATCCACTTTTATTTATATCTTTTCTTAGGTAAATCGTAGGCTTAGAATTTTGCGTAGGAGTTGTGATTAGTTTTAGATTAAAAATCTCAAAATTTCCACCACATATTTTCCGCCCGACACCGATTTTTCATCTCACATCTCGATCCTCACATTTCTTTATCTACCTCACGCAACCTTCCACCTCCAACCACGTACGGTGGTCGGAGATTCGGATCCATCCCTCACGCCTCGCCAAGATCCGACCATTCACACTTCTGATTATTGTACATAAATAAATAAATAAATAAATAAAATCACATAATTGTTTTTCCTGTTCATCTCACATTTCTTTTTGCAGGGAAAACTTAAAAAAAAGAAATAAAATTTTTGTTGTCGTTTCTCTCTAATCCTTGTTTTGCAGGAATAAATAAAAAAATAGTTGTTGTCTTCTATCACTAACATTTTGTTTTGCAGGTTAAAATAAAAAAAATCTTTACTGTTACAACTCCTTTTTTACATTTACAAAAAAAATAAAAAAATATTATTACTGCTTACATATTGTGATTAAACAATAAAAAAATTACATTTTTTTAACATTCCTGTTACATAAAAGAAAAACAAAAAAATAAAAAAAAGGAATAAACAGGTCACGACCAACAACAGCCCCACCGGAGCGCGTAGCCGCCGCGGACCGCCGGCCGCCCTTCGCCACCGCGCGGGAGCGGCTGCACCGCCCTGCTGCACCTCAAACACCGACCTCCGCCCGCGCTCTCCGCGCCGTCGCGAGGTCCTCTCCTTCTCCGCCGAAGCCCGCGCTCCACCGGCGTGTGCTCCTCGCGACCCCCACGCGCTAGGCGGCCGCGCGTGCGCTACCTCTGCACGCGGGCCTCCTTCTAGATCAGTCGACCAGACGTCCCCCTTCGCGCCGCCTACTCCCGACCGCCGGCCCCGCGCGAGGCTGCCGCCTGCGCCCCTGCGCGCAGGCCACCGCGCCGACCTCGGCGCCCCGCGCGGCGCCTCCTCCACCGCGTTGTCCGACGTCGCCCTCCTCCGCGTCCAGCGGCGCTGCCGTCCGCTCCAGCCGCCCGTGCCTCCACCGCCGTTGCCATGAAAAAGGAGAGAGGCGGTGGCCTTGTGTCTTGAAGGAGTAACGAACTCCAAAGAAGCCCTAGTTTGGTTTTTAAAATAAAAAAAGAAACATTTCATATCAGCCCTTGGAAGATTCAATAATTAAGCAAAAGTTCCTACTTCAAGGTATAATCACGTGCCACGCACATGCTCACTGGGTATTTTCAACATTCTGCCCTTGGGTTTATTTTTGTTATATTTTAAGGCAGAAACTTAAAATAATTGCGGTTTAGTCCCTGCAGTTTCAGAACTATAATTTCCATGATTTGCTCGATTGAATAAATGTTTTTATTGATCCAAAAATTCTGAGAAAACTAGTGTATGCTCCTGCTATGTGCCTTAACGTTGCTTAATTTTTTCATAGCATTTTGACTTTAATTGATATTTTTAAAAAAATCAAAAACAGTTTGTGTGTGTGCTTTTATTCATTTTGTGCTTATTCGAAAAATACAAAAAAAATATAAAAGTAAAAAAACCACTAAAAAATAACTCTGAAATTTGGCTACTTAGTTTTTAAATCGTGCTCCTTGTGTTCGACCCTGGTCGCTATACCAGGTAAAAAGAATAGCGAAAAGCCGCTTACATTTGTTTTCTTGATTGATCCTTTATAAGTGGTTTAAATACAAATTTTTCTCGTTGACCGAATTGATCGATTAAGGACAACGACATTGTGATTTATCTTCTACCTTAACCGCATCGATTTTCGGGTCATGACTATCCAAGATTTCTCATGTAATTCGCGATTATGCAGGGTTATGAACGTAATTGCGAATTTATTCTAGGTTATGGGTGTAAAAATCCCTTGATTTTTTGGTTGGTTGTTGGGCATGTGGGCCTAGATGTATCTTTCTGTTTCACTTTTTGTTGTTTTTGGTGTTCTATGCTTCTGGTGGGCTGTAGTATAAGCCTGTTTGTATTTCCCCTAGAAGGACCCTTTCTGTAAGGATGTTTTTGAAGAAATATAGCAACTACCTAGGCTGCCAAAACAAGGCTGAAAAGCTCTAAACCCTAAAATCCTAAACTCACATAACACAATGTGATATTTGTGGGAGAAGGGTTGTTTGCCATCAAAATGTCATGGAAATAATTACAGGCAAGCCACTATAAGCCTAAAAGTGTACCGTAGAACCCAACAAAAAGGCATCAAACAAATTTTAAATCTATTCAGGAAATCTACGAGACACTGAGCCAGGTTTGTCATTTGGAAAAAGATTAGCAGGGAAGAGTGTCATATTTGATTTGTATTAATATTCCAAAAAAAAAGAATCAACACAAAAATGTTCAACTACATATAGAGCTGTAAATGGACCAAACCTCAGTGAACTTATAATTTTTAGGTCGGTTCGTTTATTTAATTGAACCTAAACTCTTGTTCAGATTCGGTTCGATTATTTTCGAATCGAATCTAAATTGAACCTCAATTTTATCGAATCAAACATAAGCGAATATCATACTTAGAGAATTCACTGATGAGAGGGAGTACAAAAAGAAGAAATTGGAATATATCATTAGAATAAGTATTCATTCAGTTTTTTCCTTTATCTAACTCTTTTTTATTTATTGAAATAATTAGATTAGTAAGGATTCTCCTCTTTGAAAAAAAATATAATTGTAATATATTTTTAAATCCGTTCGAATGAGGAATAAGGAATAAGATGGTGATAAGTGATAAATAAGATTTATAATTATTCTATTGATTTGAGGATAAAGAAGGGAAACCTACTGACATATAGGTAATGGATGTTGTAACCACGATGTCACCGGTTATTTGGAGAAAGTTGAAATCTAGATACCATTTACTTATCCTGTAAATATTCACTAATCTCCAGATGGGGTCCACTTATCCCAAGATGAACTCCAGTTATCTTGAAATAAGGTTCATTTATCCGGATAATATGTATGCGTGTATCGAACTTTTAACGAATCGAACATGAGCAAATCTACGATTTTTTCATTCAATTCGTTTATTTAATCGAGTCTAAACTTGTGGTCAGATTCAGTTCATTTATTTTTGAACCGAATATGAATTGAACTTTTATAGAGTCAAATCCAAACAAATCGAACTTGAGAATTTTTTGACACCCCTAACTACATGGGTATAATTCAGATTCACTTATTAAGAGCTCGACTTTATTGTCTTAATTTATTTTGCTGTGTTGAATTTAGCTGAACTCCAATTAATCGGGGGATATATAAATCTATAAACCGAAAAAATCACACTTGACTACAAGAACGAATATTGTTTGAGGTAAAATCTATCGTTTATTCTAGTAATGCGCAACAAAAGTAATACTGACCGACAGGGGAAGGTTCGATTCGACCTAACCCAACCACCAACCACTGGGAAATAGCAAGCCGATGACTAATTCATAGCAATGTTGATCCTATATATATTAGGTCACAAGCTAATTGGAAACACTCACCCTTGCACTTCATACATGGCCAGATCTAGCCTCGACGAAATCCGCGACATGCAGCGAGCGAGAGGCACGGCCACCGTGTTGGCAATCGCCACGGTCGTACCGCCCTACGCGATCGACCAGGCCGCCTATGCAGACTACTACTTCCGGGTCACTGGTAGCGAGCACATGGCCGAGCTCAAGCTCAAGTTCAACAACATATGTGAGTTTGTATTGTGCATGGGATTACATATGTAGTATTTTATTCCTCGTAGCGGTTGCAAAATTAATATAACATTATAATGAATATAATATTAATCGATATATATGAATAATATAATATCGGGTAATAAAGATAGCGACAGTTCCCAAAAATAATTTGTTACTATATTGCAATATGGTTGTTGTTGTTGATGCTTTTCTTGTGTATGGCTTGGTTTGCAAGGCGAGAAGTCCGGGATCAAGAAGCGTCATTTCTGCATTACAAAGGAGGTTCTCGAGCAAAACCCCGAAATTATCCCCTTCGACGCTCTGTCCCTGGACATCCGACGTGACTTGGTGGTCGAGGAGATCCCGAGGCTCGGGAGCGAGGCTGCGGAGAAGGCCATCAGAGAGTGGGGTCGCCCCAAGTCGGACATCACCCACCTCATCTGCGTCTCGACATGCGGTTTCGACCTTCCAGGTATGGACTTCGAGATCATCAAGCTCCTCGGACTCCGTCCCACCGTCAGGCGCCACCTCATGTACTACCAAGGTTGCTTTGCGGGGGGCATGGTCATGCGGCTTGCCAAGGACCTCGCTGAGAACAACAAGGGTGCGCGTGTGCTGGTCGTGTCCGCGGAGACCATCACCTCGTTGATTCGTGGGCCTAGCCCAGACAAGGCCAACTTCAGCAACCTCATCGGGCAGGTCCTTTTCAGCGATGGTGCGGCTGCAGTTGTGGTAGGTTCGGATCCAATTGAACCCGTTGAGAAACCCATCTTTGAGATTGTGCGCGCTACTCAAACATTGATCCCGGCCAGCGAGGACCGCATCGTTGGCCGGTTAACCGGTACTGGCCTAGTATACCAACTAGGTAGAGACGTAGCAGACATCATAGCCAAGAACATGGAGGGATGCTTGGTAGAGGCTTTCAGCGAGCCTCTACCAAGCATACGTGACTGGAACTCCATCTTCTGGATCGTCCATCCCGGAGGGCCCGCGATCCTCGACAAGCTGGAGGAGAGGCTCGATCTCGAGAAGGGGAAGTTGCGTGCTTCGAGGCACGTGCTAGGGGAATATGGGAACATGTCGAGTTGCACGGTGATGTTCGTGATGGACGAGATGCGACGGAGGTCGGCAGCCGAGGGAGCGAGGACCACCGGTGAGGGGCTAGACTGGGGGGTGTTGCTTGGGATGGGACCGGGGCTCACAGTCGACACGGTGGTGCTCCGAGCTGTGGAGTGTGCGCATGGTTGAGCTGGGACTAGGATCACTCTCCGTCTATCTAATGCATCAATTTGAATAAATGTGCGCATGTATACGTGCAAATGTTTGTATTTCTACATTTACAAGTATATCTATGTAATTCACGGATGACAATAGTTATTCCGTAATATGAAAACTATGCGATATATAATATAATATCAACTTCGTGGTTATATTGCTTCTTGTGGTCTCTGCCGCCGTATTATCCAATGTCGAATTCACGAAGACGGATATCATAATTTGCAAGGTTATCAACTATAAAACGCATGATATATTCGTTGCTGTATATATATCACTGTCGGCAAATCACAAAACAACAAGTATATACACATGTGGATATTCTCTTGATACTAAGCCAGCATGATATGTTGCTTGTTGTGAATTTTCAGAATATTAAACATATTCTTGCATTGGGTAGAGCTAGTCTTTTTGATATAGGCAACACTGCCTTTAAAGTTGTCAAGAATTTTGTTCAGCTTCTTTATGGTTGATGAGGATCCTCTGCTGCACAGCTGTAACAGAGGAGGCGGCCCAATCAACGGGCGTGGCTGATGTTCCTCCTCCTTGCACGGCCCGCCAAGGCTAGATGATGCAGCGGAGCTCCGATAATGCACGGCATGACAGCGGGAGGTGCTACCTGGAGAAGCGCGGAGAACTTGTCGCTGACAACCTCAAATAGAGGGGCAGCTCGTGTCTAAGACTCGGCTAATGGTTACGCCCAAGGAAGAAGATGAGTGTGTGGTGCTGAGGAGTGCTGCTCTGGTGGTGTGTCCACTGGAGATGGGAGATCGCAGGAGAGATTGACGAGAAGTGGAGGGGTATAGAGAGGGATCACGATTGTCATCTGTGAATTAGCTACTACGGAGTCTGGCACCTCACGAAGTCGATCCCCGAGAGGCGAGAACCATAGCCAGTGAATCCCATTTGATAAGGTAAAGGAGTGGTATTTTCAACATGTCGTGGCAAATCTAGGGGTGCTAATCCAATCGAATACATTCAAATCCAACAAGATTCTGATTCAATTCGTTATATAAGTTTCAAATTCGAATTTGAATCGAATTTCAAACGAATTAACTGACTTAAATTCATATTCAATTCATTTTGAGTTTCGGATATTCAAATTCGATTCATTTTATTTCGAATTTGAAAGGTTAATTGATGTTTTAGAGCTTATGTAAATAATATTATATGAATAATAGTATAATATCAATGGTTTATTGTAAAATTTTAATTTTGAACGTATGTTACTAAGATAAGTTGGAAAAGTATAAAATCAAGGAAAATATCAAACCAATATAATACATTAGATAAAAGTTTTACAATTATTATGTATTTTTTACAATCTACTATACTTTTTCTATGATGAAGGAATGTATGCATACAATATAATTATGCGAATCTATCAAAGTGATAGAATATCATTGACGAAAAAGCCGAACAATATAATTACCATGGCATGTTAAAGAAAAATAAAATCAAACTTTATGTAGAAAGTTGATACAAATTAATATTATTATTTAAAATAGCAGGAATTGTAAGAAATAACGTAGACAGATAAAACCTCTTCATTGAGCGTGAGTATCTTCAATATCAAAAAAACTAAGCCATGAAAATGAAATATATGAATTTTTGATGTACAAAGGAATAACTTACGTTATGGTGAGAAGAACTTGCATATTAATCATGTGATGATAAATTTCTCCTTGAAAATGATATTCATCATGGATTGCCATGCAAGGAAAATCATAGCAACAAAAAAGTAAAGGAGATATATCTATATAAATTTTGAATCATGATAAATGTTAAGGAGGAATTCAAAGTAGCAAAATCATCATTTTCACGTGTTAGGAGAAAAGTTACCATAATCTGCCATGGGTTTTTAGGATATTTGGTAGATAACGAAAGGGGAAATGGAAAAGACAGTGTAAGGAGTATGGGAACATGAAAATAAATGTGCAGATGAGGATTAAGAATAACAATATTAGACATTTGATTTTTTCTATTAGATTTTATAACTAATATTTTCACGGTTTTTTATACTCAATAATTAGTCTTTAAATAATAAGATTATACATACATATATGCATATTAAATTGGATATGGCTTAGAGTGCTTTGTATCCTCTTAATGCCTCAAACTTTTTTAATAGCATGCTAAGATTGATTATTGTACTTATACAAAGTAATAAGAAGTAAAGACATAAACTAAAATGTATTTTTGTAACCGATGCATCGACACACATCTCTATTTCCTAACATATTTTACAGTCAAACCATTTGAACTAAGTTATAAAGAGGAAAGGAAAGGGATTAGATTTCATTAGGGGAGGCTAATGTTGCATATACAAGTCATGCATTCACAAGTCATATCGGTGTAGCGTGGGAGTATGGAAATCATAGCTGTGAATGCTTCACAAGATAAATCATATCAATGGATCCTAGATATGATTAGAAGTTTAAAATTAACCACTTAATCACTATAGTAAGTTGGTTTGAGAGTATCTTAATTTCTTGCACATGTTATGCCTAGTGATATAATGCAAAGGCTAAATCTTTCAATGTAAATTAAATGTATTAACTTTTTTTAATATATATATATATATATATTCATATACTCTTTTTTGCATCTATTCACTTACACATGTCAACTTTTTGATGTAATTATGCTATAATTCCATGTACAAGAATATTCAGAAAAGATCATAATCAACCAAGAGTAGTTGTTACATGTATGTATGTAAATATGTATGTATTATATGCATGTATATATATATATATGTACTATGTATATATAAATACATGGACATACATATACATATATGTATGTATCTATATAAATACCGAATCGAATCGAATTATTATCGAACGAACTCATGTTAATTCCATTTCGATTCATCTAGAAATCGAATACACAAGTGAAATTCAAATTCAGTTCATTTGGTTTCGAATCGAACTTTTTTCGAATTTTTATCGAACGAATCCTAATCGAATTCTAATGTTTCAGTTTAATTAGAAGCCCTAGCCATATCTTTCTTAGAAAGGGGAAAGATGAGGCGATTCAATCTATCGAAGCCTTGGTATTGCAACCTCAACTCCTCTACCATAGTTATAAAGTAAATTTGTTGTAAGATCATTTGTAACATGTGTGTTATGTAAATAGAAATATAGGTATAGCACTCCACAGCTCGGAGCACCTCCATCGCGATCGTGAGCCGGACCCAACCCTAGCAGCACCCTCCACGGTTTTGAAATATCTGCTGTAAGTAAATTACAACAAACTATGTTGGGCACCACATGTGAGGAGGGCATCCAATGGCTGGGGTACCACCCTATTGAAACCTCCCAAACCATACCTCCTCTCCTCACATGACGCCTCCCTTCCTCCTCCCCAATGAAATCTTCCCTAGGACCCTCCCTCGGAGCCTTCCTCAACACGTACCTCCTCCCACGGCACCTCCCTCCTTGACGTGCACCCTCCTTGGTTTGTTCTCTCCTCTATTGATGCCTTCCCTCCTTATTTTATCAGTGACGGAGAGAGGCGGGGTATGGGGGCTTGCCCCCCTCCCCCCAACTCCCAATCAAACTATATAAACATATCTATAAAAATTGTACATATATAATCTATATACATCATTTAATAATTAAAATGTGTATGTTATTATAATAGCCTCCCATGCCTCAACAAAAAAATCAATATATAATCAAAATACAATAATTAATGATTAACATTTACATGTTGTGTATAATTGGATAGTGATATATCCATATATGTCCATCACCGTATCTATTTTAAGCTATCACGGGATATGTATTTTTACTTTAGTATATATGTACAAATAAGGATCTTTATTTGTATTTCCTTTGCAAATACGTATATGAATGATGATCTTTCTTTCATTTTTTATCTGAAACAAATATGGTTATATATCTTTATGGTGTATAAAGATATAGTTAATTGTATTACCGAATATATATATATATATATGTATATCTTATTAATATATATATATATATATGGGAAAAATGGGATTGCCCCTAGGGGTAGCTACCAACTAATGGGCTATCCCGACCTATTTTTCCGCGCTTGTTTTTTTTCAAAAATACCGCAATGTATTTTCATCACTATATCCCTTTAATGCATCATTCAATTTCATCAGAAACAGTGACTCCTATATCCTCCATCTAGAACATGTAATCTTAACGGTCTTACAATTGTGGTAATAGACCTGTTCTAGATGGATGGCATATGATTCTTTATTTCTGACGAATTGAAATGACATATCAGAGATATATATTGATGAAAATACATGGTAGTATTTTGAAAAAAATAAAAGAAATCAAAATGTATTTTCATCACTATATACCTTTAATATGTCATTCCAATCTCGTTAGAAACAGAGACTCCTATGTCGTCTATCTAGAACAGATAATTTTAATAGTTTTCGAATTGTTGTAACATGCCTGTTCTAGATGGAGGACATATAATTCTTTGTTTCTGACAAAATTGGAATGACGTATTGGAGGGATATTGCAATGAAAATATATGGTGGTATTTTTGAAAAAAATAAAAGAAAAATGCGGACAATCGGGATAGGGCAGCCCGTTATATCTTCCCTTATATATATATATATATATATATATATATATATATATATATATATATAACAATTTCTGTAGACAACTATCAAAATATGGTGCATTGTTAACCATTAATATTAAATAGCAAACAACCTCATATTTGAGCAAATTTTAGAAGATATGCACGTATAACATTAATAGGTGATTCAATATAAAATATCGGATTTTCGAAAATAAATACACAAATTATAAGCAAATTACTAATGTTACAATATAGGATCCACTCTCTGTATATTGATAACTAATATGACAAGATAAATTAGATAAATAACGTCTAAATAATTTTGCCCTCCTCCCTTCCCTCAAGAGGAAATTTCTAGCTTCGTCCCTGTAGTGTACCACAATAAAGTGGTAAGAATGAACTGCTCTACTGGCCCTTGAGATTTCTCTTTGATGGAGACGAATTATTAATTTTTGCAGGCAAGCATCTTAACCTAAATACATCACAGGCTTTTGGTATCACTAGCAGGTTACTGTGATGAAGCAAACCATTTGGCTCTTGTGTACAAACACATGGACGCACGAAGTCTGGCGGATCATCTCATGGGTAATATCCTCATCTTTTATATTCTAGCTATACTTTCTTGGAAAATGAGAATGATTTATATACAGACTAACCAAATGACATAGATGATCATTTTGTATACTATTGGAGACCCATTGCCTTAAGCCTTCTTGTTTTAACTTTTGAACACAAGATGGTTTAACTGGCACAAGCGAAAGTAATAATGGTGCGATGCTGATAACAATGAAAATTCTAGTTTGCCTGCAACTATTCCATGATAATAGGTGCTTTGCCCCCATTCTTTGGATAACTTGACGATGGAAATTTACTCATTTGGAAAGCATGATTACGTATAGCAGTAGATTCTACTCAAGATATCTAAACCACGTGAATTCTTTTTCTTGCTATATATTATCATTTCATGCTACTACTTATACGTGATGCTTGATGTTACTTCTATACAGATTTGGATTATTTGAATAGTTGCAAACCATCCATTGTCCATAAATACATAAAACCAAACAACATAATGTTGAACTGGCATCTGGGGCTAAGATTGTCGATTACGGTCTATTGATTTTTTTTTGAAAATGATGTAAATACACATGTTTCAATGATGGTAATGGGCATTGCATGCTATCTTGATCTCAAGTAAGTTTTTTCCCTCAATAGTAATTATAACTACCTGATATGACCGTCAGATTAATCGAGAACAAACGATAATTTTGCAACTACCGCATTTGTAGAGGAGGAGGAGAACGCACACATACATCAACTAGTAGCACAAAATCATGAGAATGGGAAGATTGATGAATTGGTAGATACAAGGCTTAATGGAAGATATAACATGAATACTGTGTTGAAGGTATTAGAGCTGACAATGTCTTGTTCTTCACCCAAATCCGTGTGAAGGCCGTCCATTGGCAAGGTTCTCGTCCACTTGAAAGAATGTTTAGAGCTAGAGATGGGCCATTATCCTTTCTCAGAACATGAAAGGACTCAAGATTCATCATAAAATTGTAAGATTGATGGCAACAGTGAAATGATCAGAGATCGTCGGCATCAACAAGGACCAAATTTCGTGCCCATTGGCAAGAAAGATGAAATCACTCAATTATACAGAAATCTTAGTATTCCTAAGAAAAAGCTACTCAAGTGCATGCATAATGTGGAACATACAAAAGCTCTATCAAATATGCAATAAATGACAAAATCCTACAAAAATGTAAGTTATACAAAAATCCCCGTATTCTTACAAAAATCCTCCTCGTGCGCATATATAAGAAGGAACCTACAAAACTTTTCTTAGATATGTAATAGAGAATGAAATCGTAAATGAAGTCAATACATTATACAAAACTCAGCATATTCCTACAAAAATCTACTCAAACGCATACGTAAGATGGAACATACAAAAGTTCTCTCATCTATGCATCCTTGAGAGAGATCCTACTAGAATGCACTCTATTATACAAAGTGTTTCATTTTCCTGCAAAAAGCTACTTGTACTTATACATAAAAAGAAACACACCAAACTTCTTCCTGATATGCAATAATGAGAGAGATCAAACTAGAATGCACTCTAGTATATAAAAAGTTTCTTTTCCTAAAAAAACTCACTGTCCTGACCTACTAGAGAGTGATGTATATAATAAAAAAAAGATGATGAAAATTTAAATAATAGCGAGTTTTTGTATGATATTCTTCTATGTTGCATGTTTGAGAGAGTCTTGGTATGTTCCTTTTATTGAGTCCACTCAAGTACTCTTTTGTATGAAAAGAAAGACATTTGTATAATGGAGTGCATTTTTGTTTGAATATCTTCTCTGTTGCATATTTGAGTAAGTTTTGGTATGGTCCTTCTATTTGAGTGCGCACAAGTACTCTTTTGTATGAAAATGAAGATTGTTTTATAATGGAGTATTTTTTTGTATAAATGTCTTCTTTGTCGCATATTTGAGAGTGTTTTGGTATGTTCCTTCTATTAAGAAAAGTAACCTTTTGTAGGAAAATAAAGATTTTGTATAATTGAGTGAGTTTATGTATGATAGTCTTCTCTATTTCATATATGAGAGAGTTCTGGTATGCCCATGTTATTAAGTGTGTACAAGTACCCTTTTGTAGGAAAATGAAAATTTTTATATAATGGAGTGAGTTTTTGTATGAATGTCTGCTCTGTTGCATATTTGAGAGACATTTGGTATGTTTTTCCTATTAAATGCACATAAGTACCCTTTGTAGAAAAACTAAGATTTTCGTATAATGGACTACGTTTTGATATAGCTATCTTCTATGTTTCTTAATTGAGAGACTTTTCGTGTATTCCTTCTTATGAATGTACACAAGTATCCTTTTGTAGGAAAGCAAATATATTGGTATAATGGAGTGATTTTTGTATGATAACAACTTTATTATATATATGCGAGAGTTTTGGTATATTTCTTCTATTGAGTGCATAGAAGTTCCCTTTCCTAGAAAACGAAGATTTCCTAAGTGATGAAGAGGAGACTTGGCCTGCTACCGCTAACAAGCTTGCCGAGAAATCGCTGTGTTGACCAAATCATCAATTAATCCACAATTAACCCACAATTCAATTAAGTAATGTGTACGTGTGTGAGTTAAATTTTATTATAACTCTACAAAATGTGTATAGTGCAAGTATGTAGATTGGCGAACCACAGAGCGCAACATGGAGTAGAGGGAAAATAGGATTAATTATTTCTAATTAATATATATTTAAATTCTTATTTAAATAGCTAGTTTTGTTATTTTGTTTTTTATTCTTGCTTATTTTAATGATATTCAAAATATGATTTTAAAGGTTTTATATATTATTTTATATTTCTAATTTAGAAAAATTTTAAATCCTTTTTAAAATTTTAAAATATAATAAGTAATATATGCACTATATAGAGAATATAAAGAGAAGATGTTTTTGGACTTTTCAAATAAGTTAACTAAAATCAAAATAAAGAAGTCGAGCACCTAACCTTGAACTCTTATTGATATAACACCCGAAAAACCCACTAAGACCCGAGTGAAGGTATAAAACAAGGGTCGTTGCGACCCGGATCTCAGCGAAGGCGTATATCAAGAAAAATAATCGAACCGCGAGGGAAATAAGAAATCAAAACACGAGTGCGGTCCTAGCTATAGGATTAACCTGGTATAGCTCCCCAGGGTCGAACACAAGGAGCACGGATTGGCAAAAGCCTACGAAGTAGTGAAAAAGAAATAAAATAAAAGAAAAGGGATTTTTAGTGGTTTTTCTGGATTTTTATATTTTTTTTGGATTTTTTAATGATTAAGAAAATAAAAAAAAGTAAATACAAGCCAACTTCAACAAATTATTTATCACACCAAAAATCAAGCAAAAAATAAGGAAAAATTGTTTTTATGTTTTTTTAAGTTTTTTACTGTTTTTGGTGAATTTTTGGAATTTTTCTAATGGATAAATTATTTATTAAAAATCAAACAATGCAGAACAGTGAAGGTACTGTCCAGCAGGGCTAGAAACTCAAAAATAAAATATTTAAGAGTCTCAACCAGCCCTGTAGGTAATTTTCCTATAAACTATGAAGAATAAGGAAAATTAAGGCACCTTAATTATTATTTTTGGATTTTTAAATTAATTTTTATAATTTTTATGAGTTTTTGAGGGTTTTATGATTTTTAGGGTTTTTAAGTGATGAAAAATCACCAAAAATGGCTGGAAAATCAAACAGCAAGCAAACTACAATACCTAATTTTTTTAGAATTTTTGGTGGAGTTTTTATATTTTTTTTGGTATTTTTTAAAGTTAGACAGTGACTAAAAAGAGTGTTTTTGAATTTTTAAAAATACTAAATGAAAATAAAAATGTCCTCAAAAATCACAGAAATTACTACACCATGGCAGGAGCCATGTGTCGAAATTTCATTAGATTTGGAGGTGGGTTGATATTTATTCAAAAATGAAGAAGAGGGCACTATGCACAAGGACCAATGTGCAAATACCCGAAGATCTGGGGTCTCTGGTGCAAAATGCCCAGCAAGTCACGCGCATGGCGCGTGGCTGGGGCACACAGGGACCAATCTGTAAGAAAAACTAAGTCCAAGGGCTTTTTGATAACCCGTATCAAAAGCCCAGGGCCGAAGTTGCAAAAAGCCCAATAAATTCGCACATGCACATAAACAATGCTCACAGGGGCATAACTGTAATTAATTAAAACTATTCATTCATTCATTAACCATCCAGATCTACAGGACAAGATGTGTAAAATGCCCAGATACACACGTGACGAAGCACGTGGTCACACACACACAGGGGCATACATGCAATTAAAATAAAGCACGAGGTCCATACTGCAAATAACCCTAAGTGAAAAGTTTCTAAAAATATTTACAGGACTAAACAGGAAATAACAAACTAAGAGGGGGCCCTACGATATTTACCCCTTTATTCGCCGACGGCCGGATGTGCGCCACGTGTTGATCGGACGGTTGGGATGGGCGGCGCTCTTTCTCTCTTCTCTTCCTGGGCTCGATCGACGGTCGAGGTGAGACCACGTGGCTGATCTAACGTCGCTGGACTCCGGGTCTCTCTCCTCTGCTATCAATGGTCCAGATGAACTCCTCAGATGAATCGACGGTCGCAGCTCCTCGAAGAATGGACGGACACGATCAGAACTGGAGCGAGGGCTTCATCGGACGGCTCTGGAGGATGGTGCAAGAACTCATCGCCGGCGAACTTCGCCGGCCTCCTGCGTGCGCTACACCCCTCCTCAGCTGCTGCAAATGATCGGAGAAGCTCCGCTGGACTGTCCCGCAGCTGCTGGTGGTGGCCGATGCCCCAGCCAAGCCCTGGAGGGGCTCCGGCGAGGCCTGGCGGCGCGAAGCTCCGGTCTCAAGTGAAGAGAGGCTCAGGCACCTCTCTTTGAACCTGCAAAACAGCCAGAACGCTTCGCGGGTCGAGGGCAAAGTGCCTCGACCCAAGAAAGCGGGGTGAAGGTGGTCTGTGCGGTGTGGCGAACGAGCTCCGGCGAGGTGGAGACGATGGAACTCGACTCCCAGCTCCGGGGCGAGCGGGGTTGAATGAGCGGGCGTAGAAGGTGCGTGGGGATACGGCGGAGATGACAGGGTGCTCCGATGATCGAAAGGGTACTCGAGATAGTCGGAATCAGGGAAGCACGGCGATGGGTCGATTTGGGCGAAATCCTAAATTAGATGAAACTAGAAGGAGCTAAGGTTACCTGGTGGCTGCAGTAGACTATGCTGGAGCTGCTCTTGCTCCTGGTCCTCGCCTCAAGGGCCGTCACCTCCCGAGGCTCAAGCTCCAGATGGTGGTCGGAGCACGGCGGCGAAACGCGGCCGGATCGATGGTTCTGCACCCCTTCCTCGCTGCAACACCGGCGGGAGCAAGCTGTCACCTTGCTCGACTCAATGGAGCTCACTGGAGAGAGAGTGGATAGCCAAAGATGCGTGAAAAATGCGGCGGAGCTCGACCTATATACTGCTAGGGGTCCGGAAAGATTGGAGTCGGGCACGAAGATCGGCGCGCGGATCCCAAGGGGATGGCTCCGGCGAGCATGACGGATGCAAGAGGTGCAATCCGGACCCTGGGTTTGGTGATTTTGCGGTCGGATCTGATTGGGAGAAATGGGAGATATCGGGTCGAAACAGAGATCCGCGCCTCTGGTGGTCCTGGGGGAGGTGTTGACCGGGGGTCAACATTCCCCGTGGACCAATCAGAGGCCGCCAAAAATTGAATTTTTATTCGATTTTTTTGAGGCCTTAAATGGCCGAATTTTCAAAAAGTTAAAACATGAAAAATGTTTGTTTTAATTTTTCCTATTTTTTTTGTGATTTTTAATTAATTTTTGGAAACTAAAATAAGGTATATACATAATAGCTATACATAGGTATATATACACTATATGGATTTTTGATTTTTGATTTTTAATTAGTTATTTTTATACATTTTTATTCCTATTTTATATTTTATTTATTTATAGGATAAAATGAGGAATAAAAGGCCATTTTTATTTTATTTTTATTATAGGTTAAATAATTATTTATATACATTTATAGACATGGTATATATACAAGGTGTTTTTGTATTTTTAATTTTGTGATTTTTATTTGCTTTTTGTTTTAATTCTTTTTATTTATTTTATTTACAAAACATAAAAAGGAATATTTACAAAAAGTTTTGAAAATAAATATAGGTTATTTACAAGGTGGAATAGGTAAAGAGTGATGGGCTATGTACATGATGAAGAGCTGTTTTTGGTCTTTTTAATTTTTTTACTTTTTATTTTGTTTTTAATAGTTCTAAATATATACAAAATATGTACACATATGTTTTTGGTTAAGGAAAATATTATTGATTTATTTACAAAAATATGTACATGTGAGCCCCTATCTCCCTCTACTTGTGGCTTTTATGCGGTCAGGCCCATGTTGAGCCCTCCCTTGGGTTAGGTTGCTCAATATTTATTCTAAATATTTCCCTCTTTTTCTTTTTCTTCTTTATTCTTTTATTTTTGCACAAAAACATGCTAATTATTTAATTTTACAAACATGCATGCTTCTGCTAACTTTGCCTATTTACACATATCTACATGCATTTGCATAGGTTTTTGTAGCTAAAATATAAGAATAAAGAGTGATGAATGGGTATTCATCACCCCCCTATACTATACTTTGCTAGTCCCTTAGCAAACACTTATTTGAAAAAGAAGTGCAAAAGAAAGAAAAAGAAAAAGAAAAAGAGAATGTACATGGATCAAGGTTGATTATTAAACTTGCCTTCATTAAATTAAGGTATGGAGCTTAATCAGATCTTTAGATTATTGATGTGTCGGAACCTTATTTAGACTTAAGCTTAAAACCTAACAGCCTCCAAGTTCCACTATTCTATAACCAAGACTCCTCAATGCTCCAGATCAGAACAAGTCATCAACTACAAACCCTGAAGACCATGAATCTTTGCTTGTCCTGTGAAAGTGAGGTCTAAGCTCTCCACCTCAGAAATGGCAACTTGACAACCCTCCCCAACAAGGTAACTCTATGACCTCAATCTGGCCACTCTTTCCTCGAGGAGCGGGATATTCCCTTCTAAGTTCAAGTACAACCGGCTCAAGAAGAGGGGGAAGAAGAGAATGGGTCAAGGCCAGTGTAGCCAAGTACCCTTGGGAGCTTGACCAGTGTAGCCAAGTCTCCCTGCTGCAAGCTACAACAGGTGGATCCTGAAACCAAGCTTTGCTTATTGCACTTATATACATACTCCGGTGGGATTATCATTTTCTCTCAGACCCACCACTTTTTTGGAGTTATTTTCTTTTTCACACATTTTTTTTTCGAGTGCATCTATACAACATGTACATGTGCAGCATATATACAAGGAGTTTTCCTCTTGAGCCAGTAGACTATCCCTCTTTTGAAGCTTTATTGCAACCCACAACTCCCGTCGTTAGACTTCATGGCAACCAGACCAAGTTGAGACGCACTTCCTTCACTAAATGAAGAAGAGAGGTTCCGCCTAGAAGTACTACCCTCATATGCTACCCCAAGTCAAGGAAGACTGCCTCCTCACCACCTCATCCGTAGAGAGCTCGGTGCATAGTGCGGTTGTCCAAGTAAAGCCATAATCTATATGAGTCATGTGTTGTTGTTAAGTGCTCTACTTAGGCTCATTGAGATGACATGTGATCATAGCCTAGTGGACTCAAAGAATTAAGTCATCATGGACCTGAAAAGCCTTAAACCTAAGTCCTATAAGGTTCCTCTTAGAAATTAGGTGGATTAAGATCTTAATCAAGCTCCATTTCTCAATTTGAATTCCAGGCTAGTTTAAATGTCAACTATCATCCAAAAAGAACTATATACATATGTACAAAAAGATGCATATTTACACAATATTTTACAATCATGCAAAATTTTTGAAAAATGTTTTGAAATCATGAATGATGATGCATGAAGTGCAAGTTTTGCAAAAAGATATTTACACACATTTACACAAGATTTTTGCAAACTTTTGGTTTTTCAAAACATTTTGGAAAAATTTTGTACTATATACATAATTTTGCTACAGAAAATATTTACACAAGCTTTACACAAAAGATTTTTGAAATCATTTTTACAAAAATAATTTGTACACTAGCTATGTATGTGCAAAATAAGAGAAGATATGTACATGAAAATTTTTAATTTTTGTGGTTTTTAGCCATTTTTATTTATTAACACACTCACACAAAGTACGAGTTATGGCTAAAGTATATATGAAATATATACACACCCCCCTATACTTAGCTCGAACGATGTCCTCAGAGTCAAGAGCGATGAAGAAGACATAACTCGTGCTTTGTATAGGGAAGTGAAAAGGAAGGCTATACAAAAGGAGATGAAACATCAAGAGGGACTCGGGTCTTCCCCCTATACTTAGGATCAAGTAATCCTAAGTATAGCAGGCTGTACACGAAGGGAAAACCGAGTAGTGAATGTACAGGGTCTACCCCCCTATACTTAGGGTAAGATACCCCTAAGTATAGGCAGCAAAAACAGGGGTAGACGGAAACAAAAGAATACCCGAAAGGTCTCACATCCCCCCTATACTTAGGGTAAAGTGCACCCTAAGTATAGCATAATCATAAGATGAAGAAAGGGATGTGGGACTAAAGAATGTGCTGATATGGACATCTGGATCTATGTACAGCGGAGGATCAGTAAAGCTCAGGCGTGAGATGCATTAGATGTGAGTCAAAGACCACATCTCACGCAAAATGAATAGGGGCAAGATCAACGACCCGCGGCTCATGATCTAGAAATGGCTTGAGCCGCTGGCCGTTCACTCGGAAGGTACTCTCAAAAGACAACTCAGATATGTCGATACTACCGTTGTCGTGTACCTTCCGAACCAGATAAGGTCCTTTCCATTTGCTTTGGAGCTTCCCTGGAAATAATCTAAGCCTCGCATCAAACAGCCATACTCTCTGTCCAATCTCAAAATGCTTGTGGCTGAAATGAGAATCATGCCACTCCTTGACTCTCTCCTTGTAATGTAGGCTGCTCGTGAAAGCTGCATCTCTAAGCTCTTCCAGGGCAGCTAGCTCTGCCCTCCTCTGGTCTCCTATACCATCTGGATCCATGAGAATATATGTAACTGCCCAGAGTGACTTGTGCCTCAGCTCAACTGGTAGGTGGCAGGGCTTGCCATACACGAGGCGAAAGGGAGATGTGCCCAAAGGTGTCTTGAAAGACGTCCTATATGCCCATAAGACCGAGTCCAATAGCTGTGACCAATCCTTTCGGTCAGGGCGGACGACTTTCTGCAGAATAGTCTTGATCTCTCTATTCGACACTTCGGCTAGACCATTCGTCTGTGGATGGTATGGTGTAGCAACACGATGGTCTATGCCGAACTCGGTAGCAAGTGCCTTCACCTGGTCGTTGATGAAGTGAGATCCCCCATCAGAAATAAGAACTCGTGGAACCCCGAACCGCGTGATGATGTGCTTCCTCAAAAATCTGCAAACTGTCCTCGCATCAGCGGCTCGGGCGGGGATAGCCTCCACCCAACGACTCACATAATCTACGGCCAACAGAATGTACTCAAATCCCTGACTCTTAGGGAATGGACCCATGAAATCGATGCCCCATGCGTCAAAAACCTCACAGAAGTGAATGGGCTGCATCGGCATCATATCACGCTGTCCACAAGTGCCCATCCTCTGACAGTCAGTACACCTCTTCACGAACTCATCTGAGTCCTTGAAGAGGGTAGGCCACCACAAACCGGACTGGAGCACTTTCTGTGCCGTTCTCCTCCCAGAATGATGTCCTCCTGCCTCAAGCTTGTGGCAGTAAGTGAGGACGCTATGGTGTTCCTCCTGAGGAATACACCGACGTCAGACGCTATCCCCTCCTTCGTGGTAAAGGATGGGATCCTCCCAATGGTAGGACTTGGCCTTCGCAAGGAAGGTCTCAAGCCTCTGCCTGGGCCAATCTTGTGGGACTTTCCCAGCAACGAGAAAGTTCACAATATCGGCGTACCATGGGAGTGAGGCGATAGCAAGGATCGCCTCATCTGGGAAGGTATCTCTGATCGGATCAATCTGCTCTGACTCCTCAGGCTGCTCTAGTCGGGATAAATGGTCCGCCACCACATTCTTGACTCCAGGCTTATCCTTGATCTCAATGTCGAACTCCTGGAGTAGAAGGATCCATCTAGTCAGTCTAGCCTTGGCATCCTTCTTTGCCATGAGGTACCTGATGGCGGTGTGATCTGTGTACAAGGTCACTTGGGATCCAATGATATATGATCTGAATTTATCTAGGGCAAACACTACTGCTAGCATCTCCTTCTCTGTAACCGTGTAGTTCCGCTGGGCGGAATCCAATGTGCGGCTAGCATAGTGTATCGCAAATGGTACTCCATCCTCCTCTGTCCCAGCACTGCCCCTACGGCAAACTCGGAGGCGTCCGTCATGATCTCGAATGGAAGAGACCAATCAGGCGGCTGAAGGACAGGAGCCTCAATCACACATCTCTGGAGAGTAGCAAACGACGAAAGACACTTGTCATTGACAAGGAACTCGGTGTCTTTCGTCAAGAGGTCGGTCAACGGTCGGGCAATCCTGCTAAAATCATGAATGAATCTCCTGTAGAATCCAACGTGCCCCAGAAAGGACCGAAGCTGCCTCAAATTGGACGGCAGTGTGAGTTTTTTAATGACATCAACCTTGGCCGGATCCACCTCCATGCCCCTGTTGGAGATGATGTGGCCAAGCACCGTCCCTTGAGTCACCATGAAGTGACTCTTCTCCCAAGATAGCACCAAGTTGTACTCAATACATCGCTGGAGTACTCGATCTAAGCAGTCAAGACAAGAATCAAATCCGTCGCCGTAGATCGAGAAATCATCCATGAAGACCTCAAGGCACTCCCCTACCATGTCCGAAAATATCGACAGCATGCACCTCTGAAAAGTTGCAGGGGCATTGCATAGCCCAAATGGCATGCGTCGAAAAGCGTATGTGCCAAAGGGACGGGTAAAGGTGGTCTTCTCCTGATCCTCAGGAGCGATGGCCACTTGGTTGTAGCCCGATACCCGTCCAGGAAGCAATAATGGCTCTTCCCTGCCAGTCTCTCAATGATCTGGTCAATAAAAGGCAGGGGGAAATGGTCCTTCTTGGTGGCTTGGTTGAGTATCCTGTAGTCAACACAAACCCTCCAAGAGGTGGGTACCCGTGTAGCGATCTCCTCTCCCGACTCACTGATCACAGTCGTGATGCCCGTCTTCTTGGGCACCACATGCAAGGGGCTGACCCACTTGGAGTCGGAAATGGGATAAATGAAACCTGCACCCCACCACTTCGATATTTCCTTCATGACAACCTCTCTCAGGTTGGGGTTCAGACGCCGCTGGAACTCACGCGACGGCTTCGCCCCATCCTCGAGATAGATGTGGTGGGAGCAAACTGATGGATCAATCCCATGGAGATCTGCTACGCTCCATCCGATCGCCTTGCGGTTCTTTTCAAGAACCCCCATCAGACGGATTCCTGCTCTCCAGTCAACTCAGCGGAGATGATGACTGGGTACATCTCAGGATCGCCCGCAAGGAATCGATACTTCAGCGAAGTAGGGAGCGGCTTTTAGCTCTGGAATGCTGGGTGCTGGCAAATCTGGCTGTGGAAGAAACTGAGTGAATGCTGCAAGATCGGCCAAATCTGCCTGGGAAAGTGAGAGTGTACTCTCGCAAACTGGGTCGGGGGAAGGCGGCTCAACTGCACTGTCTCTGCTCTGCTCTGCCTCTACCTCCTCCTCTCTAGGCTCAGGTGAACTCAGGTCTGGCATCTGATCATAACAATCGGCCCAATCAGACTCTGAATCCGAGGGATCTATATCAGACTTGGTGGCATCAGTACCACCGGAAAATAAGGTGGCATCAGCACCACCATCACAAAACACTGTGCTGCGATCGAGAACCGGCTCTGCTGCCGCAATGGTATCCTGTACCAGGTCTGTGCTCTCCAGACTCTCCTCTGCTATCATCTCTGCATCAGCTGTGTCTGAAAGTGAGAGGGTAGTCTGTGACTCAAGGTCTGCCCAAGCTGCCTCATCATCTGTGATCACAAAGTCGCAGTCCTGGTGGATGTCTGGCTCTGCGTCTGTCAGCTGCTCTGAATCGGTACTGGCATCTGAGCGGGATCTGGATCTGGCTCTGTAGTCCTCGACCGTCTCTATTTGTATACTCTCGCCCTGGACGCGAAAGTACACCTTCCCGCTATCATGATCAGTCACCGCCTTGGCTGTGGCCAAGAACGGACGACCAAGGATGATGGGGGTATCGGCCACTGATTCAGGGATCTCCATGTCCAACACTACGAAGTCCACGGGGAATTGCAAACCCTGAATAGTGACGATAACGTCTCGTAGCAACCCCTTCGGCCTCTTGACAGATCGATCAGCGAACTGAAGGACTGTCCTGCTCTGTCGAAGAGTGCCCAACTCGAAGCGGTCGAGAAGGGCTGCCGGAAGTAGGTTGATCGAAGATCCGCTATCTAAAAGAGTACGGTCGAACCACTGCTCTCTGATCTGGCATCTGACATACGGGGCCCCTGCATCTGGCCTCTTGGCTGGCAGTCGGTTCTGAATCGCAAAGCACGTGGCTTTGGTCAGCACATGGATCTCTGAAGTGTGGTTCCTCCTCCTCCTCCTAACTGTAGTCCTCTCTCTCAAAGATCTCTGGAGAAGGGGGATGTGCTGCAAAGCCTCCTGGAGGGTCAGCTGGATATGGAAGCGATCAATCATGCTCTGGCTGAACTCCTCAAACTCTCTCTTTTTTGAATCATTTTTCTTCCCCTTCCCCATCTGAAGGGCTCTAGGGAAGGGGACCACTGGGTCCTTCTCAGATGAAGGACTAGGAAAAGATCTACGCGGTTCAAGGACCGGATCCACACATACATCATGCACCACAGTGGGACCAAAAGAATGTAAACCTTTTCCTTTATTCATCACAGAATTCTGAGATACATGATCACGGGGAAAAACAACAACTCTCTCTCTACAGACACCGGTGGCCTCAGTACCACCACGGATGGGCTGCTCTGCTCCTGCTGGCGAAGGTAGACGTCTCGCGGCATCAGTACCGCGGGCTGGCTCGGCTGCTGCTAGGGTGGCATCAGTACCACCTCCTGAATCTGGTGAAGTGGCGGCCTCAGTACCGCCATCATCGACTGGAGCGGCCTCAGTACCGCTCTCCTCCTCCTCCTGTGGCGCCTCTGGATGGTGCTCAGCTGAGGCGCCGCCGCCGGCTGGGGTCCTACCGCTCCTAAGCGTGGCAAAATCAACATCAAACAGATCTGAAGAAGTATCATCAAATGGATCGCTAGGAGTGGCTAACTCAGTATGTACTACCTGCTCAGACTTCCTCTTCAGGTTGTTCGGATTGGGCTCTATCTGCGCAGGTATGGCGGCCTTCCCTCTCACCAAGTCCCGCAACTCCTGGCGGAACTCATCCATCTCCCGTCTGAAGGTCGCCTGCTGGTCCGTGAGGAGGCGGACGATGTCATCCATGGCGGGCTCTCGTGGAAGCCCGACGGGTAGCCTCTCTGTGGGTGAGGCTGCTGGTACTGCTGTGGGTGAGAGGGGTAGGACGGAGGGTGCTGCTGGTGCTGGTATCCCGGGTGAGCCTGCTGCTCACGCCTCCAAGACTGTCCCTGCTGATAGGGACGAGGACCATAGGACTGCTGCTGGTGATACACTGGGGGCTGCTGCGGCTGCTGGTGCTGGTCTCTCTGATGGGAGTACTGCCCTCCCTGTGCTGACGGCTGCTGCTGGGGCGGGGCACCACCACTCCCCCACCTGAATCCGGGATGGTCTCGTCGGATCCCAGGTTGGGGACGGTCGTACCAGATCCCGTTGACATCCATCAACGGCTCTGCATCCAAGGGGGCTGGGGGTAGCACTGCCAACGGCTGGTCCGGCTGGTAGACCACCATCTGCATCTCTGGAGATGGTGGGGACTGGTAGGTGTGCTGCGGCTGCTGGTACGGCTCCGCCTGTACAAGGTGAACCTGTCTAGGCTGCGCTGGGGCGCTGGAGCGCTGGGACGAGCTGCTGCTGCTGCCGGAGTCACCTCGCGACTGAAGACGGGGCTGAGAAGCCGTCTGTGTCTCCTGGAGACACATGATCTGTGTCTTCAGGTCGCTCAAGACCTGTGCCATCTGATCCATCTGTGCTATGCTCTGGCACTGCTTCTTCTCGATCAGCTCCATGCGGTCCAGCTTCTCGCTGATAATGCCCATATCTGCAGCTGAAGACTCTGCCTGTGCTGCTGCTGCTGCAGATGAACTGGAAGGACCTGCATCGACCCGTGCTATCCTCTGGTACTGCACGGGTCCTGGCTGAAGTGGCTGGGTCTTCTGCGTGTATAGGCGGGTCTGAGACATAACCATGTAGTTCTCCGCCATCTCCTCGAAAATCACCCAGACCTGGTCGTGGTCCTTGGCGAAGTAGGACCCGCCACAAGAAGCGTTCACCAGGCCCTGTAGCTCTGGTGACAACCCACTGAAAAAGCTCTGAACGAGGTTCGGCTTCGTGATGTCATGGTGTGGGCATCTGTCCAAGAGCTCCCTGAACCTCTCCCAAGCCTCGTGGAACTGCTCATTGGGAAACATGGAGAAGTTGCTGATCAGGGCCCTAGCCGCGTTCGTCCGCCCGAGTGGATAGTACTTGTTCAAGTACTCGGTGCGGAGCTGCTGCCAGGTGTACACAAATCTCCCCAAATGTTTCAGCCATGTGGCTGCTCTGTCTGCTAGGGAGAAGGGGAATGCAATCATCCGTATGGTATCCTGGTCCACGTGCCTGTCGTGGACAGTACTGCAGATCATCAAGAACTCCTGTAGGTGGAGATGGGGCTCCTCTGTAGCCAGCCCATGAAACCGCGGGAGCATCTGCAAGCTGTTCGGGGGGAACTTGAAGTCCCCCACGATAGCCGGAACCACCACCCAGTGGTGCATCAGTGTAGAGCCGGGATTGTGTAAATCCCTCATCGGTCTCGGTGGTCTGCTCCTCCTGCGGCTGCTGCCGCTGCGGCGGCGGCCGCGGCTGCTGCTGCTGCTGCGGCTCGTGCCTGTGCCTGTGCCTCATCTGGCTCCTCGGGCTCGCCCTGTGCATCTCTCTCTGCTCGGAGCCTCTCCATCTCACGCCTCATCTCTATCATGAAAGCTCCCTGATCGCGGAGCTGCTGCTGGACTGTCTCTAACTGTGCGATCAGGGTGGAGTTGATCGCTCCCTGGTCTAATACAAAGTGCTCTGGTCTGCGGGAGTGATCGTCTGAACTGCCTGCGCCGGCCATCTCAACGTCTGCAAAATCGAAGGAGCCCAACTCAGGTGCTGTCAAATGAATAAGTCTCTCCTCGGGCTCAGGTCTCTCAGGTAAGTCAGAAAGGGGGTCGAGGGGGAACAGGGTGGAATCATACTCGGGCTCGGAGAGCGGGTCCGAGCTCTCGCGAGCCAACCTAGATGATGTGGTAGACGCGCCCGAAAGCGGTGCAACCAATGGCTAAGACCCGAGTGAAGGTATAAAACAAGGGTCGTTGCGACCCGGATCTCAGCGAAGGCGTATATCAAGAAAAATAATCGAACCGCGAGGGAAATAAGAAATCAAAACACGAGTGCGGTCCGAGCTATAGGATTAACCTCGTATAGCTCCCAGGGTCGAACACAAGGAGCACGGATTGGCAAAAGCCTACGAAGTAGTGAAAAAGAAATAAAATAAAAGAAAAGGGATTTTTAGTGGTTTTTCTGGATTTTTATATTTTTTTGGATTTTTTAATGATTAAGAAAATAAAAAAAAGTAAATACAAGCCAACTTCAACAAATTATTTATCACACCAAAAATCAAGCAAAAATTAAGGAAAAATTGTTTTTATGTTTTTTTAAGTTTTTTTACTGTTTTTGGTGAATTTTTGGAATTTTTCTAATGGATAAATTATTTATTAAAAATCAAACAAGGCAGAACAGTGAAGGTACTGTCCAGCAGGGCTAGAAACTCAAAAATAAAATATTTAAGAGTCTCAACCAGCCCTGTAGGTAATTTTCCTATAAACTATGAAGAATAAGGAAAATTAAGGCACCTTAATTATTATTTTTGGATTTTTAAATTAATTTTTATAATTTTTATGAGTTTTTGAGGGTTTTATGATTTTTAGGGTTTTTAAGTGATGAAAAATCACCAAAAATGGCTGGAAAATCAAACAGCAAGCAAACTACAATACCTAATTTTTTTAAGATTTTTTGGTGGAGTTTTTATATTTTTTTGGTATTTTTTAAAGTTAGACAGTGACTAAAAAGAGTGTTTTTGAATTTTTAAAAATACTAAATGAAAATAAAATGTCCTCAAAAATCACAGAAATTACTACACCATGGCAGGAGCCATGTGTCGAAATTTCATTAGATTTGGAGGTGGGTTGATATTTATTCAAAAATGAAGAAGAGGGCACTATGCACAAGGACCAATGTGCAAATACCCGAAAGGTCTCACATCCCCCCTATACTTAGGGTAAAGTGCACCCTAAGTATAGCATAATCATAAGATGAAGAAAGGGATGTGGGACTAAAGAATGTGCTGATATGGACATCTGGATCTATGTACAGCGGAGGATCAGTAAAGCTCAGGCGTGAGATGCATTAGATGTGAGTCAAAGACCACATCTCACGCAAAATGAATAGGGGCAAGATCAACGACCCGCGGCTCATGATCTAGAAATGGCTTGAGCCGCTGGTCGTTCACTCGGAAGGTACTCTCAGAAGACAACTCAGATATGTCGATACTACCGTTGTCGTGTACCTTCCGAACCAGATAAGGTCCTTTCCATTTGCTTTGGAGCTTCCCTGGAAATAATCTAAGCCTCGCATCAAACAGCCATACTCTCTGTCCAATCTCAAAATGCTTGTGGCTGATATGAGAATCATGCCACTCCTTGACTCTCTCCTTGTAATGTAGGCTGCTCGTGAAAGCTGCATCTCTAAGCTCTTCCAGGGCAGCTAGCTCTGCCCTCCTCTGGTCTCCTATACCATCTGGATCCATGAGAATATCTGTAACTGCCCAGAGTGACTTGTGCCTCAGCTCAACTGGTAGGTGGCAGGGCTTGCCATACACGAGGCGAAAGGGAGATGTGCCCAAAGGTGTCTTGAAAGACGTCCTATATGCCCATAAGACCGAGTCCAATAGCTGTGACCAATCCTTTCGGTCAGGGCGGACGACTTTCTGCAGAATAGTCTTGATCTCCCTATTCGACACTTCGGCTAGACCATTCGTCTGTGGATGGTATGGTGTAGCAACACGATGGTCTATGCCGAACTCGGTAGCAAGTGCCTTCACCTGGTCGTTGATGAAGTGAGATCCCCCATCAGAAATAAGAACTCGTGGAACCCGAACCGCGTGATGATGTGCTTCCTCAAAAATCTGCAAACTGTCCTCGCATCAGCGGCTCGGGCGGGGATAGCCTCCACCCAACGACTCACATAATCTACGGCCAACAGAATGTACTCAAATCCCTGACTCTTAGGGAATGGACCCATGAAATCGATGCCCCATGCGTCAAAAACCTCACAGAAGTGAATGGGCTGCATCGGCATCATATCACGCTGTCCACAAGTGCCCATCCTCTGACAGTCAGTACACCTCTTCACGAACTCATCTGAGTCCTTGAAGAGGGTAGGCCACCACAAACCGGACTGGAGCACTTTCTGTGCCGTTCTCCTCCCAGAATGATGTCCTCCTGCCTCAAGCTTGTGGCAGTAAGTGAGGACGCTATGGTGTTCCTCCTGAGGAATACACCGACGCCAGACGCTATCCCCTCCTTCGTGGTAAAGGATGGGATCCTCCCAATGGTAGGACTTGGCCTTCGCAAAGAAGGTCTCAAGCCTCTGCCTGGGCCAATCTTGTGGGACTTTCCCAGCAACGAGAAAGTTCACAATATCGGCGTACCATGGGAGTGAGGCGATAGCAAGGATCGCCTCATCTGGGAAGGTATCTCTGATCGGATCAATCTGCTCTGACTCCTCAGGCTGCTCTAGTCGGGATAAATGGTCCGCCACCACATTCTTGACTCCAGGCTTATCCTTGATCTCAATGTCGAACTCCTGGAGTAGAAGGATCCATCTAGTCAGTCTAGCCTTGGCATCCTTCTTTGCCATGAGGTACCTGATGGCGGTGTGATCTGTGTACAAGGTCACTCGGGATCCAATGATATATGATCTGAATTTATCTAGGGCAAACACTACTGCTAGCATCTCCTTCTCTGTAACCGTGTAGTTCCGCTGGGCGGAATCCAATGTGCGGCTAGCATAGTGTATCGCAAATGGTACTCCATCCCTCCTCTGTCCCAGCACTGCCCCTACGGCAAACTCGGAGGCGTCCGTCATGATCTCGAATGGAAGAGACCAATCAGGCGGCTGAAGGACAGGAGCCTCAATCACACATCTCTGGAGAGTAGCAAACGACGAAAGACACTTGTCATCGACAAGGAACTCGGTGTCTTTCGTCAAGAGGTCCGGTCAACGGTCGGGCAATCCTGCTAAAATCATGAATGAATCTCCTGTAGAATCCAACGTGCCCCAGAAAGGACCGAAGCTGCCTCAAATTGGACGGCGGTGTGAGTTTTTTAATGACCATCAACCTTGGCCGGATCA